>CM042221.1:27050179-27062679 GCA_023566465.1 Cottus gobio
TTTCGATTCCTGCACAACAGTTGAATGTTTTCACTGAGGACGTCTTGTCATGAAAACATAAAGCATGCTTGCTGCTTGTGTGTGTGTGTGTGTGTGTGTGTGTGTGTGTGTGTGTGTGTGTGTGTGTGTGTGTGTGTGTGTGTGTGTGTGTGTGTGTGTGTGTGTGTGTGTGACCATTGATGTGTGCAGTGGAAGCTAGCAGGTTTAAGCAACTGCAATATTGAAGTTGTGGAGAAAGCGGATGAGGTCCCAAGTCCCTGACACACACACACACACACACACACACACACACACACACACACACACACAGTTTACATTTTCTAAACTGGTAAAACTATTTGCGTGAGTGAGTGAGTGAGTGAGTGAGTGAGTGAGTGAGTGAGTGAGTGAGTGAGTGAGTGAGTGAGTGTGTGTGTGTGTGTGTGTGTGTGTGTGTGTGTCACTTTTAAAAACGTCAACAAATATTAAAAATACCGCTTGCTCGTTTTAAGACTGCAGGAATAATTTTATCCTATTTTGTTTTTGGACTCCAACCAGGTTAAAAATAGATTTTCTACAAAGCTTTGTGACATCATCTATTTATAAACGGTGAGATGAGATTCACGGGAAACCAACTCACAGCATTATGTCTAAGAAGAGACACTGAACTGAATACATATGATTCATGTTTCAGTTCATTTAAATACAGTTATGTTTAGTGAGCCATGCAATGCATCTGGGTCGGTCACATGGTCCGACCATGAGTGTTTAATAAATATGATTTCTTTAGATGAGTCATTTTTTTGCTTTTTCCACGACACTTATGACATCTCTGGCAAACGAGAGTGAATTAATTATTAAAGAAAACATTGTATTCATAAAACGTTGTCTAGAATGTCATATAATTATATCAAATGCTCAACATACAATTATATTTCAGAAATATTTACACGGCAATAACGTTTTACTGGTTTGCAGAGATTACAAAGCAAACTGCAGGTTTCAATGCATCATAATAAAAACATCTTAATGTTAAAAGTGTCTTATTGATATTATGTTAATTGTCAGTCAGTGACCTTGTGTGTATGAAAACATTGATATGGATGTGGATGTAATTATGCCGGAGGGGATGATTGATCCGACACATATGGACCGTCACAAACCATCATGGAATATTTTAATACACCGTTTGGGGAAATAACCTGAACCCAACTTCAAATGTCAATTTATAGATGAAGCAGACGGCCTGAAACACTCTGAGCCTAAACTGGTGGAACAAACTGGTGGCAGCCGAGAACCCGGAGAGGAACCTTAAAGAACCTTAAAGACCCTCAAAGAACCTCGGAAACCATCAGAGACCCTCAAAGACCCTCAAAGACCCTCAAAGACTCTCAAAGACTCCCGAAGACTCACGGAGCCCCGAAATACTTCTTTAATTAATGAATTAAAGGACAGCTCCAACACCGGAGCCCATCAGGGTTGATGGGAACACTGGTTTCCATCCATGTCCTGAAATGATCAGATTCCGACCCGGACTTCCTGTTTGAGTCGGCTTCCTGTCCACAAACAGAACTCAACCTTCCCAAATCTTTGTCCCGCCTCCCCTCCTCTATTGGCTCATCCCTCCCTCCTCTTCCTCTCTCTGTGTCGTTCTTCCTCTCTGTCACCTCTTTGCAACCCTTTTTACCTCCCATTTCGCTTTTCCCTCTCTCTCTTCTCTCGTTGGCTTCTTCTCTTTCACCATCTTCTCTTTCTTTCTGTTGTCCTCTCCTCCCTATCTCCACTTTCTCTCTCTCTTTGGTCCCTCTGTCTTCATTCCCCAGAGGGTATTATCTCAGTCGGAGGCAAATCTGCCCAATTATAAACCTCATCTCCTCTTTCTCACTCACACACACACACACACACACACACACACACACACACACACACACACTCCTGCATCTTCTCTCTGTTTCACACATTCACAGATGCATCAGCGCAAATAAATTCACACAAGCACCAAAACCATCTCCTATTTTGCTCTTCTTCACTGTCTATTTCATTTCCTCCCAACACACACACACACACACACACACACGCGCACGCACACACACATGCGCACACACACACACACACACACACACACACACACACACACACACACACACACACACACACACACACACACACACACACACACACACACACACACACACACACACACACACACCTCCCTTCCTGTTTCTGTCACACCTTAAAAAGCCAATTATACACACTTCCTCCCTCCTCCTCTCCTCCTCCTCACCCTCTCCCTTCTTGCCATCACCACACTGATCTGGAGGGAACCACAAACTAAAAAAGGAGAAGACGAGAGGAGAAGATAGCGGAGGAGCTCAAAATAGAGAACAGGAGAGAAGGAATAAACGGGAACGGAGCGATGGAAGGAGATGGGGGGATGAGGAGAGATGGGAACTGAGCAGATTGGAAAAGTAGAGGGAGAAGAGGAGGAGGAGGAGGGACAAGAAGAGGTGAACAAGAGGAGAGGAGGGGAGTGAGGAGAAATGAGGGAGAGGAGAAGGAGGATAGAGGATGGGAGAGGAGAAGGGACAAGAAGATGTGAACAAGTTAATAGAGGAGAGGAGAGAGAGAGGAGGGGAGAGGAGAGAGAGAGAGGAGAGGAGAGAAGAGGAGAGGAGAGGAGAAGGAGGAGAGAAGGAGGAGAGGAGAGGAGGGGAGTGAGGGGAGAGAGGAGAGGAGAGGAGGGGAGAAGGAGGAGAGGAGAGGTTTTTTTTTTTGGTTTTAAAAATTCCTTTATTCCACTATTACAGTGAAAACAGAAACCACTCTAAAACATCACTTAAAGACAAACAAACAAATAATACTCAAACCACAGACCAAGGACAACAATCAGTAGTTCAGCACCAGCTCTCCACCATCACCAACTGTGCATAAACAGCTCCCCGTAGTCCATCTACCCCTGAAAGCCTGTATATTGTCCATTGCCGTGTAATAGGCGTGTTCTAGCCTGAGTCGGGCTTTCACCAGTCCCTTCATGACTTGCACCGGGTCCTCACAACCAGAACCCCCGGCCCGATTCTTACGCGTCAGCCAGATGGCTAGTTTGGCAGAACCGGACAAAAAGTTCACCAGCGTGTGGACAGCCTTCTTTTTCACGGAATATTTTGGCCCGAAAATGAATAAATACAAAGAAAAAACCTCTCCAAGACCCTGAAACCACACTTTCAAAAATTCAAACAGTACTGAGAGCCGAGGACACTGAGCAAACAAGTGCTCCAGGGTCTCCGCCTGACCACAGAAATAGCATTCCTCCCCAATGAGAGGGTCCAGGTGTGCCCGGTATCTATTTGTGGCTACTGCCCCATGCACAACCCTCCATTGGAGGTCTGCTGTCCGCTTCTCAACGGGCATTTTGTACAAGCACCTCCAGCTGCCCCTCGGGGAAAAACCTGGGCCAAAGTACTCGGTCCAACTCGACTCCTTCAACCCTGCCAGAGAACGCAAGTTCACAACTTTTACGCAGATTTCGTAAATTGCCTTTTTCCCCGCTGCCTGAAAACTGTCCAGGTGAGGGGTCGTGAAAGTCAGCAGCTGATTTCCCCCCTCCTGCCAGTCCCCCACCGCTGGGGCGATGAGCAGAGTGGGGGGGGGGGTGTAATCACTTTCCTCATCCCACCGGCCAGACAGAGCATGGCGTCCTGCAACTGCTCTCAGATGTTTCGGCAGGGCGGCCCAGACCTCCTTCACTATCCTGTCAGTCAACCTGACAGACGCGATGTTGATGCTCTGCCTGAAGGCGACCACGGCTGATGCCGTTGATGACATCCTCACCAAATGTCCCAGTTTGGTGCAGCCGACTTCTCTTAGCCGCGTTCGCAGGCTGGCAGACTGCAGCGTTTGAGTCCTTATGAACCTGTTGAAGAACAGAGGTTCCTCCAGCAACCACACGCCTGGAGCCTCGTTGGGTTCACGTGAGATGTTAAACACTTGCCAGGCCTGCAGGACAGAACTGTAGAACGACGTCAGTCCAGCCAAGTCCACTTCCTCAGGTTGTAGGAGAAAGAGCTGTTTGTCGTATCCCAGCCGCCCAGCCCTCCTCAGCAGCAGTCGAGCAGTGTCCATCCAGCTGGGGCCGTAGTCATAAAGCAGCCTCTGTGCAGTCCGCAGTCTGAAAGAGAGGACCCTGGACTGGATATCAATGAGGCCCTGCCCCCCCTCTGCCACAGGCAGGTAGAGAGCCGCTGCACGAATCCAATGCCGGCCAGACCAGAAGAAGTCCACAACACACCTCTGTACTGCTGCTATGAGGCCTCCTGGTGGTATCAGCGCGATGAGTCTGTGCCACAGAGTCGAGGCAACCAAGTTGTTAGCAACCAGGACTCTCCCCCTAAAGGACAGCTGGGGCAGCAACCATCTCCACTTAGAGAAACGGACACACACCTTCCCCTCAACTCCCTCCCAGTTCTTTTTCTGATAGTCCTCAGAACCCAAGAACACACCCAGCACCTTCAATCCCTCTTTTCCCCACTGAAGACCTCCGGGCAGGTGAGGCACCACCTGCTGCATCCACCGTCCTACCAATAAGGCCTCCGACTTCTCCCAATTCACCCGTGCTGAAGAAGCTTTCTCATAGAGTGACAAGGTATCCTGCAGCAACCCAACATCACCCTGATGCCTGATGAAAACGTTTACATCATCAGCATATGCTGACACAGTGAGAGGACGACAAAGACTAGAGGACCCTGGCAGTGACAGACCACTGAGCCGACTCCTCAACCTGCATAACAAGGGTTCAAAGGCAAGGCTGTAAAGCTGCCCTGAAATAGGACAACCCTGCCTTATCCCCCGTCGTACAGGGATCGGTCGGCCCAGCCCAGCTCCCATTTTCACCATACATTCTGCGCCGCTGTACAACAAACCCACCCAAGCTAGAAACCCTTCACCAAACCCAAAAGCCCTAAGTGAAGAAAACAGATAGGAGTGGTCCACCCTGTCAAAGGCCTTTTCCTGATCCAGGGAGACAATGCCAACATCTACATCATGAACTTTACACACATCCAGCACATCACGAATAAGAAAAATATTGTCCATGATTGTTCGACCCAGGATACAGTATGTCTGGTCACTATTTACAATTGATCCCAAGTAGTCTCTGAGTCTGTTGGACAAGGCTCTAGAGAGCACCTTGTAGTCCGTGCAAAGCAGGGCCACTGGTCTCCAGTTCTTGAGGAGAGCCAAATCGCCCTTCTTAGGCAGCAAGGAGAGTACTGCTCGTTTGCAGGAAACAGGAAGCGATCCTGTCCTAAAGCATTCCATCAGGACACCATGGAAGTCAGGACCGATGGTATTCCAGAAACATTTCACAAAGTCCGTGGAAAGGCCATCAATTCCCGGAGTTCTTCCCGAGGTCATCTGGCCCACCGCAACCGTCAGCTCCTCCAGCGTCAGCTCCCCGTCCAGCGCAGCCCTCTCCTCTGGGCTGAGACGTGGAAGCCCCTCCAGGAGCTCCTTGCGGCTCTCTTGGCAGCATTGTTCTTCCCCAAACAGCGTGGTGTAAAAATCCATGGCATGGGTCCTCATCTCCTTTTGGTCCGTGGTTACCCTGCCTCCCGGGAGCTTCAGACAGGTCATTTGTTTCCTCTGTGCAGTTGATCTCTCCAAATTGAAAAAGAACGAGGTTGGGCCATCCATGTCTTTCACCTGGAGAAACCGAGCCCTAACCAGAGCTCCCTTCGCTCTCTCCTGTATGAAAGAGCTCAACTCTGTCCTCTTGTCCCTTAATAGCTGGCCCACTATGGGATCTGGCACTCTCTGCAAACTTTCCTCAATGTCCTTTATATTAGCTTCGAGGTCTTTAACTGCAGACTTTATCACTGCGGTGGCGTTTGCGGTGTACTGTTGGCAGAACACACGTATCTGTGCCTTACCGACCTCCCACCATTGCTTCAGAGAGCTGAAACAAGCTTTTTCAGCTTGCCACTGCTGCCAAAGAACCTCAAAACCCTGACAAAAAGTGCTGTCGTGCAGAAGTGTGTTATTAAAATGCCAGTAGGAGTTAACCCTTACACCTGGGGAGGTTATCAAAACTAAACTGACGAGATGGTGATCGGTAAACCCAACCGGACTGATGGTGCAATTTTTTATACTGGAGCTGAGGCAGTCCGAGATGTAAATCCTGTCCAGCCTAGCTGCGCTAACCCTGTCATCACTCACCCTCACCCAAGTGTACTGCCTAGCTTGCGGATGTTTCACTCGCCAGGCGTCCAACATATGTAATTGAGTGATGACGTTAAGGAGCGTGTGAGCTGACTGTGGGTGTGGTTCCTCACTGTTTCTATCTACCGTGAAGTCCAGCGTGCAGTTAAAATCCCCCCCAATGATCAGCTGCTCCTGCTGGCAGCTCTGCAGCTCATTTAGCAGTAAAGTAAAAAAATGTGCTCTAACTGGGCCCTTATTGGGTGCATAAATGTTGACAAAACAATAAACTGAGCCCTCTATATCTGCCCTCACCACCAGCAGGCGACCCTTCACCACCTCCTTAACCATCAGGACTTTTGCATTCACTGCTTTCTTAATTAGCACGGCTACTCCAGCACTGAGGTTGGTGCAGTGGCTCAGGGTGCATGAGCCCTCCCACCATAACCCCCAGTCGACCTCATCCAAAGGAATGGTATGGGTCTCCTGCAACAAGAGGATGTCCAACTTTTTCTGATTTATGACTTCCATTAATGATGCTCTTTTGAGCCTATCCCTCCCACCATTGATGTTTAAAGACCTCCTTAGACTTCCTCAGAATTGTGAGGTGTTTCTTCAAGCGGAAACGTTTCCGTTCGTCCAACAGATCATAACCCACCTCTCTATTCACCGCCCCAACAGACCGAATGAACTTTTCAATATCATCAAAGTGATCACTCACATTTACAGTTTTGTTGAAAGTTTCATCCAAAAATGTGTTGATCTCCTCTAACGAATACCGATCAGCACCTTTAAGGCCTGTTCCCACATAGGATGAAGCCTCTGATCCACTCTCATCATGTCCTCTGCTCCAGTAGACAGCTGGCTGTTGGACACCTCCCCTTCACCCTGCTCCTCCTCTACGGCTCTGTTGCTAGCTCCCCCTACAGAAACTGCTGCTGCCTCCTCACAGCCTAACTGTGGTACTGCTTCTGGACCACAAGCACTGAGGTTCTGAACCACAGAAACCTCCTGGCTGCAAGACTGGCCCTGATCCTCCTTATTGACCCCGCTAACTACAGAACTGGCACCGCTAACCGCACCCACATCCCCACCCATGAGACCAGCCCTGTCCACAGGACCAGCCATGTCCACAGAACCAGCAGCGTCCACGGGACCAGCAGCGTCCACGGGACCAGCAGCGTCCACGGGACCAGCAGCGTCCACGGGACCAGCCGCGCCCGCGGAGCGCGCCGCGAAGAGCGCCGCGTCCACGGCGCAAGCCTCCGTAATACCCGCGTCCACAGCGAGCTTCTCCGCGCTCTTCTGCTGCGTTCGCGGGCATGCAAAGCGCTTATGTCCCGCCTGTCCACACTCAAAACACTTAATCTGCCCCGAGCTCGCGTACACCATGTATAACCCTTCCCCGTGCCTCACCTTGAAGGACACCTCTAGTGACTGTGTGGGTGACTCTAAAAACATAAAGATCTGGCGTCTGAGGGACAGGACGTGTCTCAGCTTGGGGTCTTTACAACCCAGACTCACAGCTTTGAACCCGCTAGCAAACTTTCCGAACCTGCGCAGCTCTTTCTCCAGCAGGTCGTTAGGAATAAAAGGCGGAACACCGGAGACGGTGATGCGCGTTGAGGGCGTTGACAGCGGAGAGACCTGCACGAACAGGTCCCTGATAAACACGCCACTTTCTACTAGTTTATGCACACAAGCCTCGCTGCTCACGAACACGACCACCGCCTTATTCATCCTGGAGGCGAAGGAGAGATGGTCGTGTCCCACCTGCTCTCCTACCGCCAGCAGCACCTCCTCCACCGACACGCTGCTGTCAGGGGGAACCAGCCGGACTCCCTGCCGGATTGACGGCCACGACGTCTCCGAGGACGCCATGGCCCCAAACACACCAAACACACCGGTAAAGCTCTCTCTCTCTTACCTGATCATGTGCGTAAAGAGGAACAGAAGAACCAAAGCAGTGACAAACCAATAATCCAAACTCCGCGCCAGAACTCACATCCACCACTCACACGCTCACCACGCACACTCACACGCAACCGGAAACGGGGAGAGGAGAGGAGAGGAGAGGAGAGGAGAGGAGGGGAGAGAAAAAGAAGAGGAGAGGAGGAGAGGAGAAGAAGAGGAGAGGGAGATAGCGTTAATTGCTCGGCCATATTAATGCTGGGTTGACAGTTTCTTGTTGAGAGGAAGCTGATTGGACGATAATGATGCTGAACCACAGCTCTGCTGACCCAATGGAAAGAGGAGAGGAAGGATGGAGAGACAGAATGAGACAGAATAATGAGTGAAAGGGAGAGAGGGAGAGAGACAGAGAGAGAGAGGGAGAGAGAGAGAGAGAGAGAGAGGGAGAGGGAGAGGGAGAGGGAGAGAGAGAGAGAGAGCGAGAGGGAGAGAGCGAGAGGGAGAGAGAGAGGGAGAGAGAGAGAGAGAGAGAGAGAGAGAGAGAGAGAGAGAGAGAGAGAGAAATAAACAGTCCAAATAGAAATTTGAGAAAGTTATTATTGTGTTAAATTATCATTGCTGCTGAGTTGCAATTACAGCGTTGAACTGTGGGTCCTGAAACATTAGCACACACACACACACACACACACAGAGAGAGAGACAAACACACACACGTGTCTGTAATTGGCTGCATTCATTCTCTAATGACAGATTCAGGCTGCAGCCTCATGTTACTGAGCAACAACACGACATCAACACTCTGCCTCACGCACAAACACACAAACACACAAACACACAAACACACAAACACACACAGCCAAGGTTGTTGACCAGGATGCGCTTCATGCTGCTGTCAACATGACAACACAGATGCTAACAGACGTACTACACACACTCTGCTGGACACACTTGTGCGTCCATGTAGACTACACAACAGGTTGGCCTACAGAAGGTCACATGTTGTATTTCATCGTGATGCGATGACAGATGATGTCATGTACGGTAGACTTCCACACATCATTAAACATTTACGTCATCACAATAAATAACCATGTGACACATATTAATATTTACAGTCTTTAAACCTTTTATTCATCAAATGAGAGGTTGGACTAGAGGTCCAGGTCCTGAGGTCCCTGGTTCAGGAGGTCTTCATGGTCTTCATGTCTCTTGTTATGGACCGCATGTCAAAATAAAAGCAGTGTTCTGTTGTTGTTACAGCTCATTGTTGTTCTATTGTAACACAATAAAAAGAAGCTTGTGGCATTTTTATTGTCAGAAGCAAATTTTGGCAAAATATTCCTTCACACAGAAGACGGCTCATAACGTGATGTTTCATCTGAGAATCACATGTTGGATTAAAATGAATAAAGTTAATTAGAGGATGGGGAAGAAGAAGAAGCCTCAAACTCTCCTCTTCCTCCTGCAGAACTTCCCTTCTCCTCCTTTGCTTCTTCTCCTCTTCCTCCTCTTCCTCCTGCAGAACTTCCCTTCTCCTTTGCTTCTCCTCCTCTTCCTCCAGTGAGGAAGGCTTTCGTGCCTCCTCAGGCCGCTCTGCTTCCTGACGTCCTTTCATGTCTGAACTACTTCATCATCCAGACGAATACAATTAGGTGAGTTTCTCCACGACAGGTGATCACCAGCAGGTGTAATCAATCCAGATCTCAGCGCTTCTGAGGAATCGATGCAGACGGCATAAACCAGACAAGACCGGTTCAGACAGGAGTAAACAATCAGGAGTTAATCAGGCTGTGTGTGTGTGTGTGTGTGTGTGTGTGTGTGTGTGTGTGTGTGTGTGTGTGTGTGTGTGTGTGTGTTCTTAATAGAGTCTATATTCTCACCCTTAGCCGCTCCTCCTCTCGGGGGCTGACCTGCAGTCAGTTACTGGCTCTCTATTGGTTCAACAGGCTCCGGCTCATTTGCATAATCTATGAGCGATAGATGGAATAAAACTGAGCTGTAATAAAGGACAGAAAGGACATGAAACAAGTCAGACTGGATGACTGAGATTGATGAGCTGATTGTGGGACTGACTGACTGATTCACTGACTGACTGGAGAAGTGAATACAATTGATTAATTGATTGAGTGAGATTGGTTTCTTACCCTAACGAGTTGTGTGATCCACCTGGAGAATACATACTGGAGAGAGGGTCACATGTGTATTTAATTTAGAGGCAACACACACACACACACACACACACACACACACACACACACACACACACACACACACACACACACACACACACACACACACACACACACAGTGTGTTTCATCTTCATTAAGGTTGGAGTTCCGCTACATTGGCTCCTGTCTGACATTGTGGAGAGAGAGATGGACAGAGGAGTTAGAGTTAAGAAGAGGGAGAGGGAAGAGAAGATTACATTTCAAGAGGAGAAAGAAAGGAGAAGATTAGAGAGGAAGGGAGAGAATAGAGGGATGACAGAGGAGTGGGACGAGTGGAGGGAAAACAAAAAGAAGGGATGAAAAGAGTGATGTGGATCCACATGGAAAACTAGAAGGAAAACTGTGAGAGAAGAAGAGAGAGAGAGAAGAAGAGAGAGAAGAAAAGAGAGGAAGAGAGAGGGAGAGATGGAGAGAGTGAGAGAGAGAGAGAGAGATGTCTATATTAGCAATGACGTACTGTCTACTTACTGATTAAGGTTCTTTGATTTGCAACCAATTACTGTGTAGTCCACACACACACACACACACACACACACACACACACACTCACACACACACACACACACACACACACACACACACACACACACTAAAAATGATTTATAGCTCGTCTGGCTCATGGAAACCTTTCTGTGGACTTTCAATCTCAGTTCTTTGGGAATGAAGCAGTTTTAACCTGTTAAAGGTTCTGTGTTCCTTTAAGTTCTGTGTTCCTTTAGGTTCTGTGTTCCTTTAAGTTCTGTGTTCCTTTATGTTCTGTGTTCCTTTAAGTTCTGTGTTCCTTTAAGTTCTGTGTTCCTTTAGGTTCTGTGTTCCTTTATGTTCTGTGTTCCTTTAAGTTCTGTGTTCCTTTAGGTTCTGTGTTCCTTTAAGTTCTGTGTTCCTTTAGGTTCTGTGTTCCTTTAAGTTCTGTGTTCCTTTAGGTTCTGTGTTCCTTTAAGTTCTGTGTTCCTTTATGTTCTGTGTTCCTTTAAGTTCTGTGTTCCTTTAGGTTCTGTGTTCCTTTAAGTTCTGTGTTCCTTTAGGTTCTGTGTTCCTTTAAGTTCTGTGTTCCTTTAGGTTCTGTGTTCCTTTATGTTCTGTGTTCCTTTAAGTTCTGTGTTCCTTTAGGTTCTGTGTTCCTTTAAGTTTTGTGTTCCTTTAGGTTCTGTGTTCCTTTAAGTTCTGTGTTCCTTTAGGTTCTGTGTTCCTTTATGTTCTGTGTTCCTTTACGTTCTGTGTTCCTTTACGTTCTGTGTTCCTTTACGTTCTGTGTTCCTTTAAGTTCTGTGTTCTTTTAGGTTCTGTGTTCCTTTAAGTTCTGTGTTCCTTTACGTTCTGTGTTCCTTTAGCTTCTGTGTTCCTTTAGGTTCTGTGTTCTTTTATGTTCTGTGTTCCTTTAGGTTCTGTGTTCCTTTACGTAGGTTCTGTGTTCCTTTAGGTTCTGTGTTCCTTTATGTTCTGTGTTCCTTTATGTTCTGTGTTCCTTTAGGTTCTGTGTTCCTTTATGTTCTGTGTTCCTTTACATTCTGTGTTCCTTTAGGTTCTGTGTTCTTTTATGTTCTGTGTTCCTTTACGTAGGTTCTGTGTTCCTTTAGGTTCTGTGTTCCTTTAGGTTCTGTGTTTCTTTTTGTTCTGATCCACTGAGCCGAACAGAACCGCCATGTGTGCATCATGCCGACCAACAGCAGATGAACTACATATTAATATAATATATAATATAGTGTTAGGCCTCCAGCTGTGTGTGTGTGTGTGTGTGTGTGTGTGTGTGTGTGTGTGTGTGTGTGTGTGTGTGTGTGTGTGTGTGTGTGTGTGTGTGTGTGTGTGTGTGTGTGTGTGTGATGCATGTCCTCCCATTAGGTGCCAGGTCATGTGACATGATAACCTGAACACATCAACACATACAACAGCCTGTTAGACAACAGAGGAGACGACCCTGAGCCATCAGTCACACATCATTAATAATATTGCATATTAAACCATGATGACATCACTCTGATGTGTTGCTCAGATACTCGTAGCTCTAAATCTTCGTCTTGGATCATTTTACACGAGCACACTGGGCCTCGTCGTGTCAGATGAATAAATAAATAATTCATTTGACATTATAAAATAATAAATAGCTCACAGATGGCACCTTGATGGTTTCTGTATCATAAAGACTTGAAAACATGGATTACAGAGAGCAGCGGGGACCAGCTGATGGATGA
>CM042221.1:27067679-27160179 GCA_023566465.1 Cottus gobio
CTGATGCACAGCTAATGCAGCTAATGCAGCTAATGTAGCTCATGTAGCTAATGCAGCTAATGCAGCTCATGTAGCTCATGCAGCTAATGTAGCTAATGTAGCATATGCAGCTAATGTAGCATATGCAGCTAATGTAGCTAATGCATCTAATGCAGTTAATGTAGCTAATGCAGCTAATGCAGCTAATGCAGCTAATGCAGCTAATGTAGCTAATGCAGCTCATGTAGCTAATGCAGCTCATGTAGCTCATGCAGCTAATGTAGCTAATGTAGCATATGCAGCTAATGTAGCTAATGCAGCTTATGCAGCTAATGTAGCTAATGCAGCTAATGCAGTTAATGTAGCTAATGCAGCTTATGGTGTGAAAAAGGTCTGTGTGGCCTACAAAGTGTTGAAGTATTTGTCTGTATCACAGTTCAATGACACATTCAGTCCATTTGGACACTTAAATTATTCCCCGTCACTATTTGGTTTAAATATAAAGATATAAAGACATAACATCGTCACATATGAAGCAGCTTGTGTAAGAAAACACATTTAAGAGGGAAAAGAAAGATGGTTGTGGAGGGAAAGTTTACTTTGTGAGGTTCAGACACAACCAAATCAAACATGAGTGTGTGTGTGTCCTTAGTGTGTGTCCTTATTGTGTGTCCTACCAATTGATCTGAGCTGGCTGCTGTAATTAAAGTGTCTTCCTGTGTTATTGACTATCAGTAGCAGCAGCCTCCTCTTTGCTCCTCATTTCTTTTCCTTTCTCTCCATTCTGTCTGCTTCCTGCTGCTCTCCACTTCCAGACGTCAATAGTCATTAAACACCATCTCATAGGCCTAACCCATGCGCGCGCGCACACACACACACACACACACACACACACACACACACACACACACACACACACACACACACACACACACACACACACACACACACACACACACACACACACACACACACACACACACACACGATGAGTCTCTGTTGGTTCAATACTTGATTAGTGTCTTGCTTAATAGCGCTCTAGCTGAGCTTCTGTTTGCTGGAACACACTGAATATGAAACTGTGGAGAAACATGAGACATGAAACATGAAACATGATACATGAAATATGAAACATGAAACATGAAACATGAAACATGAGACATGAGACATGAGACATGAGACATGAGACATGAAATATGAAATATGAAACATGAAACATGAGACATGAAACATGCGACATGAAATATTAAATATGAAACTTAAGACATGAGACATGAGACATGAGACATGAAACATGAAACATGAGACATGAAACATGAAACATGAGACATGAAATATGAAACATGAGACATGAAACATGAAACATGAAACATGAGACATGAAATATGAGACATGAAACATGAAACATGAAACATGAAACATGAGACATGAAATATGAGACATGAAACATGAGACATGAGACATGAAACATGAAACATGAAACATGAAACATGAAACATGAGACATGAAACATGAGACATGAAACATGAAACATGAAACATGAAACATGATATATGAGACATGAAACATGAAACATGAAACATGAAACATGAAACATGAGACATGAAATATGAAATATGAAACATGAAACATGAAACATGAGACATGAAACATGCGACATGAAACATGAAACTTGAGACATGAGACATGAGACATGAGACATGAAACTTGAGACATGAGACATGAGACATGAGACATGAGACATGAAACATGAGACATGAGACATGAGACATGAGACATGAGACATGAGACATGAAACATGAAATATGAAATATGATGAAATATGATGAAACATGAAACATGAAACATGAAACATGAGACATGAAACATGAAACATGAAACATGAAACATGAGACATGAAACATGAAATATGAGACATGAAATATGAGACATGAGACATGAGACATGAGACATGAGACATGAAACATGAAACATGAAACATGAAACATGAGACATGAAACATGAAACATGAAACATTAAACATGAAACATGAAACATTAAACATTAAACATGAAACATTAAACATTAAACATGAGACATGAGACATGAAACATGAGACATGAAATATGAGACATGAAACATGAAACATGAAACATGAGACATGAAACATGAGACATGAGACATGAGACATGAGACATGAGACATGAAACATGAAATATGAAATATGATGAAATATGATGAAACATGAAACATGAAACATGAGACATGAAACATGAAACATGAAACATGAAACATGAGACATGAAACATGAAATATGAGACATGAAATATGAGACATGAGACATGAGACATGAGACATGAGACATGAAACATGAAACATGAAACATGAGACATGAAACATGAAACATGAAACATGAAACATTAAACATGAAACATGAAACATGAAACATTAAACATTAAACATGAGACATGAGACATAAAACATGAGACATGAAATATGAGACATGAAACATGAAACATGAAACATGAAACATGAAACATGAAACATGAGACATGAGACATGAAACATGAAACATGAAACATGAAACATGAAATATGAAACATGAAACATGAAACATGAAACATGAAATATGAAACATGAAATATGAAACATGAAATATGAGACATGAGACATGAAACATGAAATATGAAACATGAGACATGAAACATGAAACATTAAACATTAAACATGAAACATGAAACATGAGACATGAAACATGAAAAATGAAACATGAGACATGAAACATGAAACATGAGACATGAAACATGATCCACGCAGACACCAACATGCTCCTGCTCATTCTAACAGGCCTCACTCGTCCTCTGCAAGCTGTCCATCACAATAAAGCACCGTGTGCATAATTGTGATGAGAATGAGATGAGAATAAAGCTAGAAATAAAATAAAACAGAATACTATGAGGGCCATGTTTCCAGAGGACCTTGCACATGCACATGAGATGCTTTGCACATCACAACTGAACCTCTTACGTACGCACAAAAATATCCTCTCACATACTCACAAAGTGCTCAAAATATTTTTCGTGTAAGCTGCATTTTGTATTTCAGTAGAGTGTGTGAGATGCTTTCATTAGAGTGTGTGATGCTTTGAGTAGTGTGTGTGAGATGCTTTCATTAGTGTGTGTGAGGGTGACTCTCAGTGCAACAGGAAGGTTTGAATTCTCAGTCTCTGATTGGCTCTCTATATGTCTTTACTATTCTCTGTGAGTCCGCATCACAACAGGCAGACACACAAACACAAGCGTACACACAGTAGCATGTTACAGCCCTGTGATGTGGAGGGATGAGAGCGTGGTGCTGCACCTCCACAGTGGACATAATCAGCTCCTCACACACCTCTGCACCTGGAGGAAAATATCAAATATCATCAGCTCCTCTGAAGCTCCTCCTGAATAACGCTGGGGCTGTGTGCGCTCAGTGCACGAGCATTGTGAACACACTACACACCTGCACACCTGCACACCAAGGCTGCATGGGCATTCACATATGAATATGAGGGACACATCTCACATACTGGATCTATGAGAACATCAGACTGCAGACATGAACATTATAATCAGACAATAGAGAAAACTCCTCATGGTCCAGGTTGGTTAAGCTGCTGCTCTGAGCCAAGAGACCAGGAGACAAGAGACCAGGAGACAAGAGACCAGGAGACAAGAGACCAGGAGACAAGAGACCAGGAGACAAGGAGACACAAGAGAAGGGATCACAAAAGTAAATTTATAATAGAAATGTCTCTTCCTGTTTATATATAATATATATTCAAAGAACAAGCACACTCATATGTATGTATGTGTGTGTGTGTGTGTGTGTGTGTGTGTGTGTGTGTGTGTGTGTGTGTGTGTGTGTGTGTGAGGGGGATTTCTGTTCCTTAACTGGCCGGTTCCCTCTGAGGGTTTCATGGTTTTCTGGTCAATGAGCTACAATGTGGCCTGGATGCATCAGAAGACGGGCCAAGAGAGACTCACACGGGACCCAAGTTTGGGAACATTTGTTATACTCGTCACTGCTTCTCTTTAGCATAAATCAATAATATTCTATTCACAAATTCACAGCAGAGCCAAAAGGTCAGCACTGCTCACTGGTATGTGTTACTGACACATGCAGAGATTCATTGAGGTCATATTAGTTAACAAATATTGATTCTGAGCTTTCGAGGGAGAATTGTGCAGCAGGAGGAGGGATGGAGAATTCAGTGTTTTCCATCATAATGTTGCATAAAAGATCAGCAGTTAGAATCCAGCAGCTTTTACTGTATCGAGGGTGCAGCACATTTCACGAGAGATTGAATAGTCATGTCTGCTTTCTACCTTGTTTTTATGGGTTTATGGGCAAAGCCTAGTTCAGGGGTGGCCAACTAGTCAGAGACTAAGAGCCACTTTTTTTTCTGTGTTACTGCAAAGAGCCACATCATACACATGGGTACACATGAACATCATCTTTTAATCATGTATGCACGCATACACAGACCTCTGCTCAGCCAGATCTAATGAAAATAACCACACCAACATGATAATATCAGTAATTTTCAACAGTTAACATTGTGTGCACTGTCTCACACACACACAAACTCTCAGTTCAAGCAAGTCCACAAACAATAATAGAATAATTTTCAATAACATCTTTCTCTTACTATGCTGCTTAGTGAGACTTCTGGCATTCCTTATCTTGAACAATCCTCTTCAAATCTGGCTTGTATTCTGTTGTTGCCACTCTAAGCAATTCTTTTCAAAGCGACCAACTTGTTCTTGCGAAGTTCAGTCCCTTTTGGAAATTCCTGTTCGATGTTGGGGTGGAGTGAGCTGAAGTGACGCTGAAGATTTGAAGCTTTGAAATGCGCTAATGCTGCGTGACATATAAGGCAGATCGGCTTGCCATTACGTTTAACAAAAAAATATAAACTCTCCCACTCTGGCAAAAACGTCCTGTGTTCTTCTTCATATTTTCGTTTGGCTGTGCTTTTTTCCCTGCCATTTCAAGAGGTAACTTGAAGGAAATTGTTTACAACACAAATGATGTCACACCAAAGATTCTCTCGTCGCTCGTTTGACGTCACTCAAACAGGCTTACATGGTCAGTGTGCCATCTAGCTGTAGGGGGAGTGAATGACAGCGCCAGCCAAGCATTTTTGACGCATGTCATGTGACAGCTCCTGAAGAGCCGCATGAAACTAGTTAAAGAGCCGCATGAGGCTCGCGAGCCGCGGGTTGGCCAGGCCTGGCCTAGTTGGTACCTTCAACCTTAGACCCTCAGGTATGACTCCCGTTAATATCTTAATAACATATTGAATGTAACGATGAAGCGATAATGGAAAACACAGTAATAATGCCACAGGACTAGTTGGTGGGAGAATGACTTTAGAAAGCGTGGAGCATGTGTTTAGTGTAACATGTTCAGTAAGTATTAAGCCTCGTACATGTTTGACATCCCCATGCTAACATCACCATGCTAACATGCTCACCATGTTAACATCACCATGCTAACATCACTATGCTAACATTATCACCATGCTAACATCACCATGCTAACATTCTCATCATGTTAACATCACCATGCTAACGTCACCATGCTAGCATTCTCACCATGCTAACATTCTCCCCATGCTAACATTCTCACCATGCTAACATGCTCACCATGCTAACATGCTCACCATGCTAACATCACCATGCTGACATCACCATGCTAACATGCTAACATCACCATGCCAACATCACCATGCTAACATCACCATGCTAACATCCCCATGCAAACATCACCATGCTAACATGCTCACCATGCTAACATGCTGACCATGCTAACATCCCCATGCTAACATGCTCCCCGTAACACGCTGATGTTCAGCAGGTGTAATGTGTACACATGTTCACATCTTAGTTTAGCGCTCACATTCTAACATTAGTTAGCAACTCACACCCATTACAGCTGAGGATGATGGTGATGTCATTAGTTTATTATTATTATTATTATATTTACTATTATTATTACTATAATAATAGTAATAGTTTAGCAGGTGTTAGACCCTATGATGGAGGAGCTCCAGCTCCATGCAGCTGCCTGACAGACTTCCACCTGAGCCGCCCTCTGGAAGCCTGCAGCTCTTTAAAGAGACAAACTTCCCTCCTCTCTGTCACTCGCTGTGGGAAAAGTACTCACACACAACAGACCTACAAGGGGTCTGCTCTATCTGTGTGTGTGTGTGTGTGTGTGTGTGTGTGTGTGTGTGTGTGTGTGTGTGTGTGTGTGTGTGTGTGTGTGTGTGTGTGTGTGTGTGTGTGTGTGTGTGTGTGTGTGTGTGTGTGTGAGACTTTGTCTGTTGAAAGCTATCACACTCCACTCACAATAGCTTTCAGTGAGGCCTGAAGTTTATCTCACGCAGACAAAAACACACACGCACACTTTTTCCCGCCACTGAGGAGCTAATTAAACACAGCGTGCTTGTGTAGAGCAGGATGGGGAGACGTGTGTGTGTGTGTGTGTGTGTGTGTGTGTGTGTGTGTGTCTGTGTGTGTGTGGTTGAATCATGCAGAGTGCTCGGTGGGAGAGAGACGGGCAGGTCATCTCTGACAGCTCCAACATAGCGAACAGAGGAAGAGCAAGTAAAAAGGAGGGATAGTGTGTGTGTGTGTGTGTGTGTGTGTGTGTGTGTGTGTGTGTGTGTGTGTGTGTGTGTGTGTGTGTGTGTGTGTGTGTGGGAGAGACAGACATATATATGCGTATATATCTATATCTATCATGCATATGCATCTGATCATGTGAGCGATGCACAAGCTGCTGTGGGGTGAAACGCAGGACAACCAGCTAACGAGGCTTCTGAAGTCCAGTAAAGTTGCAACATTCAGCAAACTGGTGTCCAGGGTGCGTGCGTTCACATCGTCATTCCCTCGGCTGCTGTGCTAGTTAACGTGAAGGTTACACCGAGTGCATCGCCGTGCCAACAGCCCCAGGCAGCGCGTCATGAAGAAAGCATCTTAAAAGTGTTAACACTGTTCCACGAGAGCTTGAATCAGAATGTGAAACCTCAGCTTAAAGATCAATCACTACATCCATCTATCCATCCATCCATCCATTTTCCACCGCTTATCCGGGGTCGGGTCGCCGTGGCAGCAGGTCCAGCAGGCTGACCCAGACTTCTCTCTCACCCACAACATCTACCAGCTCATTCTGGGGGATCCCGAGGCGTTCCCAGGCCAGCTGGGAGATATAATCCCTCCAGCGTGTCCTGGGTCTTCCCCGGGGCCTCCTACCAGTTGGACGTGCCTGGAAAACCTCTAAAGGGAGGCGTCCTGGAGGCATCCTAATTAGATGCCCGAACCACCTCAGCTGACTCCTTTCGACACGAAGGAGTAGCGGCTCGACTTCAAGCTCCCTCCTGATGTCCGAGCTCCTTACCCTATCTCTAAGGCCGAGCCCGGCCACTCTACGGAGGAAACTCATTTCGGCCGCTTGTATCCGCGACCTCGTTCTTTCGGACACGATCCAAAGCTCGTGACCATAGGTGAGGGTTGGGACGTAGACCGACCAGTAAATTGAGAGCTTCGCCTTCCGGCTCAGCTCCTTCTTCACCAAGACGGCCCGGTGCAACGCCTGCTTTACTGCTGCAGCCGCACCGATACGCCTGTCGATCTCCCGCTCCATTTTACCCTCACTCGTGAACAAGACCCCGAGATACTTGAACTCCTTCGCTTGTGGTAGGCACTCTGTCCCCACCCGGAGGGAGCAATCCACCGGTTTCCGGCAGAGCACCATGGCCTCAGATTTCGTGGTGCTGACTCTCATCCCCGCCGCTTCACACTCGGCTGCAAAACGCCCCAGTGAATGCTGGAGGTCATGGTCCGAGGAGGCAAACAGGACCACATCATCTGCAAACAGCAGAGAGGCTATCCTGAGATCCCCGAACCTGACATTCTCCGCCCCACGGCTGCGCCTAGATATCCTGTCCATGAAAGTCACGAACAGGACCGGTGATAAAGGGCAGCCCTGGCGGAGGCCAACACCCACCGGGAACGTATCTGACTTACTGCCGAGGATACGAACACAGCTCCTACTGCAGGCGTACAGAGACCGGATGGCCCGTTGCAACGGGTCCGGCACACCATACTCCCGCAGCACCCCCCACAAAAAGCCCCGAGGGACCCGGTCGAAAGCCTTCTCCAAGTCCACAAAGCACATGTAGACTGGTTGGGCAAACTCCCAGGACCCCTCCAGTATCCTTGCAAGGGTAAAGAGCTGGTCCACTGTTCCACGACCAGGACGAAACCCGCACTGTTCTTCTTGAATCCGAGGTTCGACAAACGGTCGGAGCCTCCGTTCCAGCACCCTGGCATAAGCTTTTCCCGGGAGGCTGAGTAGTGTGATACCCCGATAATTCGAGCACACTCTCCGGTCCCCCTTCTTGAAGATGGGAACCACCACCCCGGTCTGCCAGTCCATGGGCACTGTGCCCGACCCCCATGCGACATTGAAGAGGCGTGTCAGCCAAGACAGCCCAACAAAGTCCAGCGCCTTCAGCATCTCAGTATCTCAATCACTACAGAAGTTACCAAATGTGTTGGTTCAATAATCTGATAAATCTGATCTTTTGGAAAACAGTGACCTGCTCGGACACAATCAGCTGCTGAGTGGCCGTACAGTTAGGATGCCTGTAACAAGAAAACACTTTTCAGATTTATCAAATGACTATAAATTAGACTTAGAAGAGGCTGCTGCCATCGAGCTCTTGAACTTGTAATAAATGAATTAAACGAGGGATCCGACTCGATCCAACAGGATTGCTGTGCTGAACTAACCTCGTTTAACGCTCTGGTCCAGCTGTGCAGGAGGACACAGTCTGGAAGCTACGCTACATCATTAAAGAGGATCACACCCTGAAATGTGTTTGTTTGTTCTCTGACAGTCGGACTGCGTGCGAACATCAGCAACACTTCCCAGAGAAATGAATCAGGAGTTATGAGTTATTAGTGATGAGTGATGAGTGATGAGTGATGAGTGATGAGTGATGAGTGATGAGTGATGAGTGATGAGTGATGAGTGATGAGTTATGTGTTATGAGTGATGAGTGATGAGTGATGAGTGATGAGTGATGTGTTATGAGTTATGAGTGATGAGTGATGAGTGATGAGTGATGTGTTATGAGTGATGAGTGATGAGTGATGAGTGATGAGTGATGAGTGATGAGTGATGAGTGATGAGTTATGAGTTATGAGTGATGAGTGATGAGTGATGTGTTATGAGTGATGAGTGATGAGTGATGAGTGATGAGTGATGAGTGATGAGTGATGTGTTATGAGTGATGAGTGATGAGTGATGAGTGATGAGTGATGTGTTATGAGTGATGTGTTATGAGTGATGAGTGATGAGTGATGAGTGATGTGTTATGAGTGATGAGTGATGAGTGATGAGTGATGAGTGATGAGTGATGAGTGATGAGTGATGAGTGATGAGTGATGAGTGATGAGTTATGTGTTATGAGTGATGAGTTATGTGTTATGAGTGATGAGTTATGTGTTATGAGTGATGAGTTATGCTTCACGGGTCCAGACGTGGTAGGGTAACAGAGACTCTCTGGCAGGTGTAACCGTGTTACAGTGGTCAAATTAAAAATAGTGCAACTCTTTAATAAACATGAAGGTCACAGAGTTACTTTCTTCCTTTAAGTTTCTGTCACAGTTCATCAGAGTTGTTCATGAGGAGCTGGAGATGCTCCAGCATGAGCACGGTGACACAGCTGGTAAGATAAAACAAATGTACATATATGTACTAACATGAGTGTGTATTTGTGTGTATTTGTGTTGACAGCAGTACAGCCGTGTGTGTGTGTGTGTTGTCCTGTATCTGTAGCATTAGAAATGCTCTGGTTCTTGTGGATGGACTCTCTATGCAGAACCTTCAACACTGAATCCTACCAGACCCAAACACACAGATGAATATAATAATGTAATGTAATGTAATAGAGTGAAACTGTAGGATCCAGAACCTGCAGAGCCGCCCCTGCACATGGTTACACCCCCACCGCGCAGACACACACACACACACACACACACACACTGCTTTGTTCTCAGTGCATCTTGTCAGAATGCATCGCTGCAATGTATCCCAATAATGTATGCACAGAAATAAGAAAATATTCTGCCAAACATTTTCCCCAAGGTAATCTGAAAATGTGTCGACTAAGAGGCTGAAATGTTAATCAGCTCAGACTCTACATTATCACACACACACACACACACACACACACACACACACACACACACACACACACACACACACACACACACACACACACACACACAAACTTGTATGCCTACAGCTACTTCAGACATGCATTCACTCAGCACAAACACAGCAGCAGTAACTGGTGGGATAACTGTGTGACTGGCCAACATTCATTACCATTATGATTATCACCAGTGTGTGCGTGTGTGTGTGTGTGTGTGTGTGTGTGTGTGTGTGTGTGTGTGTGTGTGTGTGTGTGTGTGTGTGTGTGTGTGTGTGTGAGCTGACGTGAAAGATTGTGCGCGCATGTGTGTTTATGGAGCGACACACCAAGTTAATTAATTTCAAAACCCAGTAGTGTGTGTCTCGCTGATAAGTCCCTCCCCACTACCCATAATGCTCTGCTGAAGTAGAAGGCTGCAGCGCGTTCATTCAGCCAATTAGCCTAGATACTGACACACTCTACAAATTAGCGTATGCACACACACACACACACACACACACACACACACACACTAACAGACAGAGTTCTGTGTAAACAAACTCTTGGACTGTCTGTCTTTGAGCCAGGGGGGATGGGGGGGGGGGGGGGTGAATGCATATCAGTGTATAATTAGAGCAGAGTTGAAGTACTAAGTTTGTATGCGGGTGTTAAATTGGATGCTCAATGCAAATAAATTCAGTTCAGAGTCATTACCGTTAAAAACCTTCAAATCAATTTCAGCCCTCTGCCTCTCCAAGATTACGGGCTGTGTTCGCTAGTTCAGCATTAGTTCATGAACTTTAATTAAGAAAGAAAGAGACAGAGAGACAGAGAGAGAGGGAAATAAAATGCTAACCCAAAGATAGACGCGCATGTAGCCGATCTCAATATTTGGCGGGTGTAGCTGCTTTTACCTTGAGCTTCTAATAAGTATGTATAACTTCTATACTTCTATACAACCAGAGGAGTCGCCCCCTGGTGGTCAGGAGAGAGAATGCAGCTTTAACACATGAAACATAGACTTCTATACAACCAGAGGAGTCGCCCCCTGGTGGTCAGTATAGAAAATGCAGCTTTAACACATGAAGCATAGACTTCTATACAACCAGAAGAGTCGCCCCCTGGTGGTCAGTATAGAAAATGCAGCTTTAACACATGAAGCATAGACT
Source organism: Cottus gobio (assembly GCA_023566465.1). Taxonomy (NCBI): domain Eukaryota; kingdom Metazoa; phylum Chordata; class Actinopteri; order Perciformes; family Cottidae; genus Cottus; species Cottus gobio. The sequence goes on from CM042221.1 coordinate 27,079,062, forward strand.
TCTATACAACCAGAGGAGTCGCCCCCTGGTGGTCAGTAGAGAGAATGCAACTTTAACACATGAAGCATAGACTTCTATACAACCAGAGGAGTCGCCCCCTGGTGGTCAGTATAGAAAATGCAGCTTTAACACATGAAGCATAGACTTCTATACAACCAGAGGAGTCACCCCCTGGTGGTCAGGAGAGAGAATGCAGCTTTAACACATGAAGCATAGACTTATATACAACCAGAAGAGTCGCCCCCTGGTGGTCAGGAGAGAGAATGCAGCTTTAACACATGAAGCATAGACTTCTATACAACCAGAGGAGTCGCCCCCTGGTGGTCAGGAGAGAGAATGCAGCTTTAACACATGAAGCACAGACTTCTATACAACCAGAGGAGTCGCCCCCTGGTGGTCAGGAGAGAGAATGCAGCTTTAACACATGAAGCATAGACTTCTATACAACCAGAGGAGTCGCCCCCTGGTGGTCAGGAGAGAGAATGCAAGTTGTAAGACACTTCCACATCGTCTTCACAAGGCAGAACCGGAGGGTTCCTTCTGGTTCCACAGATATTTTAGTATGTATGTGTATATATAAGTTCAAAATAAATACTAAATATGTCTCAGTGGACCAGCTAACAGGTAACGATCAGCTGTCATGAGCATCCGACAGCAGCAGAGATGCTTTGTGTCCCAAAAATGTTTTTTCTTCTTCTTTTCTTCACTCATCTTCATTGTTAAGTTGGAAACTCAAAACTCGATTACTGAAAAATGTCATAGACGTAAAACAGAAATGAACAAAGAAGTAAAGCAATCACAAACTGACAATTAGATTAGCGCTCAACATCACCTCAATACAGAAACAAGAGAGAGGCTGTGTGTGTGTGTGTGCGTTGGTACCACAGGAGTATGAGGACTTTTGACCTGACTACACACCAGCTCTATGAGGACATGCCGGACTTGTAAGGACAACACGCATGTCCTCACAAGTCAAGCACTGCAGACGCACTCACAAAGACGTAACTAAGCACCTCCCGCTTTTTCGCCGAAAGTCTCCATAATTCGGTTTCACCTGAATTCGAGTGTATCCCAGTGTGTGCTCACAGTGTGTATAATACCGGTTCCGCTTTTCTTTTCCTTTTTTTATTTTTACGCGGGAAATGTATCAGTGTATCAGTTTATGGTCAACCGATTGGCTAGTGTCTCAGGCAGACTCTGATCAGTGATTGGCTGTACTCGACGTCAGTCAGATAGACTCTGATCAGTGATTGGCTGCTGAGCGTGACGATCAACTTCTGGCCTCACGGTGAAGACACATGGAGGGAGGAGCTTGTCACAGCATCGCAAGTGGACTAATATCGACTTGATATTAACTTTGCAAACTGGTAAGTTGATCATTTAACGATGTATTAAAAACGGAAATGTATCCAGTGAAAGGGGGGTGTCTTTTGGTTGCTTTGTAAAACAAACTGCGCCGTGTTCAGCTCTGTCGATGTGCAGTCACTGCGCTGCACCTCAGCCCCTCCTCATGCACACCTTCACCCGGCCCTGAGCTGCTACAGGGCGCACGGTGTCAATTAAGGGTGCATTGCGACCAAATATGTATTAGAAGGTGTACGGTTGTCTTAAACTTAACTCTGTGAATAATAATTTCTATGGCGCAGGTGAGTCGACAACAGATCTAAGTATGGGAATAGTGCGTGGCAGAATACCTGGAGGTGTGGCCATCCTGTGGCATAGGAAACTTGATCCACTGATCGATGTGATTCGATTAGAGGTGGACTGGGCTATAGCAATTAAAGTCGTACATGATAAAAATGTTCTTATTATTTTAAATGTTTACATGCCATATGAATGCTACCAAAATGAAAATGAATATCTTAATAGGCTAGCCTTTATCAGCTCATTCATTAAAGAGAGTGAAAGTAATTGTATTTTTGTGATGGGTGATATGAATGCTGATATGTCAGATGTTAACTCTCTATTTGCTAAACATCTTAATCAATTCTGCCTTGACGGTAAATTATTTCTCTCAAGTAAAATGCTGTTACCAGTAGAAAGTTATACATATATCAGTGAAGCATGGCATTCAACATCTTGGCTAGACCACTGTATATGTACAGCTGATGCTCATGATTGCTTGGAAGTTGAGATTCTGTATGGTCTAGCCACAGCAGATCACATACCTGTCTCCATGATATTAAATCTTGACAGTCTACCTGAGCTGAGTAGCTATGATTGTGATGATAATAATAAGCAAAACAGAAGAGTGGACTGGGCAAAGCTCACAGAACATGATCTATGGAAGTACAACGCACTGAGTGATAAAAGTCTTAGTGATATTGATATACCGCTTGAAGCTATTTCGTGTGGCAACTTAAATTGTAAGAGTCATAAACATCATAGTGATATAGTTTTTATGTATGACAAAATTGTGAACTGTTTAACTAATGTCAGTAAATTATTCATCCGAGAGAAAAGTAATCATAGGATTAGACCAGGATGGAATGAATATGTGTCTGAACTTCATGTGGAGGCTAAGGAAGCTTTATGGAGCTGGGTTTCATCTGGAAAAGCTAGGTATGGCCCAGAGTTTGAACATAAGAAAATGGCAAATGCCAGGTTTAAATATGCTGTACGCTTTATCAAAAGTAATGAGCAGACAATGAGGGCAAATTCTATGGCCAGAAAGTTTCAGCAGAATGATTTGTATGAATTCTGGAAGGAAGTGAAGGTTATCAATAACAGCAAGATGCCTTTGCCATCAAGTATTGATGGGATCTCTGGGGATGAAAACATTGCTGAGTTATGGGGGAAACATTTTAGAGAGATTTTTAACTGTGTTGAGAGTGCTGAATATCATGTTGGTGATATCATTAATAATGATGGGGTGGTCATTAGACCTGATGAAGTGTGTCATGCTATTGAGAAATTGGCAGTGAACAAAGCATGTGGTCTTGACCAAATAACAGCTGAACACCTGAAGTATGCAAGTCATAGAATCTCAGTGTTACTTGCTATATGTTTCTCGGGATTATTAGCGCATGGCATATTACCTGACTCTATGTTACCTGTGCTATTAATGCCAGTTATTAAGGACAAAACCTGTAAGGTATCAAGCATAGAAAACTACAGGCCAATTGCTCTAGCGAGTATACTCTCTAAAGTGTTTGAACAAATTCTATTTGATAGACTACGAGAATATATAACAACCACTGATAATCAATTTGGTTTTAAAAAGAAACATGGCACAGATTTGTGTATATATGCACTGAAAGAACTTGTTACCAAGTATAAAAGCCATGGTTCAACAATGTTTTTATGTTTCCTTGATGCTTCTAAAGCTTTTGACCGTGTTAATCACGGTAAACTGTTTATAAAATTACAAGAGCGAGGGGTCCCCCCATACCTAATACGTATCTTGCATTATTGGTACTCCCATCAAACTATGCAAGCTAGATGGGGGAAGACAACATCGGCTCCTTTCACAGTTACCAATGGGGTTAGACAAGGTGGAATATTGTCACCTGTTCTTTTTAATTTGTATATGGATGATCTCTCTAGGACATTAGATGTGTGCAAAACTGGCTGTAAGGTGGGGGATACGTGTATTAATCATCTGATGTATGCAGATGATTTAATTGTTATGTCTCCATATAGTGCTGGCCTACAGCAATTGCTTAGAGTTTGTTCAAACTATGGACTACAGTTTGACATCAAATTTAATGCAAAAAAGAGTGTTGTAATGATTGCCTGCACTAATGAGGACAGGAAGCTGTGCTTTCCCTCTTTTTACTTGGCAGGGCAAGAGCTAAACGTAGTTACTAAAGTAAAATACTTGGGCCACATTATGAGGGATGACTTTTGTGACGATGATGATATACAACGCCAGTGCGGTAAATTATATGGACAAGCAAATATGCTGGCACGCAAATTTCATATGTGTACTGAAGAAGTTAAAACATCTCTCTTCAGAGCATACTGTACTCCACTGTATACAGCTCACCTATGGTGCAGCTACAGTAAAGCAAAGATAAATAAGATAAAGGTGGCATACAATGATGCGCTTAGAATCTTGTTGAAGTGTCCAAGATGGACTAGTGCTAGCCATTTGTTTGTGACGAGTAATGTTCCCACCTTCCATGCTGTACTGAGGAATTCTATGTACAGATTCATGTGTCGACTAACAGAGTCAAAGAACAACATTTTAAATGCCCTAACTAATCCTTTACTTAGTGACACCAGATACACCTCCCAACTCTGGAAACACTGGAATAAGCAGTTGTACTTGTTTTAATTAAATTTGCATAGGTATGAATGTATGTTTGTGTTGTATGTTTTGTATGTTTCTTTATGTAATATGTGGTCAGTGTTGTCTGCATTTATGTATTTATGTTTGTGGGTTTGTTGGTACCCCTCATCTGTTGTATGTGTGCTGTTTTTGTTTTTGATTCTTGTTTTTGGACCTTGAGTCTGTGAAATAAAGTTATATATTTTTCTGTTTTATATGGAACACAGGTTCGAGTTATTTCGTTAAAAGAGTGAGCTCGTGGACCGGCGGAAAATGCCAGCTGATGTCAGTGACTGCGGAGCTCACGGTTAAAAATACAGCTAAAGTCTAACGTTACTAGATTCAATTATTGATTTGATATTAATAAAATGTCAGTTGGGAGACTGCATCCATTAGAAAGAAGACGTCTTCGTGACATAAGTCCCGCGACGCTCGTCCTTTTAACCCCGTAGACGCTCTGCACACGTTGCAGTGACAAGTAGCGACGGATAGAAGTGTACTGCTTGATGAAGATTATTTTCTTGCAGCTAAGTGCATAATGTGTAAGTTTAGAACCTCATTATCAGAAGTTATTGTGCCCAGTTAGACGGATATTTCATTTCCTCTGGTTTGTGCAGCACTTCATCAATGCACTCCTCTATTCTGTAATGATGCTTTTTGAGCTTACTTCACTGTTAATTCATTATACAACTTTGAAACTTAATGTTATTGCTATCCTCACTATGAATAACACTATAATATTAACACTCAGCTTTTTCTTCTGGGGAAATTATTGCAGCAAAGATGACAGAGAGAAGGAGGAGGAAGACTCCTAAACAGGATGCCATGGACCACATCCTGCTGGACAGAGACAAATCTTTTCTCGAAGAAAAATTCATTGACACATTTAAAGGTATTTTTTTCGTCTTGTATTGTTTGGACACCACTAACATAGACACATCATAGCAGCCCTAGTTAACTAGCAATTTTGTACATCTTGCCAATTGACAAGTTATTGGTAACAAACACCTTTACATGCAAGTGTCGAGCTTATTGTTGAAAGGAGTCAGTGCTGATCAAGCAAGACCTGCAGGTCTCTACTACATGTGGGCTGCCCCCCTAGATAAAGCCTCTGTGTGGTTAACTTTGTTTTTTCCTTGTCATTTTAGGGAGAGGTGTTTTTACGCAAGAATACATTGCTCCATCCTGTTTTGTGATGGAGTACCGTGGAATTCTGTCACAAATTACAGGTTTAGATGACACAAATAACCACTTTATATTTGATTTAATCTGGAATGGAACACGCTATTGGTAAGTACATAATGTGTTGAGTATGTTATTTACGACCTTTGTGCTTTTGGATTTATTTTCCACTGCTCGGGGCAAATAGACTGACGACGACAGCGGATTGTACGGTAGATGGGCTACAGTAAAGAAAATTATAAAAATGCTTGCATGTTATGGATTCACAGTGTAAAGAAAATGAATATTTACAACACAGGAAGAGTAGTCTAGATACAGTGTTGTACTTAGAACTACCGTTGGCTATTAGGCACTCAGTGTGGCAAGCATCCTTTATCAGTGTTTATCATCGCTCATTAGTACTCAACTGCTTCAGACCCAGCATTCTAACTGAATGGCTTGTAGATTATTTGCCCTCATCAAAACTGAACAAACTAATTCCACTATGTTGACCTGTGTTCCAGTGTGAGTCTTGTATCTGAAGCTCAGTCAATGAGTCAAAGTGTGAAGCATCCTGTAGTATTGTCAATGACAATACTACAGGATGCTTCACACTTGTACTTATGGATGGTGCTCCTTCCTGCCAGTTATTTAATTTGTCTCATGTTGCTGACAGTTAAACACTGGTTATGGTTCTAAGTCTTATAATGAAGTGAACCTTTGTTTGGAGTTGAAGAATGATGAGTTTGAATTAGTTTAACTGTCCAACAACATTAATGCTCTCTGCTGTACCATATCCTAACAAGAGAAGTGCATTGGAATGCGTACAAAAGGTTCCTGTTTTATATAAAAACGATTGGACTCGACTGGCAATGTTTCTGTCATGACAATTTTTATTATTTAACCCTAGGAAATGTTTGTATTTTTATCTGGGCTATTTGTCTTACAGCATAGATGCTTCGAAAGAGGATGGATCACTCGGACGACTAGCGAATGACGATCACAGAAATCCCAACTGCAAAGTTAAACAAATAATTGTCAAAGGAAGGCCACACCTGTGCATATTTGCTACATGGCACTCAATGGTGAGTTTATGTTCTGTTTTATTCCCAGATATTACAATGTTAGTTTTTAGAATTGAACCGGTCCTGAAAGTCCAAGTGAAACCTCACTGTGACACGTCCCAGTTAAATTGGATATATTCACAGGACAGATGTAAGTCAAATCTTTTGCATGTGACTTAAAGATTAATTTTCTATTGATTTATCGCAATTATTATGTTTAGTCGATTAATCTAAACTAATTTCCCCCCCCCCAGAGGAATCTGACAATTTCATTGATATGCTTTTTTTGTGTCATTGTATAATGCAGCAAAACAACCTACTCCTAAAATCTCAAAGGTACTATAATAGCGTATCAAAATATGCTCCACATTTTCTTACAGTATACTGCATTGGCCAGTACCTACATGCAGATGAAGGCACCTAGTCTCCCTCCATGCCACAGCGCATGGAACTCCCTCCTCCCACCTGTTTTTAACACACCTGCAAAAGTCAGAGGCCTTTTCCGCTGTGTTCTGAACAAGTGAGCGGGAAGAACTCTATGCGCTGTGGCATGGAAATGTGTTACCTGAACTGTATATTCTAAAACATCCCATCAGCTTCTGTTTGACCCAAAGGGTCTCCACCCTTTGGGTCAAACAGAAGCTGATGGGATGTTTTAGAATACTTAGTAAAGTAGAGGGCTGTCTTGTCAGGCTGTCTTATGAGGACAGCAGATTACTTGTCAAGCCTGACTATAAATGATCACGTTCAGTATCTAGTGCCACTTGTGTCGGGGGATGGGCTCAGCATAGCCCTGCCTTGTGAGGACTAGCATATTTCTTCACACATAGCTCAAACAAGTTGGTTTATGTTGGCTTGTAAGCATTGGCTAGACTGAAACTATAGCTACACTATACAAGGCTCAACGTACTTTCATTACTATGACAACTACATTAAGTTACTTGCATACATAATTTGCGATATTTGATACATATGCAGCACGGTCTTGATAGATTTTTCTCATATGGATGTTATCTTTCTCAGGTTCTGTTGTCATTGTGTAAAAGACTGTAGTACTCTGTAGGTTATCTGATCCACTGTGGAAATGTACACACCTTCATAACTGCAAAACCTCTGCCATCATATAAGTCTTCCTCAAACTTCTACAGAAGTTGTATGACAACAGCGCACATTTTCTCTGTACAATCTTAGGCACCCTGTAAAGAACCGTCCAATCCTGAGGCCGAGAAAGGAGTTCCAGCCACGTCAGAAAAAGAAATGGTAAGTTTATCTTTGTAAAATCGCAGTGGCATACTGTTTTTGGCTATATTGGGGAGGGGGGAGGGGGGGGGGGGGGGGGTTACATGACATATCAGCCTACTTTGTGCGAGGTGATGCATTTCATGTCTGCAGTACACGCAGCATGCTAACAGTGAAAGTGGCCATAGATATTTGATCAGAATTGAAAAGACTAAATTGATCCCTGGGGAGAATTTGGGTTTTGTCCCTACAGTTTCACCCATTCTGACTAGAAATGTATACATACAAAGAGAAATTATAACAAAAATATGAACAAAGTATGTAAATAAATTATGCATTATATTCCAGTATATTACAAAGAAATACATTTGTAAAATAATATAAACTTCAATACAAAACACTGTAAATAATAATAATTCCAAAAACGGCAGATTACTTGTCAAGCCTGACTATAAATGATCACGTTCAGTATGTAGTGCCACTTGTGTCGGGGGATGGGCTCAGCATAGCCCTGCCTTGTGAGGACTAGCATATTTCTTCACACATAGCTCAAACAAGTTGGTTTATGTTGGCTTGTAAGCATTGGCTAGACCAAGGGTGGGCAAACTACGGCCCGCGGGCCGGATCCGGCCCGTTGGACGTTTTGATCCGGCCCGCCGAGTATTATGAATTATAAATTATAGTAAAGACCGCTGTAACGCTTCTCCGTTCCCGACTTGAGTTTCCCGAAGCACGATGACGGCAAAAGACCAGCATCGATGTTTCTTAACTCAAGTCGGGAACGGAGAAGCGTTACAGCGGTCTTTAAGTGCCGTGCTTTCTGCAGCGCATCAGGCTGCGAGTCTGCGCTGCTGCTGTCTGCTCACCTCCACCCCTCCCCCACAGGCCAGCGCGCCACGGAGACATGGTCCGTTTTATACGGCATAACGAACGCACATCAGACCCACGGGACTCATGTGACATATAGGGTTCTGCCTGCCAGCCTCCTGCCAGCTTCCTGCATTGAGCCCCTCTGCAACAGGGGGGCTTTTTTTAGACAAACTGCTAGTCAAGAATCAAGCACCAAGGCAAGTTATTTGCTAGCATTTAAATTAGCAAAAGCCAGCAAGCCTTTCTGTGAAGGGGAGTTTTTGAAAGAATGCATGGTAGAGACAGCAGGTCTCTTGTGTCCAGAGAGCAAAAACAAATTCGAAAAATGTAGTTTATCACGCAGGACAGTGACTCGGCGTGTAGAACTAATTGACGAAGACTTAGCCAGCAAGTTAAACAAAAAAGCTGAGTCATTTAAGTTATATTCGTTAGTAAGTAATGTAAGTTCTCTTTACTTTTTAGTTATTGGCTTTTACTTATAATTTATATTGGTTCACACAAACACTCTCTATCCATCTGATACTGGCCCGGCCTGTCTGTCTAATTTTAAAAGTCAATGTGGCCCCTGAGCCAAAAAGTTTGCCCACCCCTGGGCTAGACTGAAACTATAGCTACACTATACAAGGCTCAACGTACTTTCATTAGTATGACAACTACATTAAGTTACTTGCATACATCATTTGCGATATTTGATACATATGCAGCACAGTCTTGATAGATTTTTCTCATATGGATGTTATCTTTCTCAGGTTCTGTTGTCATTGTGTAAAAGACTGTAGTACTCTGTAGGTTATCTGATCCACTGTGGAAATGTACACACCTTCATAACTGCAAAACCTCTGCCATCATATAAGTCTTCCTCAAATTTCTACAGAAGTTGTATGACAACAGCGCACATTTTCTCTGTACAATCTTAGGCACCCTGTAAAGAACCGTCCAATCCTGAGGCAGAGAAAGGAGTTCCAGCCACGTCAGAAAAATAATTGTTAAGTTTATCTTTGTAAAATCGCAGTGGCATACTGTTTTTGGCTATATTTGGGGGGGGGCTACATGACATATCAGCCTACTTTGTGCGAGGTGATGCATTTCATGTCTGCAGTACACGCAGCATGCTAACAGTGAAAGTGGCCATGGATATTTGATCAGAATTGAAAAGACTAAATTTATCCCTGATAAATGCCTTACCGTAAGAATTAGAAATGTGACGGAACACAAGCTTTTAAAAGTTATCAGTAAAATCTAAACATCCATTCTTAAATGTACAGACAACTAGTTAAGAGAGGCTAGGATATGAGTTATATTGTCTTGTCTCTTAGAACAAGTTAAAAGCCAAGAACAAGCTTGTGGCATCAATTTATGTTTTACCTAAGAGGATGATGCCTCACTAGTTAAAAGAAAGTTAACTGAATTTTGCAAAGATATTCGTGAAAGAAATGCATTGAGTTGAAAATATATTCTCCAAATTTGTCTAGATAAAAATAAATTGTATATATGTAGATTGTGAGTGTCTGTGCTCATCAAACATGCTTTTCTTTAGATGAATTGGAACCAGATGAAGTAGGCGAAGCAGAAAGAATTGGAGATGATGGAGATGATGAAGATAGTGATGATTCGAGTCCTGTCCTTGGAATAAGTGGTATGTAATGAATATATTGTCTTCTAATATCCATTAATAGTACAGTGTGTAAGATTGGAGGGGAGACCATATAGAATAACATCTAACTCTGCACACTGTAGCTCCCTTTTGATTGCTTTATTGTTAACACAAAGTCTGACTTTCTACCACGTTCTTTTCTTGGAAATGCATAGATACGCAAAGACATACTGATAACAAAAGTTATACAGAAGGTTCACTCATGAAATTTACAGAGGTTTAAAAGTCCAGATAAATACCAGTGAAAGGCACAGACATAAAGATATGTGTCAGTTATGTTATGGACAATAAATTAATAAGTACACACATTCAATGCCAAGTATGGGGGCTTGAATCGGTGAAGAAATGGCATGGTTTGCCTGTAACCAATTAGCATTGTAATCAATTGCATCTTGTACCTGGTCACTTGGATATTGACCTGATTTATTTATTTTCTATTGATAAACTGCTGCCATAGGAGTTTTCTTTTTACAATATTCACCATTGAAAATCCAGATTCACGTTGACATGTTTGAGTGTTAGTGTTAGTTACATATTACATGTTAGTATTAGTGTTGTGGTCTGACCATAGATCTGGAGTTTGAGAAGCCCTGGTATAGACCATATGGAGTAATTGTATTCTATTCTTTTCAGCAGAAGATCAAGGGATGAAAAAGCCTGAGGAAGCCACAAGTTCCAAAGGTAATGTGTGGGAATGCCATAGATTGTCTTTCTTTATTTCACTGGCAGTTCTACTGTGCCACATGTGTTCTGGGGGCAGAAACAGACCTATAGTTTGTGCCTTTTGGAACTGAATTGTATGGGCTGGGGCTAGTCTTAATTTCCAGGGCTATGCAGACCTCTACAGGGTTCTCACACATCCTGGTAAACCTGGAAGACGGTTGACCCATTTTCCATTCATTGAAAAAATATAGAAATTGAGAGAAAGTCCCTAGAAAATAATTTTTTCTTCAGTTGAGTAAGAATGACTAAGCTATCTTTCAGACTGTCTGTTAGGGTAGGAGGCCCCGGGGAAGACCCAGGACACGCTGGAGGGATTATATCTCCCGGCTGGCCTGGGAACGCCTCAGGGTCCCCCAGAATGAGCTGGAAAGTGTTGCGGGTGAGAGAGAAGCCTGGGTCAGCCTGCTGGACCAGCTGCCACTGCGACCCGACCCCGGATAAGGGGCTGATAATGGTTGGATGGATGTTAGGGTGAAGTTATGTTCAAAATCTTAAAATGTTCAAATGGTATTTAATTAACTTATGTGGGGGTGTACACAGCTTTTCCACAGCTTATTTTATTTCCCATGTATGTAGTACAACAGAGATACTGTTCCTACATAAGCGGACACGAACTAAACACTGTACCATAGTCTTTAGTCTATTTTAAGTAGAAGAATAAAAAACCTATGTTCAACATTTGTGCCTGTTAATGACAAGGGACAGCCTGTACTCACAATATGCCTGTAGTGGGGATGGGCTCCTGGTAAACTTTATTGAAGTTGGTTTTCTGGTCCGTGTCTCACTTTCTTACAAGCTCTTGTTTTAGTTGGGCAGAGTCTGAGACCTTTTCTGCATGTTTTGCCCTTACTTTGAACAGCTCCAGCTTTGTCCAACTAATGTAACACTGAATATTTAAAATGTTTAAAATATATATTTTAAATGTACTATGTTGCAGCGTTAAATTAATTAGCAAGAATTATGTAAAGTATATTTACAGAATACTATCGGTACAGTTCAAGTTAGCTCATCCTGGTGTCATAATGCTCTGTTTTTGTACTCATTTTAATTTTACTTATGTATAGATAACTTTGGTAAATACATACTCGATAACCCACAAATGCTACATTTGAATGCATCAAAAAGTATTCCAAAAATAGTTGTGAATCTCAACTGAACTTATAATGGTTGTCTTTATAATAATCTAAAGGAAAATATGTTCTTGTAATTGGCAGAGATCATCCGAAGAAAAGTTCTGAAAAGGCCGTGGAGCAAAATCGAAGTTTCTGCTGTCATGAAACATTTTAAGCCCCACATCTCAAAGGGACACCTGGCAATGAAGATGGAGTGTAAGCAGTTTAAGCTTTTGTTTTTAAAAACAGAACGGTTCAAAACATTCAAGATTTTGAAAAGGAACAGGGGACGGATGTCCAAAAAGAATAATAATGAGTAAGTAGAAAAAGTTTATAGGGACCACTTTAAAGTACTCGTTTACAGTTTCAGTTTACAGTTCCTTTTACAGGTGCAGTAAAGGGTACTACAACATGTTTCAGTATACTGGAAAAGGAACTGTAAACTGAAACCGTAAACGAGTACTTTAAAGTGGTCACAAAGTGGGAATTACATAGATTGTATTTATTTCGCTGGCATTACTACTGTGCCACATGTTTTCTTGAGGAGGAAACGGACATAGGTTGTTGTGCCTTTGGCTTTTTACCTGTTGCAGTACCGTTTACTGCACTTTTTACATGTTGCTGACTGTTTACTGCACCAGTTACAATACCTGTTTACTGCACTTTTTACCTGGTGCAGTAAGCGGTATTGTAACTGGTGCAGTAAGCGGTACAGCAACATTTACAATACCGTTTACTGCACTTTTTACCTGTTGCAGTACCGTTTACTGCACTTTTTACATGTTGCTGTACTGTTTACTGCACTTTTTACCTGTTGCAGTACCGTTTACTGCACCAGTTACAATACCTGTTTACTGCACTTTTTACCTGGTGCAGTAAGCGGTATTGTAACTGGTGCAGTAAGCGGTACAGCAACAGTTACAATACCGTTTACTGCACTTTTTACCTGTTGATGTACCGTTTACTGCACCTGTTATCTCTTGGAACTATCGTTTTTGCAGTGCCGTTAATTGTATTGCCAAAATGTTAGTTGAAAGTAATTACATTATAATAAATGTATTTTCATTTAAAGGCATTTGGATTGTGCTTTTGATTTTATTTCCTCCATTTCTCTGTTGCTGATGCCATTTCATACTTATTTTTAAAACAGCCTTTTAGAACAGAATATTTGCAATTTAAATGCTCACCATCCCATTCTTATGCACCTGGTATCTCAGGAACAGCTTGAGGAAATTTCATTACAGCGGCGCTTGGTGTTGGGGACCCGGTCAGGTGGCCCATGGTGCGGAGCTTGGTGTGGGAGACCCGGAGTAGCGAGCGGTTTGTAGATCTGAGTGTGCGGGTGGAGGTGTGGGGAGTAATGAGTTCTTGTAGGTAGGGAGGTGCATGTCCATTGATGCATTTATGGGTGAGTAGTAGGACTTTGTAGTCATTCCGGAATGAGACAGGGAGCCAGTGCAGTGAGTGTAGAATGAGCGTTATGTGCTCATATTTCCGGACTCTGATCAGGTTACAGTAGTCCAGTCTTGAGGAGATAAAGGCGTGGACAAGCTTCTCTACATCTGACAGGGTAAAAGTGGGGTGGAGTTTGGAGATGTTTTTGAGATGGTAAAAGGAGGTTTTGCACAGGTATTTTATATGGTCATTAAAGGTCAGGTGAGGGTCAAACCTAATTTCCAGATTAGTGACTGTAGAGGAGAGGGGTATGACCGTCAAAGGTGAGATGAATTATGGTGATTGACTGAACCTGGTGTGAAGTAACAACAAGGAGGGCTTTGGTTTTGCTACCATTTAACTGAAGAAAGTTGTTGCTCATCCATGCCTTTATCTCCCCAAAACAGGCGGTGTGACATGACATGGCTGCTTGGAGCAGTTTTGATGTATAGCTGTGTGTCGTGAGCATAACAGTGGAAGGACATCCGATGTCTGCTGACAACACGGCCAAGGTGGAGCATGTAGATAATGAAGAGTATAGGGCCGAGGACCGACCCTTGTGGAACACCACAGGAGACAGGGAGCAGTCTGGACTTGCATCTTCCCAGTGAGACATATTCAGTTCTGCCAGAAAGGTGGGACTGGAACCACTGGAGTGCAGAGTCTGATAGTCCAATGGTGGTATGGAGGTGCTCTAGGAGGATAGTGTGATCCACTGTATCAAATGCAGCAGTCAGGTCCAGGAGGATGAGGAGTGAGGGTGATCCTGCATCTGCTGTCATCAGCAGGTCATTCGTCACCCTTAGCAAAGATGTTTCAGTGCTGTGGGCTGAATGAAATCTTGACTGGAAGTTTTCAAACAAGTTGTTGTGTTTGAGGTGGTCCTGAAGTTGAGAAGCAAATACCTTCTCTAACACCTTGGACAGGAAGGCAAGGTTGGAGATAGGCCTGTAGTTGGCTAGAACCTCCAGGTCCAGGGTGGGCTGTAGCCACTGCTCCACTGACCCTTAAAGGCTTCTTGAGACGGGGACAGATGACAGCAACCTTGAGAGCAGGTGGGACACAGCCAGAGCCAAGGGAAAGGTTAACAACTTTGGTGATGAAAGGACTGAGAGTGGGGATGTGTGACTTGAGCAGAGCAGTGGGAATGGGGTCCAGGGTACAGGTACAGGATTGCATATTTGAGGATTTCCTCAACATGGCTCTCCTGAACCTCAGCGAGACGTAGAGGAGACTGTACACTCGAAGATAAGGTGTTGGTGTCAGAGGGAAGCAGAGATGGAGAGCTGGACATCATAGAGCGAATGTTGTTGACCTTTAATCTGAAAAAGTAAATGAAGTTGATGCATTGCTCCTCTGTAGCCTCAGTTGGAGAGGATGGTTGTGGGTTCAGGAGATGGTTTGTGGTGGAAAAAAGGTTTTTTTATTGATTAAGCTGGAATAGAACTGAGCGAGCATCCTTACGGGAGTTGGAGTAGGCCCTTTGATGCTCACAGAAGGCCAGTTTATGGACAGTGAGCCCAGAGTGTCTGCAGCGTCATTGCAGGACATGTATGTGTATGTATGCACATACCCAGCATGGTCCTCATAACCATGTTGCCATGTTTGTGTATGTGTATTGGTAATGTCCTGTTTAACCACCCTGGTCCTGATAACCAAGGGTCTTGCCAGGTTTGTGTATGTGTATTGGTAATGTCCTGTTTAACCAGCATGGTCCTTATAACCAAGGGTCTTGCCAGGTTTGTGTATGTGTATTGGTAATGTCCTGTTTAACCAGCATGGTCCTTATAACCAAGGGTCTTGCCAGGTTTGTGTATGTGTATTGGTAATGTCCTGTTTAACCAGCATGGTCCTTATAACCAAGGGTCTTGCCAGGTTTGTGTATGTGTATTGGTAATGTCCTAATAACCACCCTGGTCCTGATAACCAAGGGTCTTGCCAGGTTTGTGTATGTGTATTGGTAATGTCCTAATAAACCAGAGGGGTCTTCATAAGTCCTCATTATGTCAGGATCCGCCCCAATCTACTTCATCCCGCCCCGTCCTCACAGTCCTGTAGAATATCAGGTCTTCATATCTCCAGACTCCTTTAGTATAATTGAATTCTGAACAGCAGGAGTTGTTCCCTCTATCATAAGGACCAGTTTAATAGTTCTTAGCTCTCTCTACGACAAAGGGAAAGGCATGTCCCCATATCCCATGGATTTATCAAGTTTGGCTAAAAAGTCCTCACAAGACACCCGTACCCGTATGTGTGTGTGTGTGTGTGTGTGTGTGTGTGTGTGTGTGTGTGTGTGTACTGGATGAGCCCACACACCTTATCCCGAGTAGAGAATAGTTGTTGTGCTCAACAATGGGTTGGGCTAATGAAATCTCGGTGGCTGAGGAAATTAGTTTTTCCAGGAAAGTCATTGTGGAGGAAGACAGGAAGTAGAACAGAAGTGATTGCTTCTGTCGGGTTATTGTTGTGTTTCACTGGGTTACATCACTTGACGCCACTCTCCCCAGATATGAGATACAATAGTCTATTCATAAAACACAGTTAGCTAGATTTTGAGGCAAATGTTTCATAATAAAAGCTGAAACGTTCATTTAAATCGTGGTAATTCTGAATGGTGCAGGTGAGAGATTTTATAGTATTTATGCAACGTACAACATTTAGGAAGCTTAGGACATTCCAGTGATACGCCATTGGAAATCTGTCTTTTTAATATCCAACTTTAAGCTTGAAAACTGTGTTTCAGTTTGTTTCTTATCACACACGTTGCAGCTGTTGTACGAGGGACTCAAACGGTGACACAACCGGTTCTCTGCTGTTTCAGTTCATACGGTTAATAAACTTGTGTTTCATGTGCTCCATGTACTCCACCTCCTCCACCTCCTCTCATGGAGGGACGGCAGATAGTGAGCATGTGGATTATGATCACTTTATTAATCCATCATACTACATCAATGTAAACCGACAGGAACCTTGTGTCGGAAACAAAGACAACCTTTTAAAATGAAGGAAACTCTTGATTCTCTTTAAGCTTGAAGGATGAACCTCTGGATGCAGTAATGCTCAGCTGTGATCCTTTTAACATTGTATATAGTTAATACACAACCCATTCACACACATGGGGACTCTAATCCTAACAGAGAGCTAGAATAATCTAGTACCTATTAACCCAATATAGGACTTCACAATGTGCATTGAACACCAACGTAGCGACTCCTCCGGCACCCCCGTGGGAACCAGCAGAATGGTCTGTTCCAGCATTCCCCAGGCCGGGCGGGCCGGCTCACTAATGAGCCCACGGGGGAGCCCCGCTGTCTGTGTGTTTAGCAGACTGGAGCCCTGCCAGGGACTACAGACGAGGAAGAGGGGAAGACTCAGAGAGAGAGAGCCTCACATGTGGTGAGAAACAAGAAGAAACTCCATCATTACGACGCAGAGGCAGCAACGCAGGAGACGGAGAGCGATTCTCATTATAATCTCTCCCAGCGTGAAGTTCATCGGGGAAACTCTCATTATATCACTCAGCGTCCTACTTAAAGCTCTCGTGTTCGGAGAGCCTGAGTTAACCAAATTAGATGAAATGTTTTCTTATAACTTGAAGATTTCCTTTTCCTCACACCAGACTTAAACGGTGAGATTTGTGATTTTAGAGGACGCAGTGTGAATCATCAAATCACACAAACAAACAAACAAACATGGCCGCCGGACAATGGCTGTCAGGACATTTCACTAAGAATCAAGAATGATGGATAGTGGAAAAGTCATGGAGGAACAAAGTTATCAAATATGAGATGCCTTATTTAAACTAAATATATATTTTCATTATTTTCGATAGTAATGTTTGAAATCAAAACCCAACCTGCTTGAATTGATGTCCAGCTAACTCGTCTTCACAATCACATGTGATGCTCTGTCACTCTGCACCTCCTCATTGGTGATGGCTGCAGATCTGATAGCATCAGACAGGAAGTAGCGTTTGGTGGATTTAAAGCAGGAAGTTCATCCTTCTCCAACTTGTCATGGTGCAGATCTGATTAAAGAACAAACACACACTCATACATGCTAACTTCAAACCTCCAGCCATGATGTTGATATAGCAAAACACTCATGTTTCAATTTCTGGTTTCCTGGGTTTGAATTTGGCAATTGCTTAAAAAAACGTTTATTTTAGCTTCCTGCAGTTTTTCATCTTTTTGTCAAGTTTCAACAGGATGGACTGGCTTCCTGGATGGAATTTAAAAAATCTCCCTTTTTCTGAGGCTCAGGGCTGACAGATAAGATTTACGCTCTTTGATCCGCTGGCTGAAATAAGTTGGAAACCCTCTGATCCTGATGAAGAGTTAAAAGACTGAAGCAGAACAATACAACATCCTCAAGGGTCCAACCCTGGATCAGGTTTATACCCAGACATGTTAGCACCTGGCCTCTGGGTCTCAAAGAGAACACATCACATGACCCGACGCTGTGTGTGTGTGTGTGTGTGTGTGTGTGTGTGTGTGTGTGTGTGTGTGTGTGTGCACATCACGTCTGATGTGGTTTCCTCTGTAATTACGGTCCTTCAGAAGCGGTGCACCTGGTTTTGAATGAGCCCCGATGGTAGAGACACAGACAGCATCCATCAGCCTCACACACAACATCACACACCCTGATAGGCTCAAAGAGAGATCTGATCAGCGTGTGGTGTGTGGACACACACGAGGAGAGCAACACGCACAACCCGCACACAACAATCACATGTGAGATGAGTGAAGCTGAACATGTTGTTAGTTTTCATCTGTTCCTCTTTTCTGTGTGTAATGGACGAGGCAACAAGTTATTAAAAAATAATTATCAAATCGATACAACACAGTAACCATGTGTGTGTGTGTGTGTGTGTGTGTGTGTGTGTGTGTGTGTGTGTGTGTGTGTGTGTGTGTGTGTGTGTGTGTGTGTGTGTGTGTGTGTGTTCGTGTGTGAGGGGGATTTCTGCCTTCTGCCCCCTGGCTTCTATCACTGTAATACTGTTCTCTCTCACACACACACACACACACACACACACACACACACACACACACACACACACACACACCATCATAGGCAGCAGAAGCATCATCTTGTTCAGACTCATAAATAATTTCCTGCAGCTCAAGTCTGGCCTGGAAACCTGCCGTTCACTCCCCCTCTCCAAGTACAACTCTCTCTCTCTCCCTCTCTCTCTCTCATCCCCCACTACCCTGTCCACTGGTAAAACCACCACTCACTCTCTCTCTCTCTCTCTCTGCCACCCGGTCGACCCCTTCTTCTCCTCCTCCTCCAACGATCTCATCCATCTCTCCTCTGCTTTACTTGTAAATCAGGAAGCTCTCAGCAGCAGCAGGGGGTCTGGGGTGATCCAGGGGGTCTGGGGTGATCCAGGGGGTCTGGGGTGATCCAGGGGGTCTGGGGTGATCCAGGAGGTCTGGGGTGATCCAGGAGGTCTGGGGTGATCCAGGAGTTCTGGGGTGACCCAGGAGGTCTGGGGTGATCCAGGAGGTCTGGGGTCACTAAGGGATGGAGACAATGTGCATCATGAAGTTACAACCTGAAGCTCCTCTTCTGTTAACAGAGCACACACATATTCAGTTTTCAACTCAAGGTCAAGTAAAGCCAGAACATAAAATCTATGTTTCTAACTCTGGCCTCGTCCAATATCTGACTTTAGCGAGCGCAAATACTTTTATTAAAGCCGCACCAATCAATATTTATATGAAAAATGAATGTAATGTGTAGTGTTGCATCCACAGGCTACATTCACACTTTATGCTTCTTCTGTTTTAATAACTTTAGCTACGTTTATGAGCAGTGTCCACGCTGACGACCCCCCCCCCCGAACTGTCACTGTTACCTGTCTCACACCTGTCTGCAAGGACACCATTTGTTTCCATGCAATACATATCTGTGCTAAATGGCCTTCAGCATTAGGATGACGGTCGTGTAGGAAACTAGTGAGATCACCTTGTTCAGTTAGACTGGTTACTGTCTGTAAGGTAACAGCTAATATATGAGCAGCCCCGGGAAGAGGGGGGGGGGGATGAGTGTCTGGTCCCTAAGGCTGTGTGTGTGTGTGTGTGTGTGTGTGTGTGTGTGTGTGTGTGTGTGTTTCCGTCAGCCTACTCTCACAGCTCAATAATGATAAATAAGTCAACCTCCCTCCTCCTCCTGTCACACACACCCCTCCTCTGCCCCCCCCCTCCCCCCACACTCTCCCTGTGGTAATGAAGCAACAGTAGGTATAGCTGACAACTGCAGGCCAGAGTTTCATCTATATTCATTCTGATGCAGCAAGTCCTCTTCTACCTCTGAGAGGAAAACAACACCCCCCCTTCCTCCTCCACCTGTACCCTCCAGCCCCCCCCCCCCCCCCCAACATCCTCCTTATCAGCAGCAATGGCCTCCATGTACGAACATTACAAAACAGAGCACTGTGATGTCACATGGTGTGAAGTGGACGCACTCAGCTGTAAAACATGTTAAGAAGAAACTAAATGAGTAAACCAAAACTTAATATTGTTAATATGATATTTACTTTATTTATCCCCAAGGGGAGATTTTGTTGTGGCAAACACTTCTTCCAGGAAACATATTTAAGGAGACATCCAGGACATTTTGTTAATTAATTAATTTGTTAATTATTAATCCCATTTCTTTTTTTTTATAATTGAATTTTTTAATAGCATAATTAAATCTAAGTAGAGCGCAGAAAAATAAGCTTTCTATATGTCTGCTTGTGCTCCGGCTCCGTCTCCTGTATGTGGAGTCTGGAGGGTCCTAATTGCTGCTGAGGTCAGACTGCTGAGCAGTAAAGGGTTGTGTTTGATGCAGGTAAGAGTGTGTGTGTGTGTGTGTGTGTGTGTGTGTGTGTGTGTGTGTGTGTGTGTGTGTGTGTGTGTGTGTGTGTGTGTGTGTGTGTGTGTGTGTGTGTGTGTGTGTGTGACTGCTCTGCATGCCCTTGACTTGCAGCTGGCAAACAACGCTTTAGGCCCCCACAGCTGCCTCATCATTACTGTTCACAGGGTTCCCCTGCCACACACACACACACAGACACACACACACACACACACACACACACTCACAGTGAGAGAGACTTAGTCACAGCTACACAGACACACAACAGACAGAGAGCTCACCCCTTCCCGCAGGCTCCTCATTAACACAGTGTAGGCGGCAGCGGGAACGAACCACAGCCCCTCTGGGGGGCCTCGCTCTCTCCTGATAGAGAGACATAGAAAAGACAGGGAGAACGGGTGAGAGGAGGAGGGGTACAGATGGGGGTGAGGGGGATAACAGAGAGATAACATGGAGGAGCTGCAGAGAGAGAGGAGTGAGGAAAAGGGCGAGCAAGGGCACGTCATGAGGGCAGGAGGGTCGCGACCCCCTGAACACCTGGTGGACACGTCACAGCTGGTCAGATTCATTCAGCGCCTTTCAAAATAAAACATAGTAAGTGTGAGCATAACGTGTTCTTTTATTTTGCTTGTTCGGGTACTCAATCATCTCACTGATATTTACATAATAGAGAGAGAGAGAGAGAGAGAGAGAGAGAGAGGGAGAGAGAGAGAGAGAGAGAACGTTAAAACCTTCCTCATTCTAAAGTTCACAGAACTACAAATTTCAAATCTTCTCTCCTGATTTAACAAATAATTCATCTTTTTGTCTAAAATATGTTAGACATTAGTGGAAACAGTCTGTCATAACCAAATATTATTTCATTCAAAACTATATGAAACTGAGAGAAGAAGCACATTACCACATTTGACAAACTGGAACCGGGCAAGTTTTGCTTAAAAATGACCTGAATTGTTTTGTTGATTGACTCTTCTTCATGAGATCATAAACACGTCTCACGTTCCATAAAACTGATTATTCCATCAAACGGCTCGTTCTGTTGCTGCGGGGCTTTAATATCTAACCTTGAGGATAACGCAGCGCTGGAGGCCATAACTAATCGTTGTCATTGACTGGCTCTGCAGGAAACAGTGGCTGATGTTCACCGGGGGACACTTAAAGCGCCATCCCATAATAAACCTGTCTGCTTCCTTCAGGCCGGATGAGCTCATCCTGTGTTTGGGGTTTTCATTGCAGGTTGTAATGAAGACATTATCCACCGCTGCAGTATTATTGGATGTTAATGTGATTCAGTGAAGGCTTCAACACTGTGTGCTGCGGAGCCTCAGAGAATGAAATCATTAAAACCCTCAGTGAGGGTTCTGTGGTCGGGTTCTGTGGTCGGGTTCTGTTCTGAGGAAGAGATGCACCGACAGCACCGCATGGGGGCCGACATCCTTCAGTTTCAACCTGAAATTATCGGCTCGAAGTCCAAAAGAAGTCAATGTTTCTGGTTATAACCTCAAGATTAGAGGCAGCCATGCAGCAATACAGCCATGCAGCCATGCAGCAATACAGCCATGCAGCCATGCAGCAATACAGCCATGCAGCCATGCAGCAATACAGCCATGCAGCCATTCAGCGACACAGCAATGCAGCAACGCAGCCATGCAGCAATACAGCCATGCAGCCATTCAGCGACACAGCGATGCAGCAATGCAGCCATGCAGCGACACAGCCATGCAGCAACGCAGCCACGCAGCAATGCAGCAATGCAGCAATGCATCATGCAGCAACGCAGCCATGCAGCCATGCAGCAATACAGCCATGCAGCCATTCAGCGACACAGCGATGCAGCAATGCAGCCATGCAGCGACACAGCCATGCAGCAACGCAGCCACGCAGCAATGCAGCAATGCAGCAATGCATCATGCAGCAACGCAGCCATGCAGCCATGTAGCAACGCAGCAACGCAGCCATGCAGCCACGCACGCATCCATGTAGTCATGCAGCCATGCAGCCATGCTGCAACACAGCCATGCAGCAATGCATCATGCAGCAACGCAGCCATGTAGCAACGCAGCAACGCAGCCATGCAGCCACGCATGCATCCATGTAGTCATGCAGCCATGCAGCCATGCTGCAACACAGCCATGCAGCAATGCATCATGCAGCCACGCAGCCATGTAGCAACGCAGCAACGCAGCCATGCAGCCACGCATGCATCCATGTAGTCATGCAGCCATGCAGCCATGCTGCAACACAGCCATGCAGCAATGCATCATGCAGCAACGCAGCGACACAGCTGCGTTGCAGCAACGCAGCCATGCAGCCATACAGCCATGCAGCAATGCAGCAACACAGCGATGCAACAATGCAGCTGATCATTGACCAGACAGACAACCAGTCCAGCAGGGGACTCTTTAAATCAAATAATTACTGTTTTCTGTTTTTAGAGCCATCATTTACTTTACTGGCTCTGCTGGAGGGAAGTCAAACTATCAAAGTCAAGACAGAAATAAGCAATACGTTTGAGACAGAAGCCCAGACGGAGCTAAAGGTCGTGCTAATCATAGTAACGACAAAACAAACTCCATCTAATCGTCAGAAACACAGGAGGTCTTTCACCAAGAAGGTTCAAACATAACTAACAACCACCTGCTCCACACCAAGCACTCTCATCAAGTTATTCTCACTAATAAGAAGAATCCACTCAGTTACCAGATTATTAGGTACACATGTAACTACATTTACAGCTTGAGATGAGGCTCTGAGCGAGGTACAGGAATCAAATCATTATTGTGTTGTTATTGCTTAATAATAGCAGAGAATAATATGAATCAAGAGCCGGACAGATTCCCCCCGGCTATAAGAGAGTAATGAGTGTAATCAGGCAGCAGGATCGATTTGTGAAGGTTATCCATCACGAATCCATCTAGTAAATACAGATCTGACACTCCATCGACCCGCCTGCCTGGATTGAGGTTAACCAGAAATAAATTGGGATCACCTTCTGTAATGAAGTCAAAGCCTCCTTCAGCCTCTCGTGTGTCGGGGGGTCGACTCCATTTAGTCGTCGTGTTAATAACTGATGACGCGTCCAGGCTGAAGCAGTGAGAAGAGGCTCGGCTCCAGAGAGGAAACGAGGCCTTCAAGACCCACTTAAGAGTTGGGAAAAGAGAAACTTCCCTCTGATGGTTTTTACCGTCCACGCCGCTGAACAGCATTATGGGTAGTTTGTGCATCTGCACTGTTAGTGATCATCAGCAGGGGAGCTCTGTGGTCATTTGCATTGCTCATAACAATAAATAATATCAATCAATCAATGCATTCAATGACTTTAGGTTTAGTACGTACAGGCCTGCACAGTATTCAGGTGTGATGAAGTCAGGTAGCGTTTATCCAGCCGGTTTTCTTCTCTGAGCTTCTGTGACCTACAAAACAACAAAAAGGTGAATTCTTCACCTTCATCAGCCCAATGAAAAGACGTCAGACAGGAAGGAAAGCTTCTCCAGAGATCTGTAATGAGTCAGTGAATGATTGCTATCGAGGTTAGAGAAATATTCACATATTCTGCATTTAGTTGGACCGTCTTGTACTTTTTGTCAAAACTTCAAACTACTAAATATCATAATATTTATTAAAAGTGTGGTCTTGCAGCTCTACTATAATTGGAATAGGTGTTTTATCACTTTTCTGTTGAAATGCATATTCATACGCTCACAAGGCCTTAGTGGTTTTCTTTCTGCACGTCTCTGCATTTCCCTGAATCCTTGAATCCTTTAACTTCCCAACCAGATCATGTGATCTTCACACTGATCAGTGGTCAGATATTGGAAAAAACTTGAAATATCCGTGTTCTGATCCTAAACCTTTATCACATGTTTTGCTCTGTGTAAAAGTATATTATATATATATTCATATCTGTGCCTTCAGTACTAAAGTAGTCTGGATGCATTCTATGTTTCCTCAGGTGAAGACTGATGTGAAGAGTCTACCTGAGAAGCCATGATGAGGATGAGGAAGAGGAGTAGATCAGCAGTTCCTGCTGCCGCTCCCCTAGTGGCGGCAGCAGGAACTGCTGATCTACTCCTCTTCCTCATCCTCATCCTCAGTCAGCCTGGAAGGAGAGAAGAGACTCAGATCCATCAGCAGTATTATTTTCATTGCTGCAAAACAAAATACAAAATAATTAAAATAAACTTCATGTGCTATATTTACGCCAAGAAAATGTACCAGCAATAACATTCATAAGTTATAATTTCACAAATGTTTCATAGTCTCAGAATATAACGGGACAAATTAAACACATGGAATAAACTTCTTTAAATTCATCAAATCTAACACGTGGTTACAAATGTACAATTATAATATTTAACACTCTTGGAATATCTGTGCGTAAACTCAGACTTACTGAATGCTGCCGATGAGGAAGAATGTGTTTTAATCTCAAGAAGCTTCATTCCAGCTGCAACCTGCAACCAAAACTTTATGATTATATTAACGTCTCTTTAGTGAACCTTGTTGTGTCGACCGAGGAGAGAGAAACTAAAGCAAAGGGAACGTGAACAGATACAAAGAAGGGAAAGAACAAAGAAGGAAAAATAAGAACAACAATCTCACTGAAAACCACGAAAATGAACCAACACACAGCAAAATACACAAAGGGACACACAAACACATGTACACAACCAAGTGTTTTCAAAGTGTACACACACACATAAGGTACATACATTCATGCAATCATATGCAGTAGTAAGAAACACACACACACACACACACACACACACACACTACACACACACTACACACACACACACTACACACACACTACACACACACACACAAACACACACACACACTACACACACTACACACACACATACACACATACTACACACACACATACACACATACTACACACACACACACACACACACACACACACCTGTGTATGAACTGCTTGGTGCATTATCAGAGCTGTAAACAAGGAAACACATTACTGTGCAGCTATAGAGAGAAGACTCAGAGGAACCTTCTCTTCTCCTCTTCTCTTCTTCTCTTCTTCTTCTCCTCTTCTCTTCTTCTCCTCTTCTCTTCTTCTCTTCTTCTTCTCCTCTTCTCCTCTTCTCTTCTTCTCTTCTCTTCTTCTCCTCTCCTCTTCTCTTCTTCTCTTCTCTTCTTCTTCTCCTCTTCTCTTCTTCTCCTCTTCTCTTCTTCTCTTCTTCTTCTCCTCTTCTCTTCTTCTTCTTCTCCTCTTCTCCTCTTCTCTTCTTCTCTTCTTCTCTTCTTCTCCTCTTCTTCTCTTCTTCTCCTCTTCTCTTCTTCTCCTCTTCTCTTCTTCTCTTCTCTTCTTCTTCTCCTCTTCTCCTCTTCTCTTCTTCTCCAGCTGGGTTCATGTGTCCAACGGGGAAACACATGGCTGTAACACACATGCACGTTACTGCATTTCAGAGTTGAGTGCATCGTTGTGCATGCAGTGCAGGCTGAGAGATCTTCATCTTCATCTTCATCAGGAACAAGGTGTTGGACCTTAAGTCCTCCTGGAGTTCAGATGCTTTTCTTTACTTAGTAAAAGATGGCGGCTCCATCTCAGAATCACTGTTATTATTTCCCAGCAGCGTCTTCCTGGACCGATGACCAATGAGGGCTCACTGTTGTGTTTCAGGACGTCTGGAGGCTCCTCCCACAGGAAGCCATGCAGGAGCTTCAGCTGCTGGAAAACTTTGAGGTGAGGACGAGAGAAAGGAAAGAGTTCCTGAAGGGAGGAGCATCTAAAGCAGAGAGCGGAGGTATAGAGGGGGGGAGGACAGAGAGAGGGAGGGAATGGGGGACAGAGGAGGGGAGAGAGAGAGAGAGAGAGAGGGAGAGGGAGAGAGGGAGGGAGGAGAGATTGAGGGAGGAGAGACTGAGAGAGAGGAGGGAGAGAGAGAGAGAGAGAGGGGGAGAGAGGGAGGGAGGAGAGACTGAGAGAGAGGAGGGAGGGAGAGAGAGAGAGAGAGAGAGAGAGAGAGAGAGAGAGGGAGAGGGAGATGGGCTAAAGGTAGAGACGGGAGATAAAAGGTGGACAGACAGAGACGAACAGGTGTGTGTGTGTGTGTGTGTGTGTGTGTGTGTGTGTGTGTGTGTGTGTGTGTGTGTGTGTGTGTGTGTGTGTGTGTGTGTGTGTGTGTGTGTGCTAGCCCGTGTGTTGGGGGGGGGGGGGGGGGGTCGAAGCATATAGCAGTTACCATGGTAACTAAGCCCAGCCCTGACACTACAATCAGTAGGACTGCAGCAGGAGAACCCCTGCTGAGACAACACACACACACACACACACACACACACAGACGCACACACACACAGGGGAACCCCTGCTGAGTCTATACACACACACACACACACACACACACAGCTTGTCCGTGTCTGAGCGTCGTCCCTCGTCAGCTGCAGGACGTTCGGGCAGCAGCAGAAATGTTCCGCCATTTGTGTTTAACAACAAGCGCACAACAAAAAACACTGCTGTGCCACAGTCGGCCATTTTGTAAATCACTGTGACGACTCCGTGTGTGTGAGTGTGTGTGTCTGTGTGTGAGTGTGTCTCAGTAAAGTATTCAAATTGTCTGTTTGTCACAGTTTAGTAAAATACACCCAGTTGCCAGATTATTAGGTACACATACATAAAATAATGCTGTCAAACTAATATTCAGGTCAATTTTATTTATGTAACCAAATATCAGAAATTGTATTATCACAATCTGTTCATGAGGTTTTTAGGTTGTTCCTGATACATTCCTGATGTATGCTGTACAGATTGTTATGCCCCTTGAAGAATATTTGTGATATATATATATATATATTCCATCCATCCATCCATTTTCCACCGCTTATCCGGGGTCGGGTCGCGGAGGCAGCAGGTCCAGCAGGCTGACCCAGACTTCTCTCTCACCCGCAACATCTACCAGCTCATTCTGGGGGATCCCGAGGCGTTCCCAGGCCAGCTGGGAGATATAATCCCTCCAGCGTGTCCTGGGTCTTCCCCGGGGCCTCCTACCAGTTGGACGTGCCTGGAAAACCTCTAAAGGGAGGCGTCCTGGAGGCATCCTAATTAGATGCCCGAACCACCTCAGCTGACTCCTTTCGACACAAAGGATATATATATATCTATATATATATAGATATATATATATCTCGATGTGTACAGCAAAATTATTACAATAACCATGACAAAGAAAGTCCAGCATTGTGATATTGTTACTATTATAAAAAGTAGCCTATGCAAATAAAATAATAAACACATATAATTAATAAATAACTGTAAATAGTTACCAATAAAATGACACTAGCATTACAATATGATTAGCAATAACACTACATTAAATCAGTTTAAAATAATTTACAGGGTTAAACGATTTGAATATAATATTTGTTTGATGAAGGAACTTTATAATAAAGACAAACCTTACATGAGTGTGGAGGGAGAGAGAGAGAGATGTCTTGTTATTTCTAACGCCCCCTGCTGGTACTCACTTGTACTACAACGTTAGTGCGGACCGATCAGGTATTCTCTTCCACTTCTTGTTAGGTCAGACATGTTGTGCTGGAAGTTTTAATTATTGGGGATAAATGGAACAAAAGCAGGGATAAAAATCAAACAGAAATGACATATCTATAAATCAACAAAAATGCTTTGAACAACATTAAGCAGGACTTATTGTACATAAATACAACTACACATACTGCATGCAGTTTTTCACTCCTTGGTCTTTATGTTTCACGTGCTTATGCCTACATGTGGAGTCATACTTTCTGCACATCGCTGGTATGTACTGCCCCCTCGTGGTGGGACCCGGTACTGCAGGGTTTAACGGGGCTGGAGCCCAGCAAACAGGACGTCAATCACAGAGCCGACACCCACACTGATAAAAGTAATTGAGAATATGTAAATGTAACACAATTAAATATATGATATTAACAATACAAAATTATGTTTCTATATCTACACTAAAAAGTATAGGTCTGTATTTGTTTAAATGACAAAACATTGTGCATTTCTTCCTTAACAAGCTGTATCTCAACATTGTATTGTTGCATCTACTCTGCAAAGTAGTGGAGGTCACGTGACTCACTTTCACCCGCGAATTCTGCCAATTCCCATTTGCGTGTCACCGGAACCACCTCCACAAAGAACTGGACTTCAAGGTAAGAACAGAGCTGGCCAGTAAAGGGCGTTCGTTGGACAGTCTTTACCTGTTAGCAAGTGGCCTAAAACTACCGTTAGACGTAACCTATCGTGATGAAGACATTAAGGGCTTTAGCAGGCAGTTAGCCAGTTTTGTCTACTAATGTTTTGTTTTTTTAAACCTGAAATGTGCGGTAATAGCTAGCTAGGTAGCTAACAAACAGCTAGCTAGCTAGCTAACTAACAGCTAGCCCAGTGGTTCTCAAACTTTTTTTGTCAAGCCCCACTTTGAAGGACGAAACATGTTCGGGCCCCACCGCCCCTACAAAATTGTAACAAAATGGTCCATGCTGAATTTTTATTGAAATAACAACATTTTGTGACTCCTCTATCTGTGCTTTTATTAATAATAGAACAAAGAAAATGTAAACCAGATTGCTCCATCAGACAAAAACAAATAAAACGTGCAATCACTTTGTTAGAACAATACAAAGTTGTGCAAAAAAAGAACTAATATTTGGCAAAAATAGCTCATTGTAATAGCCTAATTAACATGTTTTGTACTGAATATCTTTTCAGGATAATAACAATAAAGTTCAACTGTGAAAAACTAAATAAAACCAGTTAAACATATTTGGCAATAAAGAGTTTTACACTGCATATCTTTTCAAAACAACAATAACGTGCAACCGGTGCAAAACAAAACTAAATTAGTGCAGATATGAGCCTGCTTTCCACTACAAATCTTTGTAAAACGGGGTTGTAGATTTGATACGGCCACTCTCAATTCATGCTCAAAGTTGAGCTTCGATCTGTATTTTGTTTTGAGAGAGGCAACAGCAGAAAAGCCGATCTCACAGAGGAAGCTCTGCGCGTCATCACTGCTGTCCTGCCGGTTTGAATCAAACAGCTGCTGATCCACCTGAAGCAGCGCTGGCAGCGGCCGTCATTCAGACGCTGTTGTGCGGCTACGGATGATATTATGAACCCGGACACGGGGGCGTTTGATGGTCCGACATTAGAGGGACTTCCACAAGAAGTTTAAAGCAGAACTAGTGGTTAGTTTAATGGTGGATGGGGGAAACGGTACTGTTTTTACGGAGATAAGCCACAGAGATAAGCCCCGCCCCCTTCAAGGGGCGCGTAAAGCCAGTAGCGAATGACGTGAATTAACCACATAAAGTCGAGCGACTAAACTCACGCGAGTAACACACCATTAGGTCTACAAGTGTGAGTCGCAACTCGCACAAGGATCTGTCGCGGTCGCGCATGCGGAACCGTAACGGCGTAATTTAAACCACAGATTTGAAAATGCAAAATGCATTCTGGGATATTGGGAATGGATGGATGGATTCTGGGATATTGGCTGTCTCAAGTACGCACAAGTCTCATCCTATGCATCCCTGGTAAAATGGGCGGATCAAATCACATCCGGGCATTTTCACAATTATTTAAAATAATAAAAATAAAAATAAATAAAAATCTACGTTTCCCCAACCCTCTCGCGCCCCACCTGTAATACCTCCGCGCCCCACTAGAGGGTCGCGCCCCACAGTTTGAGAACCACTGAGCTAGCCTAATAATGTTGTTATGCCGGTTTAGCTCGCGGCGCTAGCTTAGCTGCGAGCTAACGTTACCGTGCGCAGCCTCAAAGAAGTACCGTGAGGAGGGGGTGCCTGTGGTTGATAGTCGGTTGGGTTGCCAACATCGGGGATGACCTAGAAGACGTTAGTCAGAAAATCCCTCCCGTGCCAAAAACTCTGCAAAGTGCGCTGCTTTTAATCCGCCCGATTCTGTGGAAGAAAGAAAACCCGACTTCATCCAGGACAATCAGGCTGATCCTCGGATATACTTTGGCCGAATCCCTAAGTCTTTCTCCGGGCTGAAACGGCCGGTTTTAATAGGGCAAACTGAGCCGATGTTTGGACCAACATTCACCGCTTCTGGAGCGCCTACGCCGAATTGTAGATCTGCCCTATCCGCTTCCCCAGCTCTATCTGCGGGCTGAATTTAACCGGGAGATCCGTGCCAATTTGAACCCCTTTATTTAAAAACAGAACTGACAGTGCAATTTCACAGTGCAAATAGCTGTTTCATGAGCTGTTAAAGTAATAAATAAATAAAAATGGACTAACACAAAAAAACATACACATGCTTTACATCTGCCAAATATATAGACTTTTTAAAAGTGCACAAAAATATGTATATTTTAGTTTAAAGGGACCTGAGCTGTCAGAAAAATAAAGAAAAGTACAAAAAATAAATTGTGATCATGTCCACTGGCTCCTGGTGTTGCGGTGGCTGGTGTGGACTTCCTCCTCTTCATCGTCAGAACCCAGGAGTGAGTCAGAGGAGTTGATTTAGTAGATGCAGGAAGTGTCAGACAGTGTGATCAATGCTGTAGCTTAAACATGACATTTGAAATATATTCTAATAATTATGGTCTGTATAATAATTACAATTCTATAACCCTTGAAGCTATTCGAGTGGCCGTTTTATATGGTTTGACATTGGCTAACATCAGTCTATGTGAAGAAATAAAAATGGGGGTCATGAATATATTGTATCACGTGCCAAACAAATAAATATAATTAAATATCGTAATTTGCTAAAGATCTAGATTTCGGGTACATTGGTCACACTTAACTTTCGCCACAATCCAAAATGGCGACCCATCAGCGACGATTGCAATAACATTAAATTGTATTGCATCATATTGAAAGGTGTTTTTAAAGGGAATAGACTGGGTGTGAACAAAGCTTCGACCTCTCATCAGTGTGTGCATTACTACTTTTACAAAGCAAATCTGAAAACAGTAAAATGTCCGTAGAATGCTGTTAAATAAAAATATCAACACACCTGAAGTTTCCTTTAACGACCCCCTTGCAGCGACTTATCGTCCTCTAGTACTTGAGTCCAGAAGGAGTGGCCCAACAACTCTGGCCAGTCCATCCTAATGAACAAAGACACACAAAACTAATCATGAAGACTGGGTAGGCAATATGAAGAAAATCAAATATCACGATATTTGTCCGAATATAGCGACGATATTGAAGGGCTGACAATTGGTTGCATCCACTAAATATTTACACATTGAGAGTTTCTTTATAAATAATCATCAGTAATGTGGATTTAATGATAAAGTGTAAAGCTAGAACAGTCTAAGTTCAGAAGAAGACATCCCTTTACTGTTACATCATATTATGATGTCCAAAGTCTAAGATGATATCTAGTCTTGATATATTATTAATATAGTGCACAGCCCTGAATTAAAACACAAATATTAGTGCAATTAGTCAATTTTACTGTCTTGAAAATTCTCTAGCTGTCCATTTTTATTTGAGTCAAGAACTACACTTTAAATAATAAAACTTATTTTCAAGAGATAATGTTCAGACAAAAAGGTGTGTGTGTGCGCGCGTGCGTGTGTGTGTGTGTGACTCACCGCTCATCAGGGTTTTTGTTGAGCAAGCGTTGCAGAAGATTCAGGAAGTCCTCACTGGGAGGACCGGCTGAAAGCACTGTAACAAACAACACAGAAGAAAAGTTAATTAATTTAAACTATAATAAAGTGTGTATCTGTGTGTGTGTGTGTGTGCTAGCATGTGTGTGTGTGTGAGAGCATCACCTGTCTGTCTGGCAGGCGGTGGCTCCTGATGTAAAATCTTCTCTCTTATTTCAATGTAGCTCTCAGAATAGAACGGAGAGTTACCTGTGAAGCAAAAGATTATTTAATGGAGGAAGTCGTAAATTACAGAACGCTTATTCTGTTTTGTTTTTGTATCCAGTACATCATCAGTTTAATGATCATAAACATCATGAATGACAGGTACCCAACAACAGAGTACAATAGCAAAATTAAATTAATTTACACTGTGTACTTTATTATATTCAGTGTGTGTGTGTGTGAGTGTGTGTGTGTGTGTGTACCAGTAAACATGTAGTAGAGCACACAACCCAGAGCCCAGAGATCCGATCTCATATTGGTTTGTGATCCCTTCAAAACCTCTGGAGCTTTGTAAGTTGGAGAACCTGAAAATATACACACAGTATTTAGGAATGATACCCCCGACTCAACTCCACCCCTGACTTAACTCCACCCCCTGAATTAACTCCACCCTCTCCCAAGAAGGATTATTGTTTTGGCCTTTGAGACCAGATGCCTTTTGCTTTCGTTTTACTAGATTTGCCTAGAGGTCAATTGTGATTAATAATCAATATGTTGGCTAGTGGTAAAACAATTAATCATATTTTTTACAACTTGTTTCTGACAGACTGTTATGTGATGTGTTTTTGTTATTATAAAACAAGTTTTATTTCTTCTATCAGGGTTTAACTCTTATAGTTTCTCGTGCTTACTGTTTAACGCTGGTGGTGTATTGCCTTGCTTTTGCCTTTCAAAAGGACTTTGCACACAAAGTGCTATATAAATCAATAAGGTTATTAAATTACGGACTGAGAGTGAACTTTTTATCTCTGCTATCTTTCAGTACTTTTCTCTACAATGTCCTCCAGTGTCTCTTCGTCTGTCTTGGACTGACAGAAGTTACCGAACTTCAGAGTGCCACCACCATCCAGGAGGATCTGTGGGCAACAAAGGGACGGTTGCTGTATTCATATAATGATCATAATGTTGCTGGTGCATTAGTTAGTCCTGCATACACATGAATGCAGAGGCAAACCTTAGCAGGGGTCAATTCAGAGAAAAATATTCCCAAATCATGGATGTATTTCAGTCCTTTGACCAAGTCCCATCCGAACCTCCGCACCACATCTTCTGGCAGGCATCCATCCTCTCCAACTATAGACTCCAGGGAATAACCTGGAGTTGTAAGATACATGTATCACTCCATGTCTTCTGATGGCTGAACATCAGCAGTAAGTTATTACATATAAGAGTGACGGACCTGAACAGAGCTCCACCACCAACCAGAGGTGGTTACTCGTCTCGTACCACTCGTAGAAACGTACTATGTTTGGGTGATCCAGATCTTGGCTGAGACGTACCTGAAAGGAAACACGGACATCATCTAATGTGCAGGTATTCTTGACTGCGATGCTCAAAAGCAAAATTCTCCCTAAAATAATTCACATGCTGAATCCCCTTGTTCGATTGACTGGGAAAGACTATAATTTGACTGGTTAGTTACACGTTGTGACCACCAGGGGGCATCAGAAGGCACTCCAGACAAGATGTTCCTTACAGAGGTTTATTCATAACGTTTTGAAGAGTCGTGTGTGGTTCTGAAACAGACATACATTACATAATAATTAGTAAAGCTCTATACAAAGTAACATGTTGTTTTAACATAAAGTCTACAGTGTAACTGCACATATCAGCATAACTTAATGCCAGTGATATTAGTCCGCGAGCAGCTGATTGCCGTCGTCGTCCTTCGTCACTCCCGATGATCTCAGGGACTTATATGGAAACCTATATTATAATGTGAATGTAATTGTGGATATTGTTAGAAAATAATGCTTTATAGTGCTCCTAGTGAGCGCTAGAGAGTTTACATTGGAGGGTCAAGACGAATAAATAACTGTATGGATTATCAAATATCGAATGAATGACACTATGTATTACACAAATGTATTAATTAGAATTATGGAATGTATTAAGTGATTGTGGAAGGAATCCTGAAAACACCTGAATCTCTGTCTCATGGGATATATTTTGTATATATTGTGTAGTTATTAGTGTGATTCAATTTGAAATGCTGTTCATCTTTTTATTAAATCAATTTTTATTATAACTTTCTGCATCTGGGACTTCTCTTCACACAATCGCCCAAAGACTTTTGAACTTAACAATATATAGTGTTTCATTTGGACAGTGCCACATTTACAGAGCTTGTAAGTATGTGAAGCTCCTCTCGTACATAAAAGGTAGTTTGTCATTTAAGGATAATGTTTTCATGTATACAGTTTGTATTCTTTTTTTAAGTCAATATAACTCAATGTATTAAAACATGATTTAAAGCTGGTGATGTCATGCCTCAAGCTGCTAAAACAGATGTGAAAACGTAACAGGCGTCTGCAGTTTAAAACAACATCCTACGTGGTTGGTTATCTCAGGTCTCTTGGCTTTCTCGGCACAGATGATGGCCACGTAGTCCAGATGGCCTTTCTTTCTCCCTTTATAGACGACGGAGCGAGACCCTGCCCCGAGTTCCTCATACAGGATGAAGTTCTCCATCGGCTGTGGAGAAGGAATGAGCAGTGTTTACGTCTTCATCGTTAACTTGTTTGAGAAGTTGAGTAGCGGTTGTCATCAATGAGGAAAGGAAGTGTCAGACAGTGTGGCCAAAACTTTTGGGATTTTATTTTTTTCAAGGACTTTTCCAGGTTTTCCATGACCATATGAACCCTGCTATGCTAACATCAGTCTTTATGTAGAAATAAAAATGTGGGTCATGAATATATTTTGTGTCAAGTGCCAAACAAATAAATATAATTAAATATCGTAATTTGCTAAACGTTCGTCACAATCCAAAATGGCGGCCAGTCGACGATGATTGCAGTAACGGCTAATTAGCCACCGGACCACCGGCCCACAGCCAGCTCCTAAATGTGGCTTCCACACTTCACGGCTATATCACACGAAACATGTTTGAAATGTATGGTTAGCTTGTAGGTGGTGAGTAATATAATAAGCATATTAAGCCTTACCTGAAGCTTAATGGGCTTTAATTGTAACATCTAACATGTATTTAAACGGCAGGTTTTCCCGCTTATGACGACACAGCAGTAAGTAACGCTATTACACTAAACATTATTAAACTAAACACAGATACACAG
Organism: Cottus gobio; assembly: GCA_023566465.1. NCBI lineage: Eukaryota > Metazoa > Chordata > Actinopteri > Perciformes > Cottidae > Cottus > Cottus gobio. The sequence goes on from CM042221.1 coordinate 27,114,394, forward strand.
ACTACTTACTTAATAATGTGTTTGAGATATATCCCTCATGTGTATTATTAAACTAGCTTACCTCACAACTTAACGTCCTCTTCAACGTCCCGCTGTTTGTTACCGGAAGCGGGATGTGGCCGGACGGGTCCACTCCGGCTGGAAGAGGGGGGTCCGGGAGTTCTTCAGAGTAAAATACAGCAACATCTGCCCACCAAAGTCATACGCATGGGCACCGATGCGTACAAGGAGTCTCGGCTGTGCTTACGACATATTTCCATATGCTTACGGTTCACAATACGGGTTAGTTGTGTTGTATAAGTTGTATGGTTTGACCCGTCCGCCGCCACATGGGTTATTCCTGGCGTTGCTCGGATACAAGCGTGCACACAACAAGCAGCGCGTGGCCGGGCGCAGGGCAGAAGGCAACAGTTGCCACCAAATGTATTTTGACTGTACTTTACACAAACAATCTAGTGTGAGTTAATGTACTGTACAGAGTCCTGAACGGGGGCGGTAGTCTGCGTTGGGCCCCTGCTGACAGTTGCCCCAAAGTTCCCATTGAGTCCAGAGCCTCCCAGTCCTCTTGTGCTGGAGCAATCCAGCATGTGAGCACGAGATAACTCTACAAGAAGAACTAGGTTTTTGACTCGGGGTCTCGTGCAATTTTGATAAAATAACCCCATTTTAAACATGAGCAAAGTCTCATTGGAGATTGGTTAGATGAACATACACGTGACCCTGCGCATGTGCAGGGGTCACCCATCACCATGAATGCTCCACTTACTGCAAACACTGTCCCACATAATGTTAAATACAATAGTAGTAATAATAATAATAATGCATAGAGCTTGTATCAGGGTGGTGCTACTGACCATAACCCTGTATGGTTCAGTAGCATCCAGGCTTTTTGTCTAACCATCCATTGATGCCAAGCCGTTTTAGAAACAGAGTGAATAATACACATCTAAACCAACAACAAAATAAAGAAAAGAAATGTTCTGTTTGTTTACTTACTGTGAATGAAAGCTTGTTCGACGCTCCACTCGCACACACATTTGTTTAACAAACCCCAAACATATGTCCCACATTTATGTTTTGTGTAACATTTAAAAATGTATAATCTAAATCTCCAAAGTAGTAAGTTATCACACATGGGTGGAGTAAAATATGTGCCTCAAAAACGTTGGAGTAGAAGTATAAAGTATCATAAAATAGAAACACTCAGTACACCATCACTTTGTTGCCTTTCTACGAGCAAAAGTTGTGATTCATGAGTTACGGGACAAAGAGTTTGGGCCGCTGTGACTGCACCCAGTGAAGTTGAGACCGTGGGAAACCTAAAGCCTCCAAGATTAACCGAAGAGGCCGAGAGTACCATTTCCTCAAGGCGCCCTTCATCCTACAAAATAAAAGCGAGAAAAGAAAATGCAATCAAAAATGAATCCACCTCATTTGCTTCTTACAACATTGTATGAATAGCGTACATGAAACAGATATTTGTAATAGGGTGTTTTAATGTCATCTTTGCCACGATCAGACATGTATTAGGAAGTGTTGACCAGAATAACAAAATTAAAAAAGCCACTAAGGCACAGTCTCTTGCTTTCGACCACGCAGGCATCTGTGATATATGTTCTTGTCTTAAGTTATATTTGTTTGATGGTTATTTAAACAAAAGCGACACTAGCTTGATACGGAGGATGTCTTCATTTACTGGAAACTGCAAATATTTCAGACCTTGCTTTGGATTGGTGTTAGTGTTTATGTTTTTAGTTTGAAAACATAAATGTAAATAATCACATGATGGCAAACTACCTTGTTTCTTAGGAGCTCCTAATGCTTATAGGCAACCTGTGAAAATGACTTATTGAAATATTGTATCCACAATTAAAAAGCTTTCCTTCCACCTTCACATTATAGTATATATATATATATATATATATATATATATATATATATATATATATATATATATATATATATATATGTGTGTGTGTGTGTGTGTGTGTGTGTGTGTGTCCCAACACTTTGTACACACTGCACACACAAGCAGACCGTTTACAAAGTAGCTCTTTTGGTATTTATCAAATGGAATGCCAAACTACAAAAGACTTCTCAAAATAAAGACAATGTAACATTCTGAAATCCCTCCCACCGGAAGCAGAGCCACATTGTCTCGTGCTTTGGCTCTCTCGTGTCCATCGGGCCAGTCACCTCAGCCCCGCAGAGGAAGCCCCTAGAGGACCCACCAAAGTGAGGCGAACCGTCGCGGACTCGCACATGTTCTCAACCCGTCCGCTCGGCGTGACTACCGGGTCCCGGTCTGCGTGGAGGTCCGGGGTGGGGGGTACCCTGCCTGCTTCTGGGGGTGACGTTGTTTTAAGACCGTGGTTAGTTTGGTTAGGCGTGGCACGGGATAACTAGTCCGGGGCTGTGGTCGGGTCGGGGGTCGGGTGGTGGTTTCGCGGTAAACGTTGTGGTTCGGGCTCGTGAAGGGACACGCGCACCTCGACGGGAACCCGACTTTCACCGCAGCAGCACCGGGGGGTGGGGGACCCTCAACCGGATCTCACGGCACTGTCTGCGCGGGTGTCCAACGCGGTAAGAAGTTTATTTATGTATTGGTGAGTTTTCTGAACTTTGTGTGTCCGGTGTTCAAGTTGGAGCATCACAAGGTGCGCAGCAGCAGGTGCGCAGTGCTGGGGGTTGGGAACCAGGCCCCCCAGGCCGCTTTTCCTCGTCCAGTTGGGTTCTTGTTTCCATGAGTTTCCTCTGCTTCCGGTCCACGGGCTGGTCTCGGCGGCTCGTGGGGTCCTTTTAATAAGATTGATTACAGATTTAGTGAGGCCTAATCCCGCCACTGAAAAGCTGCTCTCCTCTCGGGAAAAGTGACGTAAGTCTCTTTTGTTATTTCAACATGTTTATTGTAAAACATTCAAAAATCCTGACCAATCAGATCATCACGGATATCATTCAGACTTCTCTTCTGTCCTTTAAAGAGTGCACCTTCTACTGTGAAAAGATTAATATGCAACATTATAGATCCATAGGAAGCTGTTTGCTTTGCATTGTGATGCATTATGTTTTCTGTTTGTTGTTGTTTTCTCTCCATGAGCTGCTTGCCTATCTGTAGGAGGCATTGCAATAGGCCCGACCCCATATTTAATGTCTATATTAAACTAATATTGAGGGTTTCTCAGCCAGGCTTCTAAATAAGGGTCCTGTTGGGTTTGCCAACTAACAGCACATGATCTGTGGAGGGCCTCACTGCTCACACACACACACACACACACACACACACACACACACACACACACACACACACACACTGCCCCCCACACACTGGGGGGCAGGTGTGCTGGGACCGGCGACCCAGACTGTTGGTGGACATTATTATGAAAGTTTATTATGAGAGTCAAAGGTTGCTTTTATGTGGGTGAGGCCCTTAAAAGCTCCTTTACTGTCACTGCAGAGCAACTTTATGGATTTACTGCGTTTCAAGTTGAATTTTATAAATAATAAAAAAAGTCTGTTGGAAAAACTCAGGAGCCATAAATCGATAAGAAGACATTCTAAATAAAAAGATGGACAATACCTCATGGAGCGAAGCCTAGTGCCTTTACACTTTTATAGTCGTAGTTATGTTGTATAATTACTCACAAGAGATGTGTTATCTGCAAATAGTTTTAATGTCTATTAAATATCTCAAGAGTTAGCGTTGCTAGATTACAACATCATGTTAGTATATAACTAACACATGTACAAGGAATGCCGGTTGCTCACAACCTTTTATTTTAGATTTCAGATCCCTCCATCCCTTCCTCTCCTCCGTCACCGCTTTCCTCCCCGTCCCTCGGGGTGATATCAAAGTCTCACTCTTCAGTGAGGAGGTTTCCTGATGTTGCATGAAGGAAACTAAACAATGTCTCGGCTTCCTGACCGATCATGTGACGTCTTGGACTTTATGATGCACTAGCTGCCTTCTCGTCTCTCCTTCACTTCCCTCTTTGTCTTCCTCTTTGTCACTCCTTTGTGTGTGTGTGTGTGTGTCTCTCTCTCTCTCTCTCTCTCTGTGAATAATTAGCTGGGATCTCTCTTGTCTGACAAAGGGCTCACTAGGAAGACAAAGATCTGGTTCCATGTGGATTAAGTGGAGGAACTGGCCGTCCTCCGGACAGAAGAGATCCTGTTGCTTGTGGCTCCACCTACTCTGCTCACATCAACCAATCACATCACTGAGATCCGGCTTCAAACCTGCTCCAGCGATGATTAATTAATGATTAATGATTAGTTTATTTAACATGCTAGTGCTGTTATCACTTTAGCATCATTGTATCTAATCATAATGATAATAGTATAGTGGAATATTGTTTACCTTGATATTGTGGTTATTGCACTGTAAACACTTTACAAACGAGGTCCAAGGTGTTTCTATCCGCTCCAATCAGCTCAGTATTGGCAATGTTCGTATTTCTGCTGCTGAGTAAGTGTACAGATTGTTATTGATTGCATCTTTGGTCAAACAGAGGAGTATTGGCTTATTGATCGGATCCATTGATCACAAAGTGGCTGGCAGGAAGGGCGGCCGCCCAGACTGACCTTGATTTACAGCCTCACTACAGCATTTCTATCAGTTTAAAAAAGTTAAACTCACAAACTCAGTTGTGGATCATGTAACCAAACAGTACCTGGACCGCCTACTTTTAATTTAACGGCCCGGGCCGTTAGCAGCGCTTTATAAATAAATTTTACTTACTTACTTACTTACTTACCACCGGGCCGTTAGCACCGGGCCGTTAGCACCGGGCCGTTAGCACCGGGCCGTTAGCACCGGGCCGTTACCACCGGGCCGTTACCACCGGGCCGTTAGCACCGGGCCGTTACACAGTGACGGCTCACACTGTGGATGTTACGCCCACCCATCTGTACCGGAAGTTAAGTTAGGAGTAGACCTGAAAGACGGTCGCCTGTGTTTGGCTATGCATCGGTCACCTCTCTGCTCTCCCATATATTTGTAATTTTCCTCGGGATTTTCCTTGTGTCAACTCTATCAACCACCAGTTATGTATCTGCAATGATACAGTATGATCGGGCTGCGTTGCTCAATATTAAGGCACAGATGCAGGACTTCTGTATTACCTCGGACAGATTTTCTGAGTTTTTCCCGCCAAAACTGGAGTGCCACGCATCATCGCAGGAATACCTGTTGCTTACCCGACGCCGTGGCAAGAGGAGGAAGCGGGGATTCAGGGCCGGGGTCCAAGTCTGGAGGAGAAGGTGGCGATCCCGTGGATTTCCCTCTGGGCCGAAAGGATCTAATGCTCCGGGGAGTGAGCGGTGCCTGAGGCTGGTTCCGGTCTGGGAGTACGATCGGGACGCGGGCCGTGAGTCATCGCCTGTGCGGAGTGCCGCCGACCTGATCTTCCCCTCTCGGCCTGCTTGCCATCGCACGCCCCGCCAGCGTGTCCTGTGCCCGGTTACCTGTCTGGCGGATCATGCCACCCAGCATGTCCCAGGCCAGCCCCTGTCACGCACGCGCTCTACCAGGATGGCACTTCTCAATGCGCGCTCCATTGCGAGCAAGGCTTTTATCTTGAATGACCTTTTCACTAAGGAGAACTTGGATTTTCTGTTCATTACGGAGACATGGCAGCGAGAAAACGAGCACTTTCATCTTAATGAACTATGCCCCTCGGACTGCTCCGTGTTCGGGACTCCTCGGCTGGCATGCCGTGGAGGCGGACTTGCGCTGGTCTTTCGGGATTCTTTCGGCTGCAGTTTGATGGTCACCGCCTCGTTCAACTCATTTGAGCTGCAGATGTGTAAGGTTGGAAAAATACACCCATTTTACTGTGTTCTAGTTTACCGACCTCCTGGTCCTGCACGTGCATTTCTTGACGATTTCTCTGAGTTTTTAACGACTATCATCAAACTAGATCACCTTCAGATCGGGGGATGCACAGGCCTACAGCACATCCAGGACTAACCTGAGGAGGGGCATCAAGAAGGCCAAGAACTGCTACAAGCAAAAAATAGAGGGTCACTTCTCCAACTCCGACCCCAGACGCATGTGGCAGGGCATCCAGGCCATCACTGACTACAGACCCAGCAACCTCACCCCCACAGCCACAGACATCTCCTTCCTGAACGAGCTTAACCACTTCTATGCCAGCTTCAAGTTCCTGGGGACCCACATCTCGGAAGACCTGTCTTGGACCACCTTGAACAACTTACTTACTTACTTACTTACCACCGGGCCGTTAGCACCGGGCCGTTAGCACCGGGCCGTTAGCACCGGGCCGTTAGCACCGGGCCGTTAGCACCGGGCCATTAGCACCAGCTGTTCCTCTGTGAACCATTAGCAGGAACACATACGTATTGAACAACACCCATCAAAGTGCTCCAAACGATGGACTACTGAAAGTAAGGAAATCCCCTCCAGCAAGGACAGACCTCAGCACTCTGCATCGATCACATGACCACACCTGTAACCTGATCACATGATCACACCTGTAACCTGATCACATGACCACACCTGTAACCTGATCACATGATCACACCTGTAACCTGATCACATGACCACACCTGTAACCTGATCACATGACCACACCTGTAACCTGATCACATGATCACACCTGTAACCTGATCACATGACCACACCTGTAACCTGATCACATGACCACACCTGTAACCTGATCACATGACCACACCTGTAACCTGATCACATGATCACACCTGTAACCTGATCACATGACCACACCTGTAACCTGATCACATGACCACACCTGTAACCTGATCACATGACCACACCTGTAACCTGATCACATGACCACACCTGTAACCTGATCACATGACCACACCTGTAACCTGATCACATGACCACACCTGTAACCTGATCACACCTGTAACCTGATCACATGATCACATCTGTAACCTGATCACATGACCACACCTGTAACCTGATCACATGATCACATCTGTAACCTGATCACATGATCACACCTGTATCCTGATCACATCTGTATCCTGATCACATCTGTAACCTGATCACATGATCACACCTGTATCCTGATCACATCTGTATCCTGATCACATCTGTATCCTGATCACATCTGTAACCTGTAGGTTTTCATATTTCATGCAGCATTTATAAGTAGTAATGTGTCTAAATTAAGCATCCACAACGCTCTGAGGCGTGTGTGTGTGTGTGTGTGTGTGTGTGTGTGTGTGTGTGTGTGTGTGTGTGTGTGTGTGTGTGTGTGTGTGTGTGTGTGTGTGTGTGTGTGTGTGTGTGTGTGTGTGTGTGTGTGTGTGTGTGTGTGTGTGTGTGTGTGTGTGTGTGTGTGTGTGTGTGTGTGTGTGTGTGTGTGTGTGTGTGTGTGTGTGTGTGTGTGTGTGTGTGTGTGTGTGTGTGTGTGAGAATCCTCTTTGTGCGTATGTTGACACATCCTTGCTGTGCTCAGTGCTGTGCTCAGTCTTGTAGAGCTTCTCCGTCAGCAGTGTTGCCACATTTATTTAGTTTTGCAGGATTAAAAGGTCTTGAGGAGATCAAGTTCCCAAACACTGAGCTGGGTGGTTTTCCTGTGAGAGCCTGTGGTCCGTGTTGTAACGTCCACATGGGTTGAGTCGAAGGCCCAGTCAGGATTCACTGGTCGACAGAAGGCATTGATCCTGTGAGGGACCCGACGGCTTCCTCTCTCTGCTGAGAATATTTCATGAAAATAAATAGAGTGTAAAGCCACAGCGTATTGCCGAAGAAGAGAACTCTGCTTTGTTTTTGTTGTTCTTGTGCACCGGCTGCATTGAAATCTTCCACTTCCTGTGAACTCCACCCACCCGGGTCATTGTGAGCCCTGCTGGAGGACCGCACAGGGCGGGGGCGCTGTGGCCACACCATGAGGTTAGATGCTGGTACTGCTGGTCCGGGTGCTGCTGGTCCTGGTGCTGCATGTCCTGGTACTGCTGGTCCTGGTACTGCTGGTCCTGGTGCTGCTGGTCCTGGTGCTGCTGGTCCTGGTACTGCTGGTCCTGGTACTGCTGAACTTTAACTTAGAAATACAGTACTGTTTGTGATGACATCATTCATTCAGGGCCCTGACCCTGGTTTAAAGAGGTCCTGTTTTAGACTCTTCCTCTTTGTCACCTCCTTACAGTCAGTCCCTAAATATCTTGTGTTGAACCTCCAGGCTGCTGCCCGTCTTTTGTATTTAATTCCAGTCATCAGAGAGACTCCTGACCGATCAAATATGTTTATATATATATATATATATATATATAAATAATCTCACTCATGTTCTGCAGTGACCTCATGGCTTGTTGTCATTAGCAACAGTGTTTGGATGCCCTTCACTCCTAAATAATGGAAACTGTGTGACCTAAATCCTGCTTCCCACAATGCACCAGGACCTGACTCAATGTCTGAGGTCGTCGGCCTGGAAAGAAATATGAATATGTGTGTCGATGAAGAGAGAACGGCAGAACCACAGCTGAGTTTTTAACAATGATAAAGAGTTTAGAAGAGCTGAGAAAGAAGCTTTAACATGAAGCATAGACTTCTATACAACCAGAGGAGTCGCCCCCTGGTGGTCAGGAGAGAGAATGCAGCTTTAACATGAAGCATAGACTTCTATACAACCAGAGGAGTCGCCCCCTGGTGGTCAGGAGAGAGAATGCAGCTTTAACATGAAGCATAGACTTCTATACAACCAGAGGAGTCGCCCCCTGGTGGTCAGGAGAGAGAATGCAGCTTTAACATGAAGCATAGACTTCTATACAACCAGAGGAGTCGCCCCCTGGTGGTCAGGAGAGAGAATGCAGCTTTAACATGAAGCATAGACTTCTATACAACCAGAGGAGTCGCCCCCTGGTGGTCAGGAGAGAGAATGCAGCTTTAACATGAAGCATAGACTTCTATACAACCAGAGGAGTCGCCCCCTGGTGGTCAGGAGAGAGAATGCAGCTTTAACATGAAGCATAGACTTCTATACAACCAGAGGAGTCGCCCCCTGGTGGTCAGGAGAGAGAATGCAGCTTTAACATGAAGCATAGACTTCTATACAACCAGAGGAGTCGCCCCCTGGTGGTCAGGAGAGAGAATGCAGCTTTAACACATGAAGCATAGACTTCTATGCAACCAGAGGAGTCGCCCCCTGGTGGTCAGGAGAGAGAATGCAGCTTTAACACATGAAGCATAGACTTCTATACAACCAGAGGAGTCGCCCCCTGGTGGTCAGGAGAGAGAATGCAGCTTTAACACATGAAGCATAGACTTCTATACAACCAGAGGAGTCGCCCCCTGGTGGTCTTTAGAATGCAAGTTAAAAGCTTCACCATCGCCATGTTTTTAAATACTACTGCTATATATCTTGTATATTTTCATGCAGCTTTGTGCGTCTGACTAATGAAGCATTGTGTGTTATGCTGCTCTCCCCTTTTCTTTATAGGTTGACTGAATAACCTCCTTACATCCAAGTGTGTGGTTCTGGTTTCTCCCACCTGTCCCGGGCCTGAGCCATCCCGACCAGCAGTCCAATAGTGCCCTTTGAGACAAATGTCTTTTGGTGTCGTCCCATTCTCATCTTGGCGAGTCCAAGTTTCCTCCATGGCTGGTAGTTTTTTTAATTGGTAACCACTCAGCGCCAAGCTGGACCCGAAGACGTTGCCTCCCCACACCTGCTCCTCTGCCCCGCCCCTTCAACTGTCTTCTGACCGCACGGCACGGGTCCACGACCCAGGGCTTCGATTGGCCGGCGAGGAGGAGGAGGAGGAGGAGGAAGAGGAGGAGTATGTCAGTGAAGCAAGTCTGTCGGCTCCACTCCAGAAGTTCGCGGCCACCTACAGAGATGCAGAGACCATTACTGGTAATATTGCATGCACACATTATAACCATACGGTAGACACAACTTCCTGGATGCATTAATGTATAATTCACCCCGTCTCAAAGAAGTTAATCAGAACTGAACCCAATTAAAATGATAAAGGAAAAACAACCCACTATCTCTACTGGTTCTGGGATGCGCTCAGAGGAACGTTGCCCACTGGGAACGATGGTGTAGTGGTGAGTGGCGTGAGAGCTGTGAGAAACTGACCCTTCGCTCATGTCACATCCTGTCAGGAGGAAGCACCTCCAGGGAGCCTCGGCATGTGGGAGGAGCTCCCAGTGGGCCGTCTCTCACTCGTCTCCTCCCTCTCGCCACTCCTCCCTCTCGCTACTCCTCCCTCTCCCTCTGAGGGGGACCTAGGTTTCTTACAGAGAGGCGGAGCTTGACACCACCTGGCCATAAGCCACTTGATCCAGGTCGAGCACATGACCTGCTCTGGACTACTGGGTCAGTGATGGAGGCGTTGGCAGTTCCTTACCCTCACAAACAAAGGGGAAAGGACCTTCCTGTATTTCCTGTGGCACGTTGCCTCCCACCCTTTAACAGGAGCTCAGTTCCTTGTATTATTATCACAAGTCCCTTCATCATCTGCCCCGTAACGGCCTTAAAGCGAGTCATGGAGGGTGTTTTCATATCGGGTACGATTGATTTGTATACCATGACCAAGCCGAGCTCAGCTTTCAACACGTTTGCAATATCTGGTGGTGAAATGACTGATAATGTACAAGCAGGTGAGGCCAGTGCTGCCATCTGCTGGTGTGTGTGTGTGTGTGTGTGTGTGTGTGTGTGTGTGTGTGTGTGTGTGTGTGTGTGTGTGTGTGTGTGTGTGTGTGTGTGTGTGTGTGTGTGTGTGTGTGTGTGTGTGTGTGTGTGTGTGTGTGTGTGTGTGTGTGTGTGTGTGTGTGTGTGTGTGTGTGTGTGTGTGTGTGTGTGTGTGTGTGTGTGTGTGTGTGTGTGTGTGTGTGTGTGTGTGTGTGTGGCTGAATGAACACAAAGAGCTGAACAGAGCAGCTCTCTGCCATGGGGGCAGTTCCTGGGTGTGAGATTAATTATCCGTGGTTACCAGTCAGCAGTGATGCAAAGAGTTGAGTAACTGTGACATTATGGGATGTTTGGTGAGGAGAGAGAAATCAGGAGCGATCCGGTGTTGTGTAGAGATTAGCAGTGTGGTCATTTTTTAGGATTCCCAATGCACTTTGGGTCTGTGAGCCACAACTGCCACTGTTACTATGGATACAGTGTTTTTTTTTTTTTTGTACATGAAAAGCCTGACTCATCTAATCTAGATCTATGTTAGCATGTTTACATATCTGATACACACACACACACACACACAGACGGGGTGAGGGTCATCCTGACTCCTACTCACAGATCTTGCAGTCTGATATTTGACCACGTTGCCGTACGCTGTGTGTCATGTGCTGAGCCCAGTCTAAATCTGGACCGGGTTGAACTGCAACATGAGAACACGAGGAAGTATTTGGTTGAACGGCTCCAACGGGGGGAAGCTGGTACTACGCGTTAGTGGGTTGTAGTTTCTTTTTGTTGTCTTTTGTCATGAAAGCTGTGTTTCTAGAAGGCGGCGGCTCTTTCTTTCCCACACTTAGACGTTCAGTGCTGAATTCAAACTGTGTAAAGAATGAATGAAACCAAACGTCCTCTAGCCAGGAATCCACCAAATACAAGAAGAACTCAGAGGAGAGATTGATGCTCAGTTACTGTTCACCAGTCTGTGTTTCACCATAAAGCACAAGTTCCAGAAGCTCAAAATAATACCAAACATTAACTCCCACTTTGTACCTTTTTATGTTAAAACTATGTGTTACACCCTAAACCCAAACACGCTGGGATCTGAAGGACCACCTGAAACCACGTTCTTCTATGGTGGTTCTGCTGGAGCTCATGATGCACAGCCCATCACCACCATGTTTTTACACCCGCTCAGGCTCTCCCTAACCTCATAGCGTCTCCCATCAGCTGTTTGTCTCTCACTGCATCGCTCAATAAAGAGCCACCGTCTGCAGGCCTGCCGTCTCCCACAGTGTTTGTACTGAAGAGGGACGGGGAGGGAGGGAGGAAGAGGGAGGGAGAGGAGGAGCGCTAAGGAAGTCCAGCTGGGTTTGTTGGCTGTGAGAGAGAGAGAGAGAGGGGGGGGGGGAGAGAGGGAGAGAGAGAGCCGCAGGGCGGTCCATGTGGATACCGTCATTGGCATGTCGGGCATGACGGACCGGTTTGGCTCTGGCCTCTTCTCTTCACTCCTCCCTCTTTCTCAGTCTCTCTCTCTAACACCCAACGCTGTCCTCTACAACTTGTAGCACCCTCTCCCTCGTTCTTCCAGCCACCCAGCTCTCTCTCTCTCTCTCTCTCTCTCTCTCTCTCTCTCTCTCTCTCTCTCTCTCTCTCTCTCTCTCTCTCTCTCTCTCTCTCTCTCTCTCTCTCTCTCTCTCTCTCTCTCTCTCTCTCTCTCTCTCTCTCTCTCTCTCTCTCTCTCCCCTCTTCAGGTTATTTCTCGCGACCTTGCCCCTCCTGGTCCAGTGGAAAATGTGATAGGAGGGCAGCAGAGCTGGTGGTGGTCGGGCTTCAGGCACCATGAGTGAGTACGCTGTGGAGCATGGGGGGTCTGGGGGTTCTGGGGGTCTCAAGTCCAGTCTCTGACGAAGGGGGCTGATATCTGGATAGAAGCAGACAGAGCTCCTCTCTCTCTCTATCCCTCTATCCTCCCTTTGTCTGCTTGTCTGTGAATCAGCTGTTTGGGCTTGCCTAAACATGTTAACTGTATCTTTAAGCACATGTACGTGTAACGGTCTGGAAGATACACAACTTTACTACTTTAAACCTCACGTTACTAGTGTAAGGGATCACTTCTTTAAAGGTTTAACGTTTATAATAACTTTATTGTAGAAAGGTCAACTTGACTCTGACGGCTTCCGGCCACGAGCAGCACTGTTGTGCTGTAACGGTCTGCAGGAGGCCGCCATGTTGTCACAGGATCCCACCCTGCTGTGTTTAGCAACATGAATCCAGCCCACGTGCTTCTATACCCTCTGTGGAGACGGGATGTTGGGTCGCTACACAGAGCTCTGTTGTGTGTGTTGTGTGTGTGTGTGTGTGTGTGTTGTGTTGTGAGTCAGCTGTTAGGGAGTCTGTGCTGCGTCGACACTTATGTCTGTGGTCTGACCGAGTCCTGCATGTGTCATTATTCTGTGTATTTCCACAGAGCAGCTACAGAGGGACATGGTCTCTGGACCCGGTCTCTGGACCCGGTCTCTCCGTGTCCTCTGCACATGTGTCAGTGTTTATTGCTCACACTGACTGTGGCCTATTCTTACACTTGAACTTGAACTTTCTTGCTCCGGTGGCTTCTAGTTGCTGCTGATGTAACTCCAGCAGTCCATGTTGACATTTACGTATTGCACGTCTCTTGGTTCAAACAGTTGTGTTCAATGATCCCAAATCACAATGGAAAAGTCGAGTGTTAAGCCTTGACTCGGTTCCCAGCAGCTGCTCCTTAACGGCTGCATGTACAGTCCCTGTGCTGCTGCTGCTGCTGCTGCTGCTACTGCTAATGCTGCTGCTGCTAATGCTGCTGCTGCTAATGCTGCTGCTGCTAACGCTGCTGCTGCTAACGCTGCTGCTGCTAATGCTGCTGCTGCTGCTGCTGCTAACGCTGCTGCTGCTAACGCTGCTGCTGCTAACGCTGCTGCTGCTAATGCTGCTGCTGCTGCTGCTACTGCTAATGCTGCTGCTACTGCTAATGCTGCTGCTACTGCTAATGCTGCTGCTGCTAATGCTGCTGCTGCTAATGCTGCTGCTGGGGTCTGTACGGCTCACCGTCTCTCAGGACTTTGGACTGTGGACGGTCCTGCTTGACTTGTGTTGCTCTTTTTGCAATGTGGGGACGTCGTCTCCATTCTGTAGAAATAACCTCCAACATTCATACAACGCCTCTATTGATTTGACAACAAGGCGCATTACAGTAATTGTTTGTTAAAATACAACACACACACACACACACACACACACACACACACACACACACACGTGTTTCCGTCTCTATTGACCTTTTGTCAGCACACAGTCTGTTCTATAAATATCCTCTTCCACGTCCTGTCGCTGCTGGTTTTAGGAGCCAAAGTGCGTTGGTCGTATTTCATGGCGCTGCAGAAGAGAAACGTTGTGGTTCTGAGCAGCAGTGTCTCCGTCAGGTTCAGGTCGGATGTTTCTTTGGATTCATTTATGTTTGTGGTTAAACTGTTTTAAGAACCCTGTCTGTCTGCTGTGTGGTTTAAAGAGATCACGTGATCAGAAGATTAGCCAATGACGATAATAAGAATCTGTTTTCCTGAGAATGACCATCATAACCCAAGATGGCACAAATGAGTAAAAACTTTAATAAAAGGTAAAATGGATATGGCATTGGTAGGAATTGCAATTCAGTACTTACGTGTGTGTGTATGGGTGTGTGTGTGTGTGTGTGTGTGTGTGTGTGTGTGTATGTGTGTGTGTGTGTATAAGCAAACTATGAGAGGAGGCATTGTTTGAGAGACGCAGATGGAAATAGAGGGGAGACAAAGGGCGTTATGACTGTATGTATGTTACCTCTCATTCGGTGACTAGTCTCTCCATGAATTCTTCTTTTCACACTGAACCTCCGTGTGACGGGGAGACTCACAGCGAAGCGCTGAGGCTCGAACAGGTGGACTCTGTTATGGAGAGTTAGGACCGGATCACTTGCGATGCATTCATGTTCGCAGGTCTTTTTATTGGGTATTATTCTCAATATCAAGTAGCCCAAGTGGTTTGTTTGATTTCTGGAAATTGTGCAGTCTGAAGCAGTCCTGGGTCTAAATGGAGTGCTGGGATCCAGTACTGCAGCCAGTAGGGTCCCGGCTGTGGCACAACAACACCTATTGTCATGTGCTGCAGTTTAACACAACCAAAGGGATGAATGGCCCCAAGCCAACGAAGCATTTGATTAATTTAACTGAGAATGCAAATTGACACGAGTGAACCTGACCTTCAGGGGTCTCCATGTTTTACTATTAGCACCAAGGAGTGATGAGTAGTTCATCTTTATTACCACCAGAGGGCACCCTCTACTGCCAGCACTAATGGGCTGATGGAAGTCTTGTTGGGATGGTTCTAACAGAGAAATGGTTCCACATGCCTTCCCCCTGCTGAACACAACAGCGATGCTGATCTGTCATGACTTTTAGAAACACAGTGCGAGTCCTGTACTCTGTCTGTCTTTCCTTCTGTGCAGATGTGTGTAACAGTCCTGATTTGCCGGAGCTGGAGATCATCAGCTTGTTGGAGGAACAACTGCCGGTCTACAAGCTGAGGGCCGACACCATCTTCGGCTACGACCAAGATGATTGGCTGCACACGCCGCTGGTGGACCCCGACTCCTCCCTCGACCTGACGACTGAACAGATAGAGGAGACCCTCAAGTACTTCTGTAAGTTCATCACACGCTGGAGGAGGAGGAGGGTTGAGGTGAGAATTACATTTTGTGATTCCACAGTAGACAAAGACGACTCTCGTCTTTGCGGCTATCATCCCCTTCTCAAATAGTATCATTAGATGTTAATATATCCTGAGATGGTCCTGAAACAACTTATGTCACATGTAAATAAGGGGAGGGGGGGTGGTTTTGCTTTCTTTTGGTGTGTATTTATGAACGTATCTGCTCTGTCTCATCACACTAAGAGCTGCATTGTGGTTGACGGCCACACCAGCTGTAGACCACACACACACACACACACACACACACACACACTTGCAGCAAAGACACACACACACGCTCACATAAAACCACATTCCCACAACAGACCAAGGGAACGTGAAGTGTTTTTTTTAGCATCAATAATTCAGTTGACTAATTCTCTTGTACTTAAAGTGACTCGGGTAATGAACGGTGTCTAAAAATAGTCCAAATGTCTCATAAATAGCCTGAGCGGAGAACTGCAGCTTCATCTTGTTGCCCCGTGCTGCCAGTTTGACCTTGACATTCAACTGAGCAAGGTCACGTTGCATAAGAAACCGTATGAGGTATTCTGTCAAATAATGTCATTTGTCAAAAAGTCATAGGATGTCAAAAGTCGAAAATTGTCATTTGTCAAAAAATATATTAAAAAGTCATAGGACGTCAAAAATTGTCATTTGTCGAAACAAGTATAAAAATGTCATAGGATGTCAGAAAAGTAAAAAAATGTAATTTGTCAAAAAAAGTCATAGGATGTCAGAAAAGTCAAAAATTGTCATTTGTCAAAAAAAGTCATAGGATGTCAAAATTTTTAATTTGTCAAAAAAAGTATAAAAAAGTCATAGGATCTCATAGGATGTCAAAAAAGTAAAAACATGTAATTTGTCAAAAATAGTATAAAATGTCATAGGTTGTCAAAAGTAAAAAAATGTATTTTGTCAAAAAAGTATAAAAAGTCATAGTATGTCAGAAAAGTCAAAAAATGTCTAAAAAAAAGTCTAACATTGTTTTTTTAAGTCATAGTATGTCACTTCCTGTTGAGGCTCCGGTGCTGCGGCTAGTCGGCAGCTTGTGTTCCGTTTTGAAGTGAAGACGTAACGTCCCTCCAGCAGCTTTCTGCTGTTTACTCGTTATTAGCTTGACAAGTTAGCGTTAGCTCGTAAGAACAATGTGTCTGAACAAAGGGAGAGAGAGAGAGAGTGAGCGTGTGTGTGCGCGCGCTTCTGTGAGTGTTTGTGTGTGTGTGTTTGTATGTGTGTGCGTCTGAGTGTTTGTGAGTGAGTGTGTGTATCTGAGTGTAGTGTAGAGAACCAGTTCTGACGTTCAAACAAATCCTGTTAAGTTTTCTGATTAGTATTTTTCTTTATTAAGTTATTTATTGTTCTGACAGCTCAGGTCCCATTAAACAAAATGTTGTGCAAAATGTTTTGTGCACTTTATTTAATAAAAGCCTATATATTTGGCAGTTGTAAAGCATACATGTGTATGTTTGTGTTAGTCCATTATTTAATTTTTTTATTATTACTACAGCTTAGGGATCACTTTCTGAAGATTTTTGCACCGTCAGTTCTGTTTTTGAATAAAGGGTTGGAAAGTATGCTTTTTATCCGATTAATCGAAAAAATAATCGACAGATTAATCGATTATTAAAATAATCGTTAGTTGCAGCCCTATATATATATATATATATATATATATATATATATATATAGGGCTGCAACTAATGATTATATATATATATATATATATATATATATAATCGTTAGTTATATATATATATATATATATATATATATATATATAGGGCTGCAACTAACGATTATATATATATATATATACGTTTTTATTTATATATGTTTAAATATAAATGTTGGTTGTGGCCTTGTGTTAGCACTTTCAAGCTGGTTGACTTTATGTTTAGTTCCTATTGTCACTGAAGTGGATGGCACTTTACATTTTATCCCGATGACTCATCATTGTTCTCCCGTGCACTGTGCACGTACTCATTTTGTCCCTCCCAACTAAAATGAGCAGTCCTCGAATGCCCGTTGTGTTGATTCATTTTGGTTCTCCACGTCACCTCTGCCAACACGGCACACTTCCTGCTAACTGCTGTTGCCTGCTATGCTGCTCAGACTCTGCCTGGGAGGCTGAGCCTGTTACTATAGCAACCTCACAGAAGGACAGAGTGGAGGAGAGGTGGGGGAGAGGATGCTTGCATACGAATGCAGGGCTGTGATTGGCTGGAGGCATCCTCTAACCCCGCCCACCCCCCTGTGTCATGATTCTCATCATTTCTGCTGCAAAACCCGTGACTGCTGCTGCTCGCTCTCTCACCAGCTGTATCTCCGTGTTTATTGAGTCATTGTTGGAGATGCAGCGGTCCATGTGGAGAGCTCGGGCTGTCACTGAGCGAGGGATGTTGCAAAAGAGAAGACCACTGTCATAGCACGACCTCTGAAAGACTCGGCCAGAGGACGGCTGGCAGGAAGAGGAATGGACAGGAAGCTACAAATGGATGGAGACATGAGAGGATAGAATCTGAAGCTTTGGAGAAACTGAGGGAAACTAAAGGACCGAGACGGCACAGAGGATACATGTGCTGAAAGGGGGAAGAATTGACAATGGACAATAGGACAATAAATGCATATTTTTTCCTTCTGGCAACTGATGACGCAACTAACAGTTCTGTGGGATGACGCGCAGAAATGTCACCAGCATCAAAACAAATATGGAGCTTAATACGCTGACGGTTTGCTTTTAATGAGTGTGGAACAGAAAGGTCATTTGATGAGGCTGGGCAGATTGTCACTGATCATGACTGTGTGCCAGATGGTCACTGCTAAGCATGCTGGGATAGCAGAAGCGGACACCGACTAACGGATTAACGGACCGTACCGGTGACTAGTGAGACCCCCCGTCGACAAACTGGTTGTCTCAAAGCATGCTGGGACATTGTGTTGGCCAAAGATGTTTGGCCTGAGTATGCCGGGACACTGGAGACGCTCCGGCTGCCGGTCAGAGCCGTGAGGATGAGCAGGCGAGGCCGGACCAGAGGTCAGAGGTTTGTCAAGGCAGACTACTACGAGCTGGACTGGTACTATGAGGAGTGTACTGATGGTAAGACGGAGTCTGGGTTTATGCAGTGACATCTAGCTCTTGAAGAGTCGACTCTTACCACTAACGACACTGATGTTACTGGCTGGGAATGGTGAGCGGTTGATTTCATTACTGGAGTACTTTGTGTTGTCGGTAGAACCCAGTTGTGGTCTTTGTGAGATAAAGAACAGTGATGGCTTTGGTGTAACCGCTGTGGTTCACTGTGACCATCCAGTACCGGCAGAACCAGAATATACAGGCTACACCAACACGAGTGAGATCTCTGCTCTTAGTCTGTTCAACTCTGCTGACACACAGGCTGAGGTCAGCAGGATTAAGCTGGATTTGTTCATATTAAACCAGCTTGGTGGAAGACAAATTATAGATAGATATATATAGATCTGTATATGTGTATTTATATAGATCTATATAGATATATCTATATAGATATATATCTCAATGACAAGCTGTGGGCGTGAGCGGTGGGATGAAGGTAGTGGAATGAGGGTGGTAGTTGTTTGGGGCTGTGTATGCTAATGTCAGCTAGCTGCTTATTACAGCTGCTAAAAAAACAATAGGGAAATACCAGATGACCCGGAGAGAGCCTCACAGGAAGTCACTGGTGGTAAAACCAGTTTTATTCTGAGAAGAGAGATGCAATGAAGATCCAGACCGCCTTAGGGAGTGACAGGAAGCAACATTCCTCCAGAGAAATCAAAGGCAGCGAAATAATCTGCAAATGTAATATTATTAGGAATCGGGTCGGTTATGGTCCATGTCCTAAAGTGCTGCGTCCTCCATTTCACTCAATAGAGTCACAACCTGCAAAATCCCCTTCCATCCGGATACAGGTGATGTTTGGAACTGATAGCATTGAGGCATCTGTTTGGTGGCATGGAGAGAGGGAGGGAGTGATGCAGTAGTTGTTATGCATGTGTTACATGATGCTCTAGAGAGATTCTTACATAAGCATTTGAGACAGCTCAGTGCCTCCCCCATGTGAGCCGTGCAGCATCTGGAACATTATTTAGTCCTGGAATCTAACCCAGGTTATATTTATTTTGCGCTTGATGCAGAAATGACCAAATACCCAAATGAGCCTGCAGTTTCTTTGATAAATGTTCTTGTGCAATGTGGAGGCAGAAATAGACGGCAGCTGGTTTGGTGTTATTCTGAGATGAGAGAGGGAGGGATGTGAAAGTAGGTTGGCTTATATTTAGCCCAATGATTTGCATGCTGCTGTAAGCCACCCTTGTTGATAGCAGCCTGCCAAATATCCGTTGGCACTTTTAGTAGCCTTCGAAACAAAAGGACGGATGGAGGGCAACCAGGACGGAGGGCTGAGAAAGAGGGAACACTATCCCTCAACTGGGGATGAGAAGGGACGGAGGGGTGACTATAGGAAACCAGAAGGAAGCTGGGAGGCAAAGCGTGGATTATTGTGTCGGCATTTCATTTGATAACAAGGAATCTTTTGTTTCCACATCTATATAGATACAAGCTTTTTAAGTTGTAATTGTCCCCCTTAAGTTTTGCATTTGTTTGTAGAGTCCAAACTATGGAAGAGTTAGAGTCTTAACTATGGAAGAGTTAGAGTCTTAACTATGGAAGAGTTAGAGTCCAAACTAGGGATGCACCGATACCGATACCGGGTATCGGGCCGATACTGCGTTAAAATACTCGTACTCGTATTCGTTTTCAATTGCCGATACCACTCAACAGTATTTCACTACAACAAACTGGTCGCGCTTTGTGGAGAAGCAACCCCGTGGCTCCAGAGCCGCATGCGGCTCTTTCGTCGCTCTCTTGTGGCTCTTGCAGCAAGGTGTGTAGAGTAATGTGCGTTCACACCCAACGCGACGCAAATGTTTCGCGCGATCAGATTACATGTAAAGTCTATGCACAGACGCGTGTGGTTGCGACAGACGCAAATTTACGCCGGCGGCACGTTAGACGCGAGAGTTGAAATTTTCCATATTTAATACATCTATAATTGAGAAGCTCTGCGCGTCATCACCGCCGTCCTGCCGGTTTGAATCAAACGGCTGCTGATCCACCTGAAGTAGCGCTGGCAGCGGCCTCATTCAGACGCTGTTGTGCGGCTACGGATGATATTATTGTAGCCGAGTGTCTGTTGTGTGTCTATATTTGTAATTCTAATAAAATGAAAACACGCTGCAGGGTAACTTGAACCACTTTTTTATCTCCTTCACACACGTATATCCAACAATTCCACTCCTCTTTTCCTTTCCGTTTCTCCCTCCACAATAAAAGCACCGGAAACATAACTTGGAACACAGCTTCCTATATAATTGCTCGATCCCTAATATTATCGCTTACATTATGAACCCGGACACGGGGCGTTTTATGGTCCGACATTAGAGGGACTTCCACAAGAAGTTTAAAGCTTGGGATAGCCTTCTGTTAATTTTGTACTATAGGCTTGACATAATCTGCAGAGGATAAAATAAAATCTGCCTCCAAATTAATTGCACTTTCATGGAGACCAAATCTAAGAAGTATCGGTATCGGTACTCGATATCGGCAAGTACACAAATAAAAATATCGGTATCGTATCGGTTTGTAAAAAATGGTATCGCTACATCCCTAGTCCAAACTATGGAAGAGTTAGAGTCTTAACTATGGAAGCGTATTGGTTTCACAAAAGAGACCTTTTCTCAAAAAATGCAATCTTCTGGTGTTATTATAAGATAATAACTAGAGTAATTATAATATATTTTTGTGTGATTTTAGTGCGTTTCCGTACCAAACGTATCACGATTAAAAACTATTTTATTTTGGAAGTTTTGTTTGACTCAGAAATGGCCTTCTGTATTTCAGAGCGTAGGACACACAGCAGCAGTGAGGAGTAAACGGAGGTTGTTGTTGTAACAAGGCGGGTTTCATGATTTCGACCAGTTAATAAATGTTGTTTGTGCAGTTTTCCAAATTACTGTTCAAAGAGACTTCCCAAACAGATGAGCTGAAAAGCGGGAGAGAGTTTGAAAGGGTTGACAGGGAAAATCAAGTGGAGTGTAAAAAGTGAATGTGACCAGTGAAAGCAGTGGGAGAGGGAAAGCACCGCTCGGGACTACTGAGCGCTGCCTGTCCGGGTCGCCTTTGTTGCTTCCAGCGGGCCATTGAGTGGAGGTACTCAAGCATGCAGGACAGGACCGAGCTGGCGTCGGGTTCCTCCACCAATTACAGCAATTAATGCTCTGGAGCAGCGACTAACGAGCAGAAAAGTGGGCCATATTTATCTAGGAGGGTTGGGTCGTACGGGCTCTGCTTACAGGAACACGTGACATACGGTACATACGGTTATTCACTTGTTTTTATGAATGTGAAAAGAAAAAGTCTGGAAAATATTTAGATAAAATAATGTCTCAACAATAGTAACATTCATTACAGTTTTTAAAACGTACGTGGACCAGCACGCAGGACGACAAAGATCAGAATCTGGAGAGTTTAGGTCATCAAACAACAAGGAAGTCACTTAATTGCTATATTTCTTTATGCATCACATTCATATCCTTGCAGAGAGCGATTGGGAGGACAGAAATGTTGTGAAAGAAACTGTCTATTGAAGTTTGTCCCTTTTTTATAACGACTCCACAGTCTGGTGCATATTAAAACTTGCATCACAAATAATTGTATTAATTGTATTGATTGCCGGCCCAAATGAAACCTGATCTTACAGGTCGGAGGTTTAATGTTCACCTATAAAGGTTTCACTGGGACCGGCACGCCCTGGAAGCGGGTGTGGGTCTGTTATTGTTTGCTCGGCCCCATTGTCCCCATAGTGGCTGAACAGGACCGTACCAAGTTAGTTTCACTCGAGGGGGGGCTGTGAAAGGACCAGCTCTCTTCTGGAGGTGAAGCCTACCTGATGAACGGGTCTCTCTCTCTCAGCTCAACCATTTCCTTGAAGTGTAAAAAGTCTGAATGTACTGACCGGCTGAGGCTTACAGGGATGCAGATACATATTGCAGCTTATGTCAAATGCTCTCATGTGCTGTGTTCAATCTGTTTCAACTGAGTTTTCTGACTTTAAGTAGATGGACAGCCTCTGTTCCACCCCCCTGTCTGTGATAAAGTAGAGTAGGCCGTTCACTGACCAGTCACAAGGCGAGGGGGAGGAGTCTGTTTTCTGGTTGTCTCTCAGAGCGACCTCAAGGGACAACTGATACACAGACACACACACACACACACACACACACTTTTAGACTGCTTGACAGGTGCACGCAGACAGACTTTACCAGTCATGTACAATGGAGCGTTTAGAGAGACACGGCACACACACGACGCGCTCCTACTGTCCTCTGGGGAACACACACTTGTTAGATGTGACCTTTCACATCTAGGCACACACAGATTAGGTATTGATTCATAGATTCAATCAGACACACACACGCAGACACACACACACACACACACACGCACACGCACACGCACACGCACGCAGACACACACACGCAGTAGGAGCCATGGCGTTGCCCATGCAGGCGTTGTGGGTTGGCGGGTGGCCGTAGAGCCAGAGGGAGGATGGCTCTGCTCATGGCTGCTGAGGACGAGCTGGAGTGCTCCAACCAGCCGGAGGAGGACGAGGCTCATGGAAGCATGGAGCAGGAGGAAGACGAGGAGGAGGAAGAAGAGTATGTCTGTCTCCCTGCAGATGAAGGCACAGAGCAGACGGCAGAAGAAGAGAAGGATGAAGAGCAACAGGTCTTGTGTGAAGGTAGTTCTTCTTGGTTCTAGTCTGAGTGTCTGACTCTGACCCTTGAGCCTTAAGTTTAGCTCTGAAGCGGTTCATTGGATGTGAACCCTCCAACAGGTACGTTGTCCCAGTAATGTGGCCTCATCCAGCAGGAGCAGCCTCTGATGGGAGTGCTGGTCCGGTTGATATGTTCAAACATGGGCTCGGCCCTTCAGAGTACCAGCATGCATTCTGATTTGTTTAAGAAAACCAGCGTTCAGAGAGAGACAGACGTCTGTGTTGACAAAGTGAGGACGAGCATTGTGAACGCTGTTCATAAACTAATGTGTACATAGTGTACGGGGGGGGTTAGCATGTATTACAAAATGTGCTTGAATAGAAGAGAGATTCTGTTAAACAACCACGACTGGTCTGCTTGTGGTGGTTTGGGTCATTTGAGTCGAGGCTTGAGCCTCAGAGGCTGTCTGTGGCCTTTACCCAGTTGTCTGTTGTCCAGTAGTGTGTTGTGTGTTGTCTGTTACCCAGTAGTGTGTTGTCTGTTACCCAGTAGTGTGTTGTCTGTTACCCAGTAGTGTGTTGTCTGTTGTCCAGTAGTGTGTTGTCTGTTACCCAGTAGTGTGTTGTCTGTTACCCAGTAGTGTGTTGTCTGTTACCCAGTAGTGTGTTGTCTGTTGTCCAGTAGTGTGTTGTGTGTTGTCTGTTACCCAGTAGTGTGTTGTGTGTTGTCTGTTACCCAGTAGTGTGTTGTCTGTTACCCAGTAGTGTGTTGTCTGTTACCCAGTAGTGTGTTGTCTGTTGTCCAGTAGTGTGTTGTGTGTTGTCTGTTACCCAGTAGTGTGTTGTCTGTTACCCAGTAGTGTGTTGTCTGTTACCCAGTAGTGTGTTGTCTGTTGTCCAGTAGTGTGTTGTCTGTTACCCAGTAGTGTGTTGTCTGTTACCCAGTAGTGTGTTGTCTGTTACCCAGTAGTGTGTTGTCTGTTGTCCAGTAGTGTGTTGTGTGTTGTCTGTTACCCAGTAGTGTGTTGTGTGTTGTCTGTTACCCAGTAGTGTGTTGTCTGTTACCCAGTAGTGTGTTGTCTGTTACCCAGTAGTGTGTTGTCTGTTGTCCAGTAGTGTGTTGTGTGTTGTCTGTTACCCAGTAGTGTGTTGTGTGTTGTCTGTTACCCAGTAGTGTGTTGTGTGTTGTCTGTTACCCAGTAGTGTGTTGTCTGTTACCCAGTAGTGTGTTGTCTGTTGTCCAGTAGCAACAGATAGTGGGTCCTTGTTGAGCTTTAACTACATTTCAACTGATCACCAACATCTCTGTAAAGGTAGATCTCATATAGTTGTGACTTCTCAGAGAGAGAGAGAGAGAGAGAGAGAGAGAGAGAGAGAGAGAGAGAGAGAGAGAGAGAGAGAGAGAGAGAGAGAGAGAGAGAGAGAGAGAGAGAGAGAGAGAGAGAGAGAGAGAGAGAGAGAGAGAGAGAGAGAGAGAGAGAGAGAGAGAGAGAGAGAGAGAGAGAGAGAGAGAGAGAGAGAGAGAGAGAGAGAGAGAGAGAGAGAGAGAGAGAGAGAGAGAGAGAGAGAGAGAGAGAGAGAGAGAGAGAGAGACTCCATATTAAACACCAGACGTCCAGGTCACATTACAATATTAAGTTCCACTTCCTTTACGTTGTCCCAGTGGCCTTCATGGACCTCTGTCTTCACACCTCTCTCACCTCCCATTGATGACCCGAGTGGCCTCAGACCTTTCAGCTTCATTACATTTCATTTAGCTGACGCTTCAGGCCCGTCGGCCTCAGGCCTGTGTGCTTCTATGCTTATCGCCAGCCTGCAGTCCTCACCTCACACCTGTACGCCAGGTGAGCGGGCTGCACCCTAACCCTATCAGGGTGTATTTCCCACATTGATATGCTTGCTGCTTATCTGGCTTGTTCCCCCGGTAACCACCTGGGAGGAAAGGTGAGTCTGAGTCACAACCGATACGAGCATCACTGAAGGGTTTTGGTGCTGTGAAGCAAACGGGCCCTTATTTAATAAACACAATGCCTCTGAAGCCCTGCTGCTTTGACCTTGTCCGGCTGGGAAGGGGCAGGTTATTAATGTATGATAATGATGGGCAATATGAACTGAAGCCTCTGAGGCCTGGAGTCCAGCAGCCGGCCGGTATATGGATATGGAAATGGGCTGTTTTGCGTCGGCTGACTCCGTTTTGCATCGTGCGAGGCCAGAAGGCCGCTTCACTTTATTACAGTTTTATGATGTATGAGCCTGATATGACGTTGGACCTTCTGAACTAGAATAAAATATTACTTCTGTGGAAACGGAGATAGTTTAATTGCTTATCATCTTGCTGCGTCACACCTCAGCATCACACACCTCCTCTCTCCACCCGAGTTAGAAGTGACTAACAGGGCAAAGTAAATACTCATACTCTTAATTATGTATTTATTATATATATATATATATATATATTATTCCTCGTGTTGAGCACTGTGTGCTCTCAGGAACTGATCTACTCTCAAGGTGTGAGGAGCGGGCTGTACCATGTTACCAGTATCTGTGGGGGTGCACTTAATAATATGACTGAGAACAGGGGAGCGGATAGTCTGAAGAAAAGGTGCTAGTTTATTTACACTAATGGACTCCTCCCCCTTCATATCAATGAAAGTAAACATGGGACACGCCTCTCTTTGTAACAGTCAAGGTTCCCAACACCTCTAAAATAGTTTGGATAACGAACAGTATGAAGAGAATGAATCCTTTTCAGTCCCGATATCCAGGCTCTGGCTATCCAACTCATGACGACATTACAGAGCCCTTTGTTATCCAGCAATACATTAAACCCTTAATTCCTGTATATAATGTATACCGTGTGTAAACATAGAATTGAATAGATTGTATGGCCCCATTGTCACCAGCTATTTGAGTCACTGGGCTGACATCAGTTTTAGGAAGGTGTGCCTAATAAACTGGCAACTGGAGTGTTGTCAAATTTATAATCAGGTTAAAATTTAAAAAAAAGTCCCACATCAGTGATGTGTTGTTTATTCTGCCATCCCATCATAGTTCTTCTATACTGTTTTTTATGACCAAGTGTTTTCCCATCATGGTTTCTGATGAGTGCCTCTGCTTCTGGCTTCTGTCTCCCGTGTGCAGTACTGTGCTCCGACCGAGTGGGCCAGATGACGAAGACCTACAGCGACATCGATGCCGTCACTCGACTGCTGGAGGAGGTAAGATCAGTATCAGCAGACAACAGACAACACACTGCTGGGCATCAGCAGGCCGAAGCCGCTTGGTTACAATGTTACGGGGCTCCTCTAAAGAGGTTTGATGGAGCCGAGTCATAAAACCGATATTCAAATCTCACTGATCCACATCAGCTGCTGAGCAGCTCAGGCGGCGTTCTGTGTGAATAACAGCCGTGACAACACAAAGGCGTCGATCCATGCAATTCAGCAGCCAGCCGACTATTATTGACTAAACATGTCTTTCACAGATGTCACACATCAACACACCGCTTTCACCCTGTGGTCGCTGTGCTGACCTCTATTTCTGTGAAAAGTGAACTTCCTTTGGTTGACGGTTCATATTCATATTCAGTTACACAAAGCTGAACATCTTGATCCTAATAGGTGGACTTAACTGTAGACGTTACGTTGTGCACGTTACATTGTAGACGTTACATTGTGCACGTTACATTGTAGACGTTACGTTGTGCACGTTACGTTGTGCACGTTACGTTGTAGACGTTACGTTGTGCACGTTACGTTGTGCACGTTACATTGTAGACGTTACATTGTGCACGTTACGTTGTAGACGTTACGTTGTGCACGTTACGTTGTGCACGTTACGTTGTAGACGTTACAGTGTAGACGTTACGTTGTGCACGTTACGTTGTGCACGTTACGTTGTGCACGTTACGTTGTGCACGTTATGTTGTGCACGTTACATTGTAGACGTTACGTTGTAGACATTACGTTGTAGACGTTACGTTGTAGACGTTACAGTGTAGACGTTACGTTGTGCACGTTACGTTGTGCACGTTACGTTGTGCACGTTACGTTGTGCACGTTACGTTGTGCACGTTACATTGTAGACGTTACATTGTGCACGTTACATTGTGCACGTTACGTTGTAGATGTTACGTTGTAGATGTTACGTTGTAGATGTTACGTTGTAGATGTTACGTTGTGCACATTACATTGTAGACGTTACGTTGTGGACGTTACGTTGTGCACGTTACGTTGTGCACGTTACGTTGTGCACGTTACGTTGTGCACGTTACGTTGTGCACGTTACATTGTAGACGTTACATTGTGCACGTTACATTGTGCACGTTACGTTGTAGATGTTACGTTGTAGATGTTACGTTGTAGATGTTACGTTGTGCACATTACATTGTAGACGTTACGTTGTGCACGTTACGTTGTGCACGTTACGTTGTGCACGTTACGTTGTGCACGTTACGTTGTGCACGTTACGTTGTGGACGTTACGTTGTGCACGTTACGTTGTGCACGTTACGTTGTGCACGTTACGTTGTGCACGTTACGTTGTGCACGTTACGTTGTGCACGTTACGTTGTGAGCTGCATCGGCCCTCTTTTAGAAAGCACATGGGCGTGTCTTCCTGACATTCTGATTATTTGACATGTTTCCGCTGCAGAAGGAGCGCGACTTGGAGCTGGCGGCTCGCATCGGACAGTCGCTGCTGAAGAAGAACAAAGCCCTCAGCGAGAGGAACGAGCTGCTGGAGGAGCAGGTGGAGCACATACGAGAGGAGGTACCACGCCTGTCTTCATGATCATCAGTATTTAGGTCACGCTAAGGCCACGTGAGGGTCATGGTCTGCTCCGTGTCTCCATCAGGTGTCTCAGTTACGTCACGACTTGTCCATGAAAGACGAGCTGCTGCAGTTCTACACCAGCGCTGCCGACGAGAGTGAGGGGGAGTCTGCTGCCTCCACACCGTGAGTCTGCTTCACTCCCTCCTCTTCACTCCCTTCTCTTCATTCCCCTCCTCTTCGTTCCCTCCTCTCCGTTCCCTCCCCTTCCTTCCCTCCTCTTCGTTCCCTCCTCTTCATTCCCCTCCTCTTTGTCCCTCTTCGTTCTCCTCCTCTTCGTTCTCCTCCTCTTTACCACTACTGGAGAACATTGCATTTCACAGTGTTTTATAGCATTGGAATGGATGATTGACTGACCTGCTGACTCACACGTTTCTCCATCTCGTGTGTGTGTGCGTCTGTGTGTGTGTGTGTGTTTGCGTGTGTGTGTGTGTGTGTGTGTGTGTGTGTGTGTGTGTGTGTGTGTTTACAGTGTGCGTCCCAGTGAAAACAATGTGTCAACTCCAATTTCTTTCCCCCTGGACTCCTTGCAGAAGAAACTCAAAGATCTGGAGGAAGAAAACAAATCATTGCGATCGGAGGTACACGCCCACATTTACACAGAAGCTCCTGCACACACAGACACACACATACACACACACACATGCACACACCTGTGCTTAGTTTGAATTGTAAATATTTGTATTTCATTACTTATCGAAGTACAAATATAGTTTCCAAAAGAGAAGGAAGCTTACATAATAACTTCAAACAAATAGTGATCATAAAAGTCGTATTAGTGTATTTATTCATGTGGGACAGTGCACATTAACTTCAACATGTTCTCTGTGAAAGTGTGAGCTGCTGGATATCTGTTAGCAGAGTTTGTAATTACTAATTAAAGTGTCTGTTCCTTTCAGGCCAGCCATTTGGAGACAGAAACCATCTCTTATGAGGAGAAGGAGCTGCAGCTGGTCAATGACTGTGTCAAAGAGCTGCGTGAGTACTGGACTGGCCGAGGTCCCACCTGTCTCTCATTGAGGCCGCAGAGAGACAGACAGGTTCTCACTCTGGATGTTTCCAGGTGACGCCAACCTGCAGATGTCCTCTCTGGCTGAGGAGCTCGCCAGGAAGACCGAGGACGCCTCCAGACAGCAGGAGGAGATCACACACCTCCTCTCCCAGATAGTGGACCTCCAGAAGAAGGCCAAGATGGTACATATCTCACACTATCCAATATCAGCTCTTACCAATATATTGCATGAGTTATTCATGTTGTGTCTGAGCGATGCCGGTGTGCAATGAAGAGGCTGAACACGTGGGATGCAGAGTTTTTCATATCCTGTTTGGCCTCTGCTGTTTGCAGTATGCCGTGGAGAACGAGGAGCTGACTCAGCACTTGGGTGCAGCCAAGGACGCCCAGCGACAGCTGACTGCTGAAGTAAGGCAACCCTAATAAAGCTCTGCATGTGAGAGCTGAGACCTCATAAAAAGCCCTTTTCAGACCTTCATATAACAATTTCAGTGCTGATGTGTGGTCCAATGTGCAAACTGGAATGTCTTCAAAGCTTAAACTGTTCATACATTCAGAAGTTATTCCCAAACTGAACTACACATGCATGTTCCGCATGCACATCACAGTTTCTTCTTTCATGTCATCACTCTCCATCTGTCCGCTTCCTGCAGCTGCAAGAGCTGCAAGATAAGTATGCCGAGTGCATGGAGATGCTCCATGAGGCCCAGGAGGAGCTCAAGAACCTGAGGAATAAAACGCTCCCGCTCAGCACGGCGAGGCGTTTCCATTCGCTGGGTCTGTTCCCCATGGTGAGTTCATGCACCGGTCTGTCAGTGTCCCAGCAGGGAGGCTCCCAGTTGCTCCAACATAATTGAACCTGCTTCCCCAGGACTCTCTGGCAGCAGAAATAGAGGGCACCATGAGGAAGGAGCTTCAGATGGATGATCCAGATGTCGAAGAGCAGAGGTACGTCCAGTCCAGAGCCCTAAAGGAAACCCCAGAGAACGGGTTGTTAAAGATCCACCTTCAGAGTGACGTGTTCAGTGTTCAGTGTTGACGTGTTCAGTGTTGACGTGTTCAGTGTTGACGTGTTCAGTGTTGACGTGTTCAGTGTTGACGTGTTCAGTGTTGACGTGTTCAGTGTTGACGTGTTCAGTGTTAACGTGTTCAGTGTTAACGTGTTCAGTGTTAACGTGTTCAGTGTTGACGTGTTCAGTGTTGACGTGTTCAGTGTTGACGTGTTCAGTGTTGACGTGTTCAGTGTTGACGTGTTCAGTGTTGACGTGTTCAGTGTTGACGTGTTCAGTGTTGACGTGTTCAGTGTTAACGTGTTCAGTGTTAATGTGTTCAGTGTTGCCGTGTTAACGTGTTCAGTGTTGACGTGTTGACGTGTTCAGGGTTGACGTGTTCAGTGTTGACGTGTTCAGTGTTAACGTGTTCAGTGTTGACGTGTTCAGTGTTGACGTGTTCAGTGTTAACGTGTTCAGTGTTGACGTGTTCAGTGTTAACGTGTTCAGTGTTCAGTGTTGACGTGTTCAGTGTTGACGTGTTCAGTGTTGACGTGTTGCCGTGTTAACGTGTGCTCCTGGGTCTCCAGACTGCAGCCCAAGCGGGTGTTCCAGACGGTGAAGAACCTGAACCTGATGCGCCAGCAGCGGTCGTCGCTAGGCCCCTCCCCCCTCAACATCCCGGGCTCCAACCGGACGTCGTGCCTCACCTCGGAGCGCTCCAGCAGTGTGGGCACGCCGCGCTCCAACTCCATATATGGGAGCGACACGGGAGGCGGGATCATCCTGGACAACCGGACCAGCAGCATCCTGGAGGGCCGGGACGATGGGTACGGACTGGTGCCGATAAAGATGTGCACACTTCAGATGTTCAGTTGTTTCTCTGCCATCACTTTGTAGTTTGTAGTATCTTAAGAGAGCGAAACCAATCCATGTCCCCGATGTCCCCTCCCCAGGTCCGAGGACTCTAACAAGCGGCCCCCCGGGACCCCCGGGACCCCCGGCAGCAGGGACCTGGAGGCCGCCCTGCGCCGCCTGTCCCTCCGCCGCGACAACTACCTCTCAGAGAAACGCTTCTTCGAGGATGAGCGGGAGAGGAAGCTGGCTTATCTGGCCAGAGAGGAGGAGAAGGGAGGCGAGGGGAGCAGCGGAGGCCCGGCCACGCCCACAGAGAGCCTGCTGTCGCTGTGCTCGCATCCCTCCTTCGGAAGCGTCTGGTCGGGCTACTCCATGTCGGCCAGATCCTACCTGCCGGATAAGCTGCAGATCGTGAAGCCGCTAGAAGGTGATTATTCCTCTCAGGGACTCAAGTCCTCTATTGCTGCACTTAACAACAGAGAGAGTCCGAACCCCAAAGACCTGCAGCATGGCGATGGACGCGGTCAGAACCATCAGCACAATTCAAATAGGGAATTTCTAAACACTCAAAGTCCCACTCAGATGAGTCGGGCCCAGTCACCCAGCCAAAGCCACGCCCCTCCGAACCAGCAGCAGATTCAATATCTCATTTTCCATCACCGCAGTCAGTCCAAAGTCTTGCTGAGTGCCTCACAGGATCCTAAGCTCCTGCAAAGGAAGTCCAGCCTGGGCCTGCAGCCGGGCCTGCAGCCGGGCCTGCAGCCGGGCCTGCAGCCGGGCCTTAGCGCTCCGATGGCCTTAGTCACCTCCCTGCTGCAGCTGGTGGAGCAGCAGGAAGGAGGCCTGAGTCTCCAGCACTCCTTCTACTTCAGACACACTCGGCCTCGCTGCTGGTTTGAGCTGTAGAGCAGAGAGCTGCAGCTTTGGGCTGATTCCTTCAAAGTAGACTTGAATGTTTGTTTGTCTTACATTTAAGAATTTATGAGAGCACTGACTGTTCCCAGTTTAAGAGCACTGACTGTTCCCAGTTTTACATTGACCCCAAACGCATCACTGTAGGTGTTTTCTTTTTGTTTGTTCTGCAGTGACGGATTCAGTATGTCGTTCCTTAAATGGCACAAAGTTTTCTTAGATCTTGTTTTTTTCGGTGCTCTTTATTAGCCGATGATTAATGATAACAACACTGTATTGGTTGTGGAGTGTAGTGAGTTTAATTTGGTGTTGGATCGTTGCGCAGACATTGTGAAGGAGCTGTCATGAAATTATTTTCTGTTGTGGGGCGCCATCTAGTGTTCAAACTTGGTTACACCTCTTAATGCATGGCGGGAAAGACAACAAGTCTTATGATGGTTTGTTGAGATGTGAGAAATAACATTTGTATTTTATTATGACAGACTGCCTTCATAAATATATCGTGAATCATTATTCTGGCTTTTGTTCCAGCTAGAAGTCAGAAATACAGAAATTGACCTGAATAAGAAGTGAATAGTTTTGACAGTATTCTCATCGTATGAGGCTTTAATAATGTAGAGAAACGATCCACAGATTGTTTCTACATCACTGAGTATCATCTCTCTCACCCTCCCCCTCTCTCCTCTTCTTTTCCTCATTTTGGTTTCCTCTTTTTCACTTTTACTTCTTTTTCTGTTCAACTTGTCTGTTTTTCTTCATTGATGATTTCTTAAATAAAATCTCACTAATTTTCTTACCTTCTCTTTTCTCTCATACTTTTTGTGTTCGTCCTATGATTTTATATACTGTGTGTGTGTGTGTGTGTGTGTGTGTGTGTGTGTGTGTGTGTGTGTGTGTGTGTGTGTGTGTGTGTGTGTGTGTGTGTGTGTGTGTGTGTGTGTGTGTGTGTGTGTGTGTGTGTGTGCTGAGCATCTCCAGACTGACCCGGTTCCTCTGACCCCCCTAGGCTCCGCTACCCTCCACGCCTGGCAGCAGCTGGCTCAGCCCCACATGGGCGCCGTGCTGGACGCCCGGCCCGGCGTGCTCACCAAGGGCTTCCGCACGCTGGCTCACGAGGAGGAGCCGGAGGACCGCTGGCACCTGGACCAACCGGAGGAGGACGAGGCTTCGTGCGACTCGTTCGGAGGCTTGTCAGCCGAGAGCTCGATTCCCGTGGACCGGCCCCGCTCCGCCTCCTCGCCGCCCGACAAGAACAGAGACGCCGATGACGGCGGCCCAACGGAGGCGACGCAGGGCAACGCGTGCTCGGCTAGGGAAGCCACTCTAGTCAAAGATGGACACGCCCCAAACGTAGCGCTTTCCTCCTCTTGCCTCACCCCTCCTCCTTCTTCTTCTTCTTCTTCTCCTCCTCTTCCTCCCTCGCCTTCCCAGATGAACGGGCACGTGGACCTCAAGGAGCTCCAGGAGCTCCAGGACCGTCTGCCTGGTGAGGGAGCGCTTAGCTGAGGCCACTGCATCCATGTACCCGTGTAGCCTGGAGCATGGGAATGAAGGGTGGGGGGAGGGGGAGGAGGAGGAGGAGGAGGGGGAGGGGGAGGGGGAGGGAGGGGGAGCATTCACTGGACATCTCACACCCCCAATATGACGTCCATCCTGCACGCTCACGTGCACACACCTGCACATCCATCCACCGGCGGTCCTGGTGTGTGCAGCCATCAGACTCCATCAAAACAGAGTACATGTTTTTTGTTTGTTCATTCTTTTCCTTCTCAGTTCACGCCTCCTTTCTTTTATTTCTACCAATCACACGTATCTTCCTCCTCAGCTTATCTTCCTCTTCAGTGTGTTCAGATCTCATTAGTCACCTCATCCTCTCACATGCTGAGCTGCAGACAGTGTTTCATGTTCTGGTGCAAATATTCAAATATATAGGCCCTATATATATATATATTTTATATTATATTTATATAGATTTTATATTTATATATATATATATATATATATATATTTTATATTATATTTATATAGATTTTATATTTATTTTATATATATATATATATATATATATATATTTGTATGTATATATATATATATATATATATATATATATATATATATATATATATATATATATTTGTATGTATATATTTATATGTGTGTATATATGTATATATTGCAAAAACAAAACAGGTTGAAGTAGTGAGCAGTGATGCTCTTATTTCATGAAGAAATACAGCTCAACGTTTATCCGGCATTAGTTTAAAGCGTTTAAAGAGTTTGTAAATCTTCCAAAGTTAAAGTCTTCAGTGTGCGATCACTGCCTGTAATTGCCGGTATGAACAGCAGTGATTGTGAGCTCCATGACATCATCATTACTGCACAGCCATCTTTCCTGTCTGTACTGGTGCATGCAGCAGCTCCAGCTCGGGGCTCCGTCTCTACTGGTTTCTCTTTGTGCTGCTCGGTTCCTCTGGGCTCAGGACTAACTCTGTTCTGTTCCCGCTCCTTCAGTTAACTTCCCAGGCAAGTGCATGTCCAGTACCAGCTCTACCTACACCTTCACCACCTGCAGGATTCTCCACCCGTCTGATCAGCTGACCTCCGTGTCCCCGAGGTAAACATCTGCAATGCCAGAGTACCTTTTATTCCTGTTGTGCTTAGTCGGCTTTAAAATGTCTGCATATTGATTATGTAGTCCATGGTACAGGTGTAGTGTCCTATTATGAACACATGAAGGTACACTGAGTGAGTTACCTGGATTGCACATTAAGTTGCTGTAAACCTTGGAAGCCTTACACAGAAAATGAACGACATCTTAATGAAACCTTAACTGATGGAGAAACCAACATCCTCTGTTCTGTAAATCCAGCTGCTTCTCAGCCAAGGAGCAAATCTCCTCTCGTTCCCCTCCACTAGATGTTGAGGCTGACTTCATGCGCTCTGTGTCCCTGCCGTCTGATTGGCCCTGGCAGGTCATGTGATGAGGAAGCTGAAGTGGAGTTGTGTCATGTGGTTGTCATGGCCGAAGTAGAGCAGACCCACTGAGGGCCTCCTCTGGGGTTCACCGGGTGAGGCGACGCATGGGAGTGGCTTCCTGAACCCTGTGGGCGTGGCAACCGCAATAACGCCCCCAAGTTGCCCCAAACAGTCGCATCACCGGTGCCGTCATGTGACTTCAATCTGGTCCTCCGGTCACATGGTGCCATCATGTGACTTCAATCTGAGAGGGGTCACGGTCTCCTCCATGCATATGACCCCTAACCCAGGAACCAGATGAAGGTCACGTGACTGCACCTGGGTCGGCTGCATCTTGTGTTGCTTCAATGCGTCTAATGGTTGACTTCCTGTGTGTAAATGTCTTTAAAACATTTTTATTTGTCAGTGACGAATAACACATTTTAAACTCTAACTCTGTGACGTGACGTAGACGTAGACGAGGTCCACATGGTCCACATGGTCCACATGGACCACGTGGTCCACATGGTCCACATGGGTTAACCATATGGTTTAACTTCAGCATGTTCAGGGTTGTGTCCATAGAGTCTGAATTGTTACTAAAAGTAAGAAGACTTAATAACTCATGTCTACTCGTTTCTGTCCATCACCAACTCCACTCACCCCCTGCCCTGCTTCCTCCCTCTCCCCTCTCCTCACCCCTCTCTCCTCACCCCTCACCCCTCTCCTCTCTCCTCACCCCTCACCCCTCTCCCCTCTCCTCACCCCTCCAGCTCCGCTCTCGTCTCTTGTCAGAGCAGTGCTTGCGTCGGCCCCCCTCCCCCCAGCTGCTCCCCACTTCCCTTCTCCGGCCCCCCGACGCCGTCCTTCACGCCCTGCTGCACCCCTCGCCGCCTCTCCCTCTCCCTCTCGCTAGCAGAGTCCTCCACCAACCTCCGGGACTCCACCAAGACCACCAGCACCTCCCTGGGCCTGGTGCGCCTCCTGCTGGAGCACGGCATCTCTGCCTCCGTGTATGATCCCCGCAGCTGGGACCGGGGGTTTGATGCCAGCGGCGCTGCGACACCCGTGGGAGGAGCTCCGGCTCAGAGGAGCGCCGCCGCCCTCGACGCCCTGGAGGAGCCCGTTCACAGACGGGTGGCGAAGCGCCCGGACACCCTCCTCCTCCAGCCCTCCACCCCCCCCAACTCCTCTCATTCCAAATCTGCCTCTCTAGCCTCCGACCGCCCGGTTTTCCAGTTCAGCCCTTCAGCCGACGACCCGCCCTTCCACGACACCTTCCTCGCCTCGAAGCCGGCTCGAACTATTCTGCGGGAGGTGCTGGGGGAGGCGGAGAGGGAGCAGACGGAGGACGACGGCCAATCGGAGAAGCTGAACCTGCAACTCGTGGACAAACTGAAGCGCTTCCGCACCCTCCCCTCTCGGGCCGGTCCCCTCCTGGCCCCCTTTGGCTCCTCCGGACTGGGGAACAGCGCACTGGGAGGGGGCCTTCCAGGTTTGAACGCTGGGCTCCGGAGGAACCGGAGCTATCCTGCCATGGTCGGGGCCAGTATGGCCATGAAAGACCCGGGAGGCCCCCCCAGCCCGGAGATGGTCATGCCGACCCCACACACACAACACACACCGCACACACAACACACACCGCACACACAGGGAACGGACCACACACACCGCACACCGGCCACACACACCTCTCAGACGCTGCGTGAGCTGGGCACAGCCAGACCCCCGCTGCTGCAGCAGAGACGACGCCGGCCCCCCGACGGGCTCTGGCATCTAACGAGCCACGACCAGCACAGTGACGATGAAACTGGGACCTGATGGGAGACTCCCAGTGGATCGGCTCATATTACCAAACCCGGTACACACAGACGGCATCGCACATGCGCACACACAAGGTTCCCAAACCAAACACTGTAAGGACCTTCAGCTGGAGCAGCAGTCCACCTGCAGGACTCCTTACTGGCTGCTTCTTACTGGTCTGCTGTCAGACCAAAACCATGATGGAGTATGTTGCCTTCCTCTGTGCCCATTGTGATTATATTGCATAATGCAATGTGCGGTGTCATACATAGCTTAACATCAAAGGCCCAATCTGGTGGAGCGCTGCAGAGCTTTCTCAGCCTCATTGTCCTGAACGATGCACTTTAAAAAACATGCACTTAAATGTACTGCGTTGGCCCAAAAGATACGGTGACAGTTTCTTTCTGAGCAGGTTTCTGTTGTGGCACTGCAACACAAAAAGCTTTTCCTCCAATAAAAACATTACAAAAATAAATTTTAAAAAAGGTATTTTAAATGTTTGGCTTTTTAATTAAAAGGACCAGAGTTCAGGATTTAGCTGAACCTATTGGCAGAAATATAATATTCTGTTTGTAATCTACAACCTCACCACTAGATGGCACTAAACCCCCTTTAAATATTATATTCTTGTATAAACGTTGTCAGAGTGAACAGGTGAGAGATGACGTCAGAGGAAGAGGAGACGAGAGGTGAAGATGCTGCTCGTCTACCGCCTCACAGGGTCGGTCATGTTGTTGATTGCTTTAAACTGTCTTTATATTTAAACTACGGTTAATGTTGCCTTGTTTTATTTCAAAAATATTGTCACCTGTATATTTTGGGCCACTGGAGTTAAATGGAATTTATATTGTTAAATAGCGGCATCGGCCCTGAAGATTATTTTCTACCAGCAGCTTCTGTTTCCTCTCTACGAGATGACTTGTCCAGATTGGGACTTTAATGTGACGTCACTGTGACTCACTGTTCCTATGTGCCTAACAACAGCCAACACACTGCATCTCACTGGAGTATGGCTTTGTATTGTTTGAGTACTTTATTATTTTAATGCATTGCATGAAAATAACATGAGAAATATATTTTCGTTTGATCCTGCTGACGGTCCACGACGTCTCTGTTTGTTTTTGTCTCCTCACGAGTTTGAAGCATCTCCTTCATGAATAATCCACATGGACATGTAGCATGTGATGGGTGAAGCGGGTCAGACCTGCAGAAAACACACACCTGGTCTACAGGATTTGCTCGCCCCCCGTCGCCCGTGTAAACCTGGACCTCGTGCATAACACAAGCTGCTCATGACGTCGTCGTTAGCAAACCGTTAAATGTAAGCGTCTCCACTAACTGTCTGTGGGCGTGTCTGTCATTAGCTCCTCCCATCTCCTCCTTTTGCTAGGTCACAAAAAAACACTCGGCTAGAACCAGTGGAGTCGTTACAGATAATTATTGATGATATTTAATTAATAAGTTCAAGTTAATCAAAGGCAAAAATCTGTGGCTATGAAGTTTCACATGTAATAATAAAAAGGGAAAGGGAGCTTATTTTCAGAATGACTATTTGTTGTGTGATTCTTCAACCAAACAGAAAACATCTTGTTTTTAATCACATTGTCACTTAATATTAATATAAAACACCATTTCATGCCTTACAGCGTCTGAATGAAAGGTGAATGTGTCATTTTCTGAAAAAGGCCAAAGAGTCGAGCTTCTCCTCATGTGTGACAGCATGAACGATTATTATTATTATCATTATTACGTATAGAACCGGTTCTCCTATACATGAGAACCGGTTCTATACGTGAGAACCGGTTCTCCCTCTGAAACGCTCTCCTGCTGTGTGGCGTCTCCGCTGTGTTCGGTTCTCCTGTTCCTCATTTTATCGCTTGCGTTCGTGTGAAATATGTCTGTACAAATTTGAAGTGTAATAAAAAGCGTATAAATATATTAAAAATGGATGTTTTTGTTTTTCATTGAGGGAATTTTACAAGATGACAGTTTGTTTATCGGTTTCTTTGAATTATTAGAGAAACATTTATTTTTCCTCTGAACGATGAATGAAAAAACAGGAAGTGAAGTGCATGGGGGGGGCGGGGTTGGGGGCGGGGCTTTATTAAAGCTAAACTACATCAAAACATCAGTTTACAAACACGCAAGTCATGCAGTTATATAAATGTGTATATATAAGTTTCTAAAAAAAGGATGTTTTGATATAGTTTTTTGTATATTACTTATAATAATCAATATTTTTGATTCTCAGTTCCCCGTTGAGGAAAAGAGTATTTAATAAATGAAGTATTACAGCGATGGATCTTCCAGCTCTTTAGGAACATTTTTCAACTTTGGCTGCAGAACAAAAAACTTCAACTTCTCCTTTAAACTTTGGTTTCCAAGCTTTTTTTTCATGTCTGTTTTAACACTTAATATGAATCTATATTTTCTCTCAGACGCCTCGTCAGAGAGATTTTCCACCTGAGACTCTTTAATACGGTTCATTTTCCAGAGACCTGAACGGTTTGTTTCACAAGAAAGAAGCAAAGGTCAAAGAAAAGTCTTGAAAATAAACAAAAATGATTTTCTTCTTTCTGAGAAATCATCAAATTAAAGAATTCCTTCAGTTTTCCAGCTCCAGAAGTCTCCGGATCCTTTTGGGTTCGGATGTGAACCGACAACCTTCGGGGTCTCGTCCCACCAATCCTAAAGGTTTCAACTCTCAAAGTAAAGACAGCAGTCGGCATGAACTTCGATAAAAGATTATATTGCTGGTCTTAAATAATTATCGTCAAGTGAAACATATGCTTATGAAGGCCTTCAGACACCGGCACCACGATACAGTTCTTCTTCCTGCGATGGAGCGACGACTGAATCACATTTGGGCATTTCTCTTCAAACAGTAACACAAAAGTACACAACAAATACATAAATAGCTTTTGTTTCCCTTTAAAATCATTTATAACGCAATTCTGTTCATGATCCTGGCTCTGCTACAACACGTCGTTCGACCGATATATAAATTAACATCAATAATAATAATAATAATTAGAACAATAATATAAAAGCTTCTGTCTTTCATATAAATCTGGCTAGCTTACAGTATGAAATGATGGACCGGAGACCTCAGGGCAGTTTCTCCGCTTTCATTCGATCTCGTTCCCGAAGGCTGAAGCTCAGTTTCCCCTTGCCGGAGTGTTTGTGAGAGGAAGCCATGTCGGCTCGAGCCGGAGGCCACCGCGCCCACGAGTTTCCTGAGGGTCCCGGGCGACGGGGTTCCCCTAGAAGGTGGAGACCGTCTCCACATACGGGGCCGCCGAGTTTCCTCTCGGGAGTTCAGTTCTTCCTCTGCGAGGGCACTAACTGTGATGCTGTAAGCGATGGCCTCTCCCTAAACCAGCCCCCCTCCCTCCCCGCCCACAGGACCTCCCCGCCGCCCGCCCGGGTCACAAGGGTCACCGGCCGGGGCAGGCTGTGGGCTTGATGCAGCGGCCCTGGAACAGCACCAGGTTGGCGGGGCAGTGGCAGCCGGCCACGCAGGGCTTGTGGCACGGCCCGATCTCGTTCCAGTTGTCGCAGGTTTTGGTGCAGCCCGGTCCGCAGGTGTCGTACACGGCGCCGTGTTTACACTGCGTCGCTGAAGGGGAGGACGAGAAGGTGAAGAATGATATTTATGTTATTCAAACGGAGCGGGACCTCCTTAATGCAGAGAAAACTGCAAAGACGTATTACATGCATTATAATAATAAAAAAAAATATCATGTGAACTATTTAATTTGGCTGCAAAATATTAACTAAAAGTAGTTTTTTCTGGACGGTAACTTTCAGTTCGATCATATTCAGTGTGATCGTGAGCAGGTCACTGACCCATGCAGGCCGTGTCGGCCTTCCAGAGGACGGGCACTCCCTCCCGCTCGCAGGCTCGGCTGTAGGCGATGAAGGACTCGCAGTAACAGTTTTTATGGACCGGACACTCGCACATGTCCGTCACACACGACCTACAGAGAGCAGGGGGAAGAAGCATGTGGTTACAGAAAACCAGCCACGTAGCAAGCTAGGCCAGCTGGCTAACTAGCTAACTAACTAGCTACCTAGCCAGCTAACAAGCTAACCAACTAACTAACTAGCTAGCCAGCTGTCTGCCAGCTCTCTGTGCTTTCTTCTAAGTGTCTGCTTGAAGCGTTAAACTGTAAAAATGTGCTTATTGATTCTCTCTCTCTACGCTCTATAACATTACTACACAAAAAGATGGCCGCCACTCTGAGCCGCCCGGCTGCGTGGGCCTCTGACCTGTAGAAAGTGGCGAAGTCGACCACGCGGTGGCACCTCTGGAACTCCCACGACTTGATCTTCTGGCACTCGCGGTGGGCGCGGAACTTGACTTTGACGCTGCCGGGGCACAGGAAGGAGGCCGGGCGGCGGGGCGCCGCCTGCTGGGAGCAAACCTCGTTTCCCTCGACCCGCCACGACTCGGCGAACTCGTCCACGTCGAACTTGAACTGGCCGTCGCCGCCCATGGTGTCGTCGCGCTTGTGGCCGTTGTAGTTGCCGCACAGACCGCAGAGGCGACCACGCAGGTGGGGCGCGGCCACCACCTCCACGAAGCTGTCGCCGTCCCACGTGATCTCCAGACCTGCAGCGGTGAAAATCAGTAAACAATTTGCCTAAAAGCATAATTTACGACAACATAAGTTAAATTTAGAGTAAAATCCAGAACTCCGGATCGCATAGAAACCACAAGAGGAAGCAGATCAGAAGCCGTCAGCTGACCTGCGATGGTGGTGAGCTTGAGCAGGTACCCGTCCAGGTCGATGTGCACCCCGGGGCCGTGGTAGGGCAGCGCGATGCGGGTGCCGTTCCTCCGGACCGTCAGGTGCTGGTGCAGGCTCAGGGTCAGGCCTCCCAGCCTCACCTCCACAGACTGAGTCCAGGAGAAGGAGCGGGTACGCCGGGCGTCGTTCTTCACCAACACCTGCTCGACGAGAAGGCGCTCCGTTAAACTCTGTTTCATTGGTCGGTTGTCAATGCCGGTCTCGTGTGGTCGATTCCCGCCCTACCATGAAGCTGGAGTCCGGGCCGTTGACGTTGTTTCCGGGTCCTCCGGAGGCCGAGGCGCCGCCGCAGTCCCGGGTCAGCACGTACTGACAGGTGCCCTGGAAGTTAAAGGT
The DNA here is from genome assembly GCA_023566465.1 of Cottus gobio. Taxonomy (NCBI): domain Eukaryota; kingdom Metazoa; phylum Chordata; class Actinopteri; order Perciformes; family Cottidae; genus Cottus; species Cottus gobio. The sequence goes on from CM042221.1 coordinate 27,156,063, forward strand.
CCTGCCGTCGAAGGTGTTGTAGTGAGGGTCCCCGAACACGGTGCACACACCCGGCTCTGCAGGGGACAGGGGAGGGGGGGCGGTTCAAGAGGGTCAGGCCTCATCTTCAGGACCTCGTGGTCAGTTAAAGAGGACTGAATACAAACAGGAAGCTGGAGGGCTGAGCAGGACTTACTCACTTTCAGTGCAAACCGGACAGCAGCCGGTCCGGTTCAGGATCTTATTCTGCAAGAGACGACAGACGGGGTTAGACGGAGATGCAGAGGAGACTACAGGAAACATGATCATATAAATGACAAACATCAGAGTTTAAACAGAAGAAAATATACAACACTGAAATATTTATTGCCCTGTGGACGGACATCATGTTAAAGAAGATTAATGTGACGTCATCGTTTCACACACTTTAGTTTGAATGTGAGATGTGTGACACAGAGAGAGCAAAGAAGGAAGAACCGAGAAAAAAAGTTGTTCGCAAATCTACTTGAAAGCCTCAAACGATCCTCGAATTCAGATTTACTCTCAACTCACTCAAAAACAACACGCGACGGGAAGTGAAACTCAGTTTTCTGGATTTTCCAGCAGCGAATGAAAACACAACAAATCTAAATGAAATTAGATAAAAAGTTCAGAAAGGAAATGAAGAGATAGAGACGGAGGAAAGTTCACAAAGACACTCCAACTCTGTCTGTGTAACAGGAAACTGTGTGTGTGTGTGTGTGTGTGTGTGTGTGTGTGTGTGTGTGTACAGTATGTTTCAACTTCCATCAGAAGTGCAGATCAGAGGACTCTTTCACACACTTGTTTTTGTGGCCTCAGGGAAGCCCTTCATTCGCACACACACTCTTTTTTTCCTGTCTCTCTCTCTCACACACACACACACACACACACACACACACACACACACACACACACACACACACCACTCGTCTGTCTGTTCTCTCTACTCTCGATACAAACTCCAGAGTCCTAACCTCTGCACAAAGGGCAAGCTCTCTCTTTGAAGAGGGCTTTTTGACAAACCGAGGACACACACACACACACACACACACACACACACACACACACACACACACACACACACACACACACACACACACACACACAGATTGGTTTTCAGGGGCCTAAATATAGGGAACCTCTTCTTTGCTGTCACTCAAACGTCACACAGACAAAAGGCTGTTCGGAGACACACTGTCTCCAAATGGGACGCACACACACACACACACACACACACACACACACACACACACACACACACCGACCTGCCGCTGACCGCAGGGGACGGCATGGGAGAGTGTGTGTGATAACTTGGGACAGGTGTGTGTGTGTGTGTGTGTGTGTGTGTGTGTGTGTGTGTGTGTGTGTGTGACACCTAGCCAACGTTACATGTAACATTGTCCAGTTTTTGACTTGTAAAACATTTGCTTTAAAGGAATATTTTTGGGTGAAATATTCCTCCATGTTTCTTGAAGAAAATGTGTTTCTCCGTTCAACGAGAAAAACAACGTTTCTTTAAGAATACACGGTAACACGGGGGAATATTTAATATACAAACGATCATTTGGTGGGTGAAGTATTCCTTTAATGGCGTCTAAATGCAGACTGCACATTCAACTGTACGTTTATTGTTACTCCACCAAAGAGTCAGGTTAAAAAAACACAACAGAGTTTCCATCTGATGGAAAACTTCTCCCTCAATATTTTGTCCGTCACAATCGAATAGTTAAAAAGTGCAGCGTTTAGGACTTGGCGACATCTAGTGGTGAGGTGGCAGAATGCAACGCACTGGAACTTAACAAATAAGTAGGAAGAAAATGATCTTAAGGCTTTGAACCGATGGCGCCCTGTTCTCCCACTTTATCTCCATGACATGAACATGATTGTAAAAAAAGGTATTTAATTGCCCCAAAAGTCTCAATAAATGTGAGAAAGATCCGAAGTGAAGGAGTCCCCTCCCCCTGGAGGCGGACCCCGCCACCAGCCGGCCGGCGGTCCGACCACCAACAGGCGAGGGCTTGTTGGAAGCGCCTGACGCCGGCTCTGACTGCGTGACCGGCAGCCGCCCGGTGGGTATGCAAGGAATCCACTCCATCACCCGCCGGCCGACAGACGACCCCCAGGCGACCTCTGCGACAGGTGAACGCAGCACAAAAAAACTAAAAACAACCTTTTCTTCTGGCTGGAGGTTTGACAGCCACCGCCACGCTCCAGCTGCTGCTGGGAGCCCTAATGGGCTCAAAGGACCCGGAGAAGTCCTGGAAAGCCACCGAGCCCCGGCTGGAACGTGTATCTAACTTCTGTCGTAAATATGCCATAAACGTATTAAAATAAATCCATCGTATCTCTTAATGACAAGTATGAAACCACACGAGGAGGAGAAGAGACTTGTGATGAAAACAGTGATGGCCGCTCCGCCAGTAAATCAGAGCGGTGATAGAAGACGGAGTTAGTTACAGGCTGTAAAGTTTAAGAGAGGAGAGAGAGAGAGAGAGAGAGAGAGAGGGAGAGAGAGGGAGGGAGGAGAGAGAGAGAGGGAGGGAGGAGAGAGAGAGAGAGAGAGAGAGAGAGAGAGACCCGGAAAACCACTCCCTGATGTGAAACCGCTGCAAACGGAGATGTAAGCTGGTGATTGGCCGGCAGGCCTGTCACTCACCGAGGGGCAGCTGGTGATTGGTACACAGAGTTTGGGCCGACACTCGATGCTCCCTCTGACGCAGGCGCAGAGCGTGCAGTTCACCGACGACCACATGTCTCCTTCCTGAAGGACAGAGGAGGTCAGGAGACGTCCATCCAGCTGTCATCCATCTATCTGTCATCCATCCAGCTGTCATCCATCCGGCTGTCATCCATCTATCTGTCATCCATCCACCTGTCATCCATCCAGCTGTCATCCATCCAGCTGTCATCCATCCATCTGTCATCCATCCACCTGTCATCCATCCAGCTGTCATCCATCCATCTGTCATCCATCCACCTGTCATCCATCCAGCTGTCATCCATCCACCTGTCATCCATCCAGCTGTCATCCATCCACCTGTCATCCATCCAGCTGTCATCCATCCAACTGTCATCCATCCATCTGTCATCCATCTATCTGTCATCCATCCACCTGTCATCCATCCACCTGTCATCCATCCACCTGTCATCCATCCAGCTGTCATCCATCCATCTGTCATCCATCTATCTGTCATCCATCTATCTGTCATCCATCCACCTGTCATCCATCCACCTGTCATACATCCACCTGTCATCCATCCATCTGTCATCCATCCACCTGTCATCCATCCACCTGTCATCCATCCACCTGTCATCCATCCACCTGGCACCCATCCATCTGTCATCCATCCATCTGTCATCCATCCACCTGTCATCCATCCACCTGTCATCCATCCACCTGTCATCCATCCATCTGTCATCCATCCCCCTGTCATCCATCCACCTGTCATCCATCTATCTGTCATCCATCCATCTGTCATCCATCCATCTGTCATCCATCCCCCTGTCATCCATCCATCTGTCATCCATCCACCTGTCATCCATCCATCTGTCATCCATCCCCCTGTCATCCATCCACCTGTCATCCATCTATCTGTCATCCATCCATCTGTCATCCATCCATCTGTCATCCATCCCCCTGTCATCCATCTACCTGTCATCCATCTATCTGTCATCCATCCACCTGTCATCCATCCACCTGTCATCCATCCACCTGTCATCCATCTATCTGTCATCCATCCACCTGTCATCCATCCATCCACCTGTCATCCATCCATCTGTCATCCATCCATCTGTCATCCATCCACCTGTCATCCATCCACCTGTCATCCATCCACCTGGCACCCATCCATCCGTCATCCATCCACTTGTCATCCATCTATCTGTCATCCATCCACCTGTCATCCATCCCCCTGTCATCCATCCACCTGTCATCCATCCACCTGTCATCCATCCATCTGTCATCCATCCCCCTGTCATCCATCCACCTGTCATCCATCTATCTGTCATCCATCCATCTGTCATCCATCCACCTGTCATCCATCTGTCATCCATCCACCTGTCATCCATCCATCAGTCATCCATCCATCGTGTGCGAGAAATTGGAGCGGCTTCATAC
>CM042221.1:27165179-27167679 GCA_023566465.1 Cottus gobio
AGTCCACCCTGAGCTGTAAGCCCAGGGTGGACTCTGTGAGGGGGTGAAGGAGTGAAGGAGTGAAGGGGTGAAGGGGTGAAGGGGTGAAGCAGTGAAGGGGTGAAGCAATGAAGGAGTGAAGGAGTGAAGGGGTGAAGGGGTGAAGCAGTGAAGGGGTGAAGGGGTGAAGGGGTGAAGGAGTGAAGGGGTGAAGGGGTGAAGGGGTGAAGGAGTGAAGGAGTGAAGGGGTGAAGCAGTGAAGGGGTGAAGGGGTGAAGGGGTGAAGGGGTGAAGCAGTGAAGGGGTGAAGGAGTGAAGGGGTGAAGCAGTGAAGGGGTGAAGGGGTGAAGCAGTGAAGGGGTGAAGGAGTGAAGCAGTGAAGGAGTGAAGGGGTGAAGGAGTGAAGGGGTGAAGGGGTGAAGCAGTGAAGGGGTGAAGGGGTGAAGCAGTGAAGGGGTGAAGGAGTGAAGGAGTGAAGGAGTGAAGGGGTGAAGGAGTGAAGGGGTGAAGCAGTGAAGGGGTGAAGGGGTGAAGCGGTGAAGGGGTGAAGGAGTGAAGGGGTGAAGGAGTGAAGGGGTGAAGGGGTGAAGCAGTGAAGGGGTGAAGGGGTGAAGGGGTGAAGGAGTGAAGGAGTGAAGGAGTGAAGGAGTGAAGGGATGAAGGAGTGAGGGGATGAAGGAGTGAAGGGATGAAGGAGTGAGGGGATGAAGGAGTGAAGGGATGAAGGAGTGAAGGGATGAAGGAGTGAAGGGATGAAGGAGTGAGGGGATGAAGGAGTGAAGGGATGAAGGAGTGAGGGGATGAAGGAGTGAGGGGATGAAGGAGTGAAGGGATGAAGGAGTGAGGGGATGAAGGAGTGAGGGGATGAAGGAGTGAAGGGATGAAGGAGTGAGGGGATGAAGGAGTGAAGGGATGAAGGAGTGAAGGGATGAAGGAGTGAAGGGATGAAGGAGTGAGGGGATGAAGGAGTGAGGGGATGAAGGAGTGAGGGGATGAAGGAGTGAAGGGATGAAGGAGTGAGGGGATGAAGGAGTGAAGGGATGAAGGAGTGAGGGGATGAAGGAGTGAAGGGATGAAGGAGTGAAGGGATGAAGGAGTGAAGGGATGAAGGAGTGAGGGGATGAAGGAGTGAAGGGATGAAGGAGTGAAGGGATGAAGGAGTGAGGGGATGAAGGAGTGAAGGGATGAAGGAGTGAGGGGATGAAGGAGTGAGGGGATGAAGGAGTGAAGGGATGAAGGAGTGAAGGGATGAAGGAGTGAGGGGATGAAGGAGTGAAGGGATGAAGGAGTGAAGGGATGAAGGAGTGAAGGGATGAAGGAGTGAGGGGATGAAGGAGTGAAGGGATGAAGGAGTGAGGGGATGAAGGAGTGAAGGGATGAAGGAGTGAAGGAGTGAAGGAGTGAAGGGATGAAGGAGTGAAGGGATGAAGGAGTGAGGGGATGAAGGAGTGAAGGGATGAAGGAGTGAAGGGATGAAGGAGTGAGGGGATGAAGGAGTGAATGGATGAAGGAGTGAAGGGATGAAGGAGTGAGGGGATGAAGGAGTGAAGGGATGAAGGAGTGAGGGGATGAAGGAGTGAGGGGATGAAGGAGTGAGGGGATGAAGGAGTGAAGGGATGAAGGAGTGAGGGGATGAAGGAGTGAGGGGATGAAGGAGTGAAGGGATGAAGGAGTGAGGGGATGAAGGAGTGAAGGGATGAAGGAGTGAAGGGGTGAAGGGGTGAAGCAGTGAAGGGGTGAAGGGGTGAAGCGGTGAAGGGGTGAAGGGGTGAAGGAGTGAAGGAGTGAAGGAGTGAAGGGGTGAAGGAGTGAAGGGGTGAAGCAGTGAAGGGGTGAAGGGGTGAAGCAGTGAAGGGGTGAAGGAGTGAAGGGGTGAAGGAGTGAAGGGGTGAAGGGGTGAAGCAGTGAAGGGGTGAAGCAGTGAAGGGGTGAAGGGGCTCGAAGGCGTGAAGGAGTGAAGGAGTGAAGGAGTGAAGGGATGAAGGAGTGAGGGGATGAAGGAGTGAAGGGATGAAGGAGTGAGGGGATGAAGGAGTGAAGGGATGAAGGAGTGAGGGGATGAAGGAGTGAAGGGATGAAGGAGTGAAGGGATGAAGGAGTGAGGGGATGAAGGAGTGAGGGGATGAAGGAGTGAAGGGATGAAGGAGTGAGGGGATGAAGGAGTGAAGGGATGAAGGAGTGAGGGGATGAAGGAGTGAAGGGATGAAGGAGTGAGGGGATGAAGGAGTGAGGGGATGAAGGAGTGAAGGGATGAAGGAGTGAGGGGATGAAGGAGTGAGGGGATGAAGGAGTGAAGGGATGAAGGAGTGAGGGGATGAAGGAGTGAAGGGATGAAGGAGTGAAGGGATGAAGGAGTGAAGGGATGAAGGAGTGAAGGGATGAAGGAGTGAGGGGATGAAGGAGTGAGGGGATGAAGGAGTGAGGGGATGAAGGAGTGAAGGGATGAAGGAGTGAGGGGATGAAGGAGTGAAGGGATGAAGGAGTGAGGGGATGAAGGAGTGAAGGGATGAAGGAGTGAAGG
>CM042221.1:27172679-27210179 GCA_023566465.1 Cottus gobio
TAAACTGAATTGAATTGAATTGCTTGCCTCGAGGTCAAAGGTCACAGAAGGTCACCTCGCCTTATAAACACTCGACATACCACCGTGGCACCAAGGCTGGTCTGTCGCCGAGGTTGATGACCCCCCCACACACACACACACACACAGCGTTGGAATGTGCGTTAGTGTGTGTGTGTGTCAGAGAAAGGGAAAGTGTGTGTGTGGCCCGTTGTGTTTGTGTGTAAACAAGCTTCTGTATGCAGATACAAAGTTTTTATTTATGTATTTGAACTAAACGACCAAAAGCAAAGCAACAGTTTTCCTTCTTTTGGGAATCAGAGCTTCAGGTTGAAGTCACGATGGAGACTTGAGGTTCAGGATCAGATCCAGGATCAGATCCAGGATCAGATCCCTTATCAGCGGTTTGAACTCAATCAGCTCAATTCAATCACTCTTCACTGGTTTAACTTGTTTTCTGCCCTTGAAGAACGTCTCTTTGGTTGTTTTCATGTTGCTGAGCAGCTTTAAGCTCTTTTCTGGAGGTTTGTGTGTCAGCTGACAAGCTCTATGAAGTTGAATTCATAACTATATGAATACTATCAAAAAGAAGGTTTTGATGTTTGCACGTTGTTGACATGGAGGGATTTTTACTCTTTCTCTTCATTGAATTTGAATGTTTTAATAAATCATCATGAACAAAAACTTTAGTCCTGAACTTTGAGACCAAACCGATCCTTTAAAGACCCAAAGAAAGAGAAATATTATTATTAACTTGTATTTCTATGAAAAGACAAGTTCTCATTTGTTTGACAGTTGTGCTGTTTGGCCACTGGGGGGCGACAGCGTTCACTACTTCTCCCCCTTTTTCTTCCTCACTCCTCCTCCCCCATGATCCATCACTTTCTCCATACTTTTTCCATGCTGGATCTAAATTTAACGCGCTGCACTGGCATTATTATAATTATTACCAATATCCACTGAACTCTTTCACCCTTTATTTTTCCGTCTTTCCCTCAAATTCAGTATCCCTCTGTTTCTCTCTCTCTCTCTCTCTCTCTCTCCTGGTGAAGGATAGAGAGATCAGTCAGGGTCTGTCAGCGCTGGAGAGGAGCACTCACCCTAAAGGTCCACTTAAGCCCTCGGACATCGGCCCCCAGAACCTAAGCCCCGCCCCCTCCGACACCGTGACCTTCCACCTTTAACCCCTCCCCCTAAACCAACAGGTCGCGACCCCTCGCAGAGAGCAGGAGCCACAGAAGCTTAGCGACGAGACGCGATGACGTCATGACGAGAGGACGAGATCACACATTGACTTTACATTACAATAATTACAATGTAGCCCTTTTTTATCTTCTTAAGTTATTAAAATGATGTATTACAAACCTTTAATGCAACATATTCTGTCTCAGCTTCCTGCAGCTCTTCAGGGAAATATTCAAACACATCACATTTATTAAAACATGACATTTTACACTTTTCCCCAAATTTAGTCTGATAAAAGACTATTTTTGGAAACTTCGAGATCTTTACCTACATTTTGAATAAAGTTATGAGAGTTGGAATAAAGAAACCACATTATTTATTATAAAAAGATATAAAAACATCATGAAACCAATCCAGAATATTTAGCTTTGACACGTAAGTGGTCAAAAAATAAAGAATATCAGCAGCTAACGATTATTTTCATTATTAACTTTTTGCCCTTCAGATAGTGTTTCAGAGAAGAGTCAGAAAATCCTGCACACTGTCGATCACTTGAACTCATTTGTTGGAGACAGCGAGGTCGAAGGTTCTGAATAAAGTGAGATATTCATCTACAACAAAGAAATGCTCAAAAAGAGGCAAATATTTGGCATATTTCTATGATGAATGAATAGTTAAACTATAGTTTTTCTCCAAATCTCTGCAACACATTTCCATATACTGTATTTTTAAAAGAGGTTAGTTATTGTATTATATTGCCATGTTTTCATCATAACTGTCGGACCCTCGTCTCGTCCTCACGTCCTTCCTTTCCCAACAAAAGAGACGAAGGCTGGAAGAACGGAGGAAAAATCTATAAATTAAGTAAATATAGTTTTCTTCAGTGTATTTACCAGCTGGTTATCAGGTGAACCTCCTGTATCGACCGGCTACTGTTTGAGTTGACGGCGACAGGAAGCGACCTTTGACCTTTCTGTCAGTGTAAAACTCCTCGTGCATCGGGATGTTTGCTCGATCAATTAACGGGCAGCTGTGACCTCTGACCTCTGACCTGCTGGGTGCTGCTTGTAAAGGTGGAAATGTTTAATGTTTAATGTGTAATTAGATCCCGGCAGATTAAGTCCTTTTTTTACGTTTTTCCATAAAACTAAAATTACTTAATAACAGATTTGTTTTCATCTATAATTTATTTGAATTTACTGCAAATGTCAGTCGCTTTGTTTTTCGGTTTACCCTCAACCTTTAGGTTTACTAACAACCAAACTACCACTTAGTAGTTCGTTACAGGTGCTGTGTGTCTGCTGCCATCTAGTGGTGAGGCCGCAGATTGCAACCGACTAAAACTTCTGACCAGATTTGGTTTGTCCTCTCTGGGCTCCTGTAGAAACATGGGCACCGGCTCATTCATTATGCTCTATTTCTATTTCAGCCAATAGAAGCCCTGAATGCTACGCGCTGTACCTTTAAGTAAAAGTCTTGACATAAAGACACGAACAGGGTCTCCTGGGTGAAAGTCCTCCGACGCTGCCGACTGACGCCGGGAGGAAAAGCCCGGCGGACATTTATTTACAGTTTTTTTTGGTGACGAGTGAGTGGAAAAAGACACGGAGATGAACAGACAGATAGAGGAAGAGGGCGATGAAGAGCGTGACGGAGATGTGCCGACTCCCTGAGAGATAAAGGATCGCCATGGCGACCGGCCTGTCAGTCACTCTGTCAGCCACATCCACTCCTGGCCCCATTACACACAATGGCTCTTCTGTGTGTGTGTGTGTGTGTGTGTGTGTGTGTGTGTGTGTGTGTGTGTGTGTGTGTCTACCCACAGAACCATTAGCAGGTACCCCCCCACCCCCCTATACCTCAGTATGAGTGACACCGGAGCCCCGATGGCTCCACAACCCCCTGAACACAACCCGGAGAGTCCGACTGTCTTCTGGGGGATGAAGGAAGTGGAAGTGTGGTCGAGGACAAATACGAATGTTTTTACACAGAAAAGCTTCGGTTCAACCCGGACCGCGAGGAAAGGGTTTTCCCCAGAGCGACGGGAAATAATAATTATGGCATTTAAAGCAAACAGTGGAACTTTGAGATGTTTCTGAGGTTAAAAACACTTAAAAAAAATTCTTTTTGCATTAATAATACAATTTTCGTACCATGTTTTGTTACCATGAAATACCAGTTATCAACTAAAATACAAGCTTTTCCTCATTAGTTTACGAATACTATTTATTAGTAATCGCAGGTAAATATTGTGCAAAGTGTAATTTTCCCAATATGAGGATGTGTGCGACATAAAAACTAGAAACCTGTCACAATTTGCTCCATAAAGTTTTTGACTTTGACAAAATATTGAAGATTTAACCTTTTGTGACCGAGAAGAAGTGAAACTGGGAGTTTGTGCAAAAAAGTAGATAAACAAAGGCCAAATTCAGTTTTACGATTGTGTGTGTGTGTGTGTGCAGGGTGTGTGTGTGTGTGTGTGTGTGTGTGTGTGTGTGTGTGTGTGTGTGTGTGTGTGTGTGTGTGTGCAGGAGGGGGTTAAAGTAGAGATGAAAGGCCGGCCATTGCCTGCTGATGACTGATAGCATTCAGCAGGGCTTTGGCTGATGTCTGCCTGATAACACAGAGGACGGCTCAGTCAGACTGGCAGGCCGAGGGGAGCCAATCAGGAGCCGGGGTTTGCTTATCGAGAGTAGAACAAGAACATGTTCAAACTGTGCAAGGTGAGAGAGTAACGGTCGAAGAGGAGGCGAATAACACACTTGTACCGTTACGTTCCTCCACCGGTTCATTATTGTCTTATATCGAACACCTCAGGGTGCATTATCGCTCCCATATGATAAATTATCTTATTGACTTATCGCCCAGCAGATGTTGTGGAGATCCACAACAATTTAAAACAAAGTCTGCAGCGCTGAAGTTCACGCTTCCTGCAGCTGAACCAAAAACCTCCCGTCAGCCGAGGCAGACACTGAACGGCTTTGTTGGTTCATTCTCATCCCCTAAAACAAAGGAGGGGGGGGGGGGGGGGGGGGGGGGGTCAGGGGTCAAAGAGCACATGTTCCAGGAAAGAGAGTCGTCCCCTAACGTTTTGTAGGCTGGTTTTAACTGCCGGCCGGAGCCAAGACAGCGTGACGACAGGCCCGTCCTTTAAAACAAACACTTCACTGCAGCTTCTGCAGAAAAACCCCTTTCAGAAGAAAACGAATCCTGAGCCGCCAAAATAAAACCTGATATTTTCTACCCAATTCACTTTATAGCCCCGTTAGGTTTTATAAATACTTAAAAACAGCTGCTTACAAAATGTACCATGAAAATCAAACAATCACAACCTCCTGCCAAAGAAAGACCCCCCCCCCCCCCCCCCCCCTTCTGCATTTCAAAGTCCTGTCGCAGTCGGACAAATCTTTCACAACCTTCCCGATAAGAAGCGCCGCACAAAGCTCAATAATCAGCGTTCACAAATATCACTATCAGCGCTTTGAGCGGTTTCTTCGTATCAGCCGACGTGCAAACAGGGCGGGGTCACAGCCCGGGGGGGGGAGGGGAGGGGGCGGGTTCTTACCAGACACTCGCAGGTGATGCAGGGGTTGTCGGTGATGTTGGGGATGTGGAGCACCTCCCCCTCGTTCTCACAGCTGGCCTCCGTACCTGTGGGGGCGACAGGAAGGTGAACACAAAGTGAGACGCTTGACCCCAACGCTGACCTGTGAAGGTAAGGCAAGGGGGCGGAGCCAAAGCTGCACGCATCGTAGTGGCAAACTCTTTTTTGTTTGTTTTTCATTTTGTTTCTGAACGAAGAGCTCCGCCTGTCTGCCTGCCTGTCTGTCTGACTTTCAATCCGAGGTCTTAAAAAGTCGGCCGGTTGGTTACGAGTGTAAATGTAATCTGAACCAACAGGAAACGACCCCGAACACAAGGGTTTATGGGTAAAAGCAGACAGATTTAAACCTCTCGGTTCTTCCTGCTTTGCTTTGACTCCAATAACCTGAAGGAAGTTATCGCCACGAGCCGGGAGTTGGACTTAACCCTGACCTCTGACTACTTCCTGTTTCCTCCAGCTGATCGTATCTCTCTGAGAGGGAGAAGGTCTTCCAGCGGTGTGTTTACTGTTTGAGAAACTCTCCTGCTTCATCTGGTGTTTCTATCTCGATCTGCTCGTTCATTGATCATGAAACCAGCTGACGGCTTCACTTCCTGCTTCGGCTCACGCGCTGTGACAAAGGTTCTCAGGATCATTTCAGCGGCTATCTCCTCCTCTGATTGGCCAGAAAACAACCTTCATGAGCAATGCTTGGTTTCTCTTATCAGGACGTCTGACCTCTGACCTCTGACCTGCTGGCTGATTGGTGTGTTGAAACGTTGATGATGATTTGGTTCTTCCCGTTTGTTAAAGTCATCGCCCGACGGGGCCGGAGATTATCGTCACTTCAAGAGGTTTCACGTTTTTATAAGCCTTTGTGTCAGGAACCAGTTTTTCTACTCCAACGTACATTAAACCCACCGAGGGTTCGGCCTTGTGTTTACGTTAGAACTAAATCTTCCTCATCATTCTGTGTTTCATCCGCTGGAGGAAGCTAACGCTTTGCCTGGAACCCGTTGGCTTCTTAGCCCGTTAGCACGGAGGTCACGAGATGCTATCCATCGGTCCAGCGTTGCGTCTTTCTTCGTGTTGTCGGTACGAAAACAACTCCAAAGGAAGTCAATGAGGATCCTTCTGAACCACATGTGAGGTAGTGAAGAGACGTGGACCGGAGAGGAGCTGCCTGGGTCCAACAAACACACCTGGTTTGGTTCCTCAACCCAACGCCTCAACAAAGCCGTCGCAGTCTCTTGAAGCCCAACCACGATTGTTTTTCCTAAACTCAACGATAGAAAGCCGTTCGGTGAAGACGGACGTTCCCTGAAGAGCGGCGGCCGCCAGGCGGCGTGCGGCTGGCTGGTCCAGCTGGAAGCGTTTACAGGACGACGCTTTAAAGCAGCTCATGCAGTGGCGAAACCACCGGGGTGGCAAGGGGTGGCAGCTGCCACCCTCAAAAAATTGCTTGCCACCCCACTTGCCACCCAGGTTGTCAGAAGTGTCTCCTATAATATACTACACATTTATATAATGGTATTATATTTTTGCTACTTAAGCTGTTGATCTCTTTGGTAACTTGTTCTAAAATCTTTAAGTTCCCCCTCCCCTGTAAAATGGTTGAGTCCAAGAGTCCGCTTTGCTCTCGTCACCGTGGTTGCCCATCTCCCGCAACTAACTGGAGACAAGCCTACTGTAGGCTTCCAGTGATGAAAGAAGGTACAGTACTGCTGAATCGTGAATCAAGAAAATGTGATGGGTGGTCATATGTGATAGACAGTTCCGTTGTAATTTCAATCGTTTATTTAATTGCTAGCTTGCAAAAGTCGGTAGCATACAGTAGCTAGCTCGCTATACAGCTTGCTTGTGCTAGCTAGCCTTGAAGTTACCACTGTTAGCTTAGCTAACCGTCTTACTAACGTCTTTAGTACAGTAAGGTGGACTGACAGAAAATGTTATAGCAGTTTTTTCTCAGTTTTTATTTTCATTACGTATGTAACTTAACTGTTAAGCTATTCCATTGCTCTTGTCTGTTTTCACTATCTGGATTTGTATAAATAAATATATATAGACACCAGGCATGTGTGTGTGTGTGTGTGTGTGTGTGTGTGTGTGTGTGTGTGTGTGTGTGTGTGTGTGTGTGTGTGTGTGTGTGTGTGTGTGTGTGTGTGTGTGTGTGTGTGTGTGTGTGATATGCCACCCTTGCATTTCAACTTGCCACCCTTCTGCCACCCCATGTAAAATTTTCTAGAATCGCCACTGAGCTCATGTATCAGCGGATGAAACTCATGTCAGCCGCCTTAAGGGGCCGCCGCCGGCTGGAAGTGGGACACTTCTGAAATCAAAGGCCGTGAGTTAGAATCCACAACAATGGACACTGACGGCAGCGGGCCGTGCCGTCTGTGTTTGTCCCCCTTTGAGTTCATGAAAACCAGCCTGTGGATTCTGGCAGCGCAGACCAACCCCGCCGACTCCACCGCCGCCGTAAAGTTTACGGCCTTCGAGTGTAATTAAACTGGCAGTGCTGTAAGTGGTGGGGGGAGAGGGGGGGGGGGGGGGCTCTGAGGCCTCGTCCTCAGTCTACTAAACACCTTCCTCTTCTGTGTTTACCTCCAAGACCCCGACACACGGAGATACCGATGATGAGTTCAGGTCTCAGCAAATGTGAAGACATGAAACGACGGCAAAGTAAACAAACAGAGCGAATACATGGTGGAAGCTGTGGGGGGGGGGGGGGGCCTTTCTGTAGTTAAAGGTCACTCTTTCTCTCTGACTTGAAGGTCACGTCCATTTTATGCAGTTAGTAAAACACCTACATGGAGTCAAATAAATCTCTCTGAATAGTTTGAGCCAGTTTGTAAACGTCAAATATGTTTAAAGAAGAAGTTTAGCTGCATATTGTAAATGCAGAGAATTAAACTCAAAACATTAACAGTAAAATCACACAAGTACAAGAAGCTAAATATACTTCTACTTCTACTCCAATACGAGGCTGTTACATAAAGAAGTCATTTGAGTGGAATAAAGCAGCCGGTAACAGAACAGTCGTCCAAGTAAACGTTGAAGTCTGGATGGTCTTTGGGGAACCAGGTCCTTCATCGGGTTAGAGGCAGTGAGGAGCCCCAGTGGGGGGGTGACAAGAGTCCTGGACCCAGATTTAAACCCTGTTGTCTCTGGACCGCTCCACCTGCTGCAGCAGACCTGAACCCGCCCAGAACCCTCCGGTCTGGCGGTCCAGACGATGACGGTGCATGTTTGGGATGCCAGGTGGATATCGGGGATCACAATGGTGCTGATGCCCCGAGAGAGAGAGGCTGGATTGTCAGAGGGTTACATGTGTGTCTGCAGACCCCCCAGACCCCCCAGACCCCCCCCGATCCCCATCACAGCTCTGCTTCAGGACCAGAGAGCGGATGTCATGTCGTTAATGACGTTACCATGAAATCCAACTACACTGTTGTCATGGAAACCCTTTTACGATGACCCCCCACCTGAGAGCAACAGAAGCCAAATGAATAATAATAAACATAATCAGATGCATTTAATCTAATCCCACCACTCTGCTCGCGCCGGCCCGAGGAGGCAGGTCAGCTGCGCGCGACCCGCACATCCACCTCCATTATGCCCATTTACCCACAGGCAACGATACCCATGATGCAATGCGGCTGTCAAAGGGACACGGAGAGGGAGAGAGAGAGAGAGAGAGAGAGAGAGAGTGAGAGAGAGAGAGAGAGAGAGAGAGAGGCCGATCTGAACGGAGACGCGATGGTTAAAAGTGATTTACACTTTACAGCTTTTAACTAAACCAGAATAATTATAATTCGGTTAATTATAACCTCCAGTGACGTAAACAACAATTAGAGTGAAGATCGTATAATCTCACGCAGAACTTTCATCATAAGGATCCAAATTATTGTATCATTAAAAACTAAAAATGTAAGTTTGATATGAATGACGTTGACTTCATGTCGGGAACGAGCCGCGCGGCCTCACCGGGAGGATAACCCGGGTTCTCTTTAACCCGGAGAACCCGGGTTGTTTTCTTTGCAAAAAATCAAAAATCAAAACACTTGAACTTTCTTCGCCATAAAAACAGAACCAGAAGCAGCCTGATGCCGAATAACGACGTGAAGTTGAGTTTTTTGGGGAAACTCAAATTCTCTCCACATTGTGTTGCTGGTTCTCGTGGTCTGGACCGGGACCCTCAGCTGACCGGGACCCTCAGCTGACCCACACTACGGGACCAGATACAACACCAGTCTAAAGCGGAGGGGACTCTGGTCTCGGTGCTCCCGGACTGGAGGAGAGTCCCGGGACGCGGCGGACTAAATAACCGGTTTGGGTACATTTACGCACGGCGGGAGTTGCGGTGTGTGATCCGGTTTATTCTCACCTGTGATGAGCGGAGAGGAGGACCGGGGCGCCTGGAGCAGCAGCGCGAGGCAGAAGACCACCCTACAGGTGGACCAGGAGGGAGGGCTCACGCGGCGGAGCAACATCCTCGCGGTTC
This sequence comes from Cottus gobio, assembly GCA_023566465.1. Classification (NCBI taxonomy): domain Eukaryota; kingdom Metazoa; phylum Chordata; class Actinopteri; order Perciformes; family Cottidae; genus Cottus; species Cottus gobio. The sequence goes on from CM042221.1 coordinate 27,181,949, forward strand.
TCCAGGGAAGAAATACGTCGGAGAAAAACGGATAAATAAAAAAACAATCCAAAGGAAACAAGTGAAGCAGATCTCTTTATTCCAGGAGGAGGAGAAGCTCCTCAGCGGCGGTCAGCCGGCGCGCGGAGGTCACGCACACATTACAATGATAAAGACGCGCCGACGGGCTGGAGACAGCGGGGCTCGCTCACGTCGCGCGCGGGACACGCGAGCCCGGGGATGAAAACATCTCGAGTAGCGAAGCGGTCCCAAATCCCGCGGACGTGTATCGGATCCCGATGAGGGTTTAGAGTCCGGCGGCCAGAAGAGTCCGAACCAGGAGAGTCCGAGGTCGATCCGGGCTCGGAAGAACTCGCACAGCGGATCTACAACAAAAGTCCCTGGATCTGATCTGGGTCCCTGGATCTGATCTGGGTCCCTGGATCTGATCTGATCAGTCTGTGACGTTTCCAAGAGCAGACTCCGCGCTCCGAATCCTGAAGTCCGTTTGGCGCATGATGCTCGATGCCGACTGTCCGAAGTGAAGGAGCTGACTCTCTCTCTCTCTCTCTCTCTCTCTCTCTCTCTCTCTCTCTCTCTCCCTCTCTCTCCTCCTCCTCTGGTATTAAAAGCGGACCTGTGGTGTTCAGAGTCCTCCTCCTCTGTGAAACCCGGGACCTCCTCCCGCCTTCAGACCTTTCAGAAGACCTCCTACGAGACCCTCTGTGGTCTCCTGCAGACTTCCCCCAGCCTCCTTTTGTTATTCTAAGAAGTTTTTAATAATCACAGTGTCTCTGCTACTGAACCTCTGGGGGGGGGGGGGGGATCCAGTTTCATTACCAACAGGGAGCACACGTGTCTCCATGTTGTGATGTCAGCGTTCAGCAGGACGCTGCAGCTTCTCTGGACAAAAAAAATGAACAAATTATAAATAAATAATTTCCCCAAAAAAACTATGTTACTGTCACCATGACAACGCCCAGCAGGAGATAACAGGTGAGGTGCTGCAGGTGTTGCACCTCACCTGGATATTAATAATCTAGTTATGACCACGTGGCCCAGTCTGTTTACTGATGCTCCTGTTAACTCCCTCACTGCTGGACCAGTCTTATGGTCACAGGGCCATTTGGGGCTCTTGAAGGGGTCAAAGGTTCCCAAACCGGGGTCCGTGGGTGTGTGTGTGTGTGTGTGTGTGTGTGTGTGTGTGTGTGTGTGTGTGTAGCCTCTTTAAAGAAGCTCAGACGAAGAGGAAAAGCGATTCTTCAAAGAAATAATTAGGACCCACCCAGCAGCTTTTAACTGAGCGTCAGCCGCTCCACCTGTGTGTGTGTGTCGCTGCATGCAGGAAACACACAGCGGCCAGGCACAGCCCAGGTGTGTGTGTGTGTGTTTGTGTGTGTGTGTTGTAGAGAGAAAGTTTGAGTGTGTAAAAAAAAAAGGAAGTAAGTTTGTCAAAAAGAGAAAAGGAGTGTGTGTGTGTGTGTGTGTGTGTGTGTGTGTTTCAAAGAGAAGGAGAGCATGAAAGAGTGTGTGGTTCAAAGAGCAAGTGTGTGCCAGAAAGAAAAACACAACATTAAAGTGTGTGTGTGTGTGTGTGTGTGTGTGTGTGTGTGTGTGTGTGTGTGTGTGTGTGTGTGTGTGTGAAGATTAGAACATCAAAATGTTATGAAAAGGTGTTCCATCAGAGAGAAAGAGTGTGTGAGGTTTGACTTTGGTTATATTAACCACTAGATGGCAACAGAGAGAGAGAGAAGGGGTGACCTGGTCTGACCGCAGACACACACACACACACACACACACACACACAGAGGGGGGTGAAGAGGGAACGTGTGAGGTGCAGGTTTGAGGTGAAACACTTCAGGTACCACTGTTCACCTGTAGAGTCAGAATGTGTTGATGTCACTAAACTCTCTTTAAAGACGTTATTATGTATTCTAATGGTTTATGCAGAGGGGTTTTTTCAGTTCACACAGCATTCATAACCTCATTTATATAACTTTACTCTTTCATTCCTATATTCTGAGGGTTTATGAGAGCAGAAGACGAGATGTTCGTCTGTGGGGTTCGAACCGGCGGAGCTGGCTGGTCGTCCTCCTGGTGACGGACGGAGCGGCTGCAGGTCGAGTGATCAGGTCCTCAGAGGGTCGTCTCCTCGTGGCCTTCAGACCGGCTGCAGACGGGAGGAGGGGCCCGGAGGTTAAAGCCCCTGCAGCCGGCAGGTCTGGAGAGGCTATGGTGGTGGGGGGAGGAGACCCAGCTGTCTGAGTCAGGACACACCAACACTAATCACCTGTTTTCCTACACAAGTAACACAAGTAAGTACTCTTCAGGACTTTCTTTGTTTTTGAAACTCGGGAACGATTCAACTGGAGGAACCGACGTTTAACCGGCTCCTCTGCAGTCGTTCCTCCACTTAGAGGTCAAACACGACTCACTGCTTATTGGGTTGAACTGCAGTTAGTTTGAAACCTCTGGGGGGACCTCGTGGTTGGACGGGCAGAAGCAAGGACGCTGCCTTCAGGGACTCGTGACGCCTTATTTTGTTCTGCACAACTTCTGTGAAGTCCACAAAGAAACTGTTCAAAAGAACACGGTGTCGTGGGTTTGAGTTAAAGCGAGGACTGCTGGTCCGAATGTGATTACACGTGAACGCCGTCTTTTCAAAATAAAACTCACGTCTTCACGGGAAAGTCGGTTCGGTTTAGGGAACAAAACTCTTCAGTTACGTTTAGGAAAAAGAGCGTTGCGACTCCTGGATATTTGTTTCACATTACGAGGTTTGTCATTATTGACATGAAACACAACACTGTCTGCAAAATAGAACATAAAAACTTGAAAGCAAAGCAATAAACTGTTTTCCACTTCAGCGAGAACTCTCTCACAATGCCATATAAAAAGCGTAAAAACTAATTTAGTTAATTTTGCTCAAAGTTATTAACAGAATGGCGTGAAAGGACTACACGACTCTACAAAAGGTTCACGACGCGTTGGGAGGAACGACGCCATAAAAACACTAATTGTGAGATGTGATCGCATAAACCATTTTACATCCTTGTAAGGACACAAACTGAAGATATTTTAGAGCTTTATGGAGGTTTTTATGAACGACTTTTTCACGACACAACGAACGCCCTGGAAACACAACGATGTTGTGTGTTGTTCAGGATGTAAAGAAGCAAAGTGTTTTATTTTACACGTCTCTGTTGGAGAGAGCAGAGCGAGCGTTGGAGGTCTGGATCGCCCCGGGTTTACAAGCTCCTCACGGGGAACCGGGCCGCGACGTCATCGCTCCAGTTTCACCTGCGGACAAATATCTGCAGAAAGTCGAATTTTCAGAAAAAACTCACTCAGCACGAACTTTACTTTGTAAACTTCAGCTGATGAAGAGGAAGACAGGGAGGTCTTCACCTCCTTCCTCCTCCTGCAGGCAGAAACAGAGAAAGAGTCAAAGTCAACTCAGAGAGATGATTTCTACCAGAGAAGAAGAAGAAGAAGAAGAAGAAGAAGAAGAAGAAGAAGAAGAAGAAGAAGAAGAAGAAGAAGAAGAAGAAGAAGAAGAAGAAGAAGAAGAAGAAAAAGAAGAAGAAGAAGAAGAAGGGGGGGTCAATAGCAGGAACAACTAATCATTGAGAGAAAAATCCTCATTGTTCTTGATGATATATATGTATATATATATACATATATACATATATATATATATATATATACATATATATATATATATATATATATATATATATGTATATATATGTATATATATATGTATATATATATACATATATATATATATACATATATATATATATATATATATATATATGCAGAGTTTAAATGTTTAATAATTCGTTGAAGTTAATAGTGCATCAACTCTTTTTTGACAAACCGTCTCCTCCTCTTCTCTGTGCTGGACCAATCAGATGCTTTGGTTTTAGACCTCTGGTCGACTCCTTCCGGGTCTCACGAGGCCTTAAAGCCTCTTCCGGCAAATACTTCAATCAATCATGAACACAATATTGGAGGAACTACTAATAATTCAAGCGAGAGTTTGATTTGATTGCAGTCAGCAGATGCAGGTCAGCTGGGTGCATTACAGACTTTTTGTATTTTATATCGTAGAAAAATCACCAAAAATAAAGAAAGTGCAAAACGCTGACTCGTTAGGGTTCATTCTGCAGAAACCTGAACTCAACCGCGGCGTCCAGAAACGGAGGTTGTGAAACACTCCAAGTCTGCGTTTGACCAATAAGAGATGTTTATTATTCTAAACAAATATTTAAAAACAAAACTCCAACGTGCCCCGGCTCAGAAATATGATGAGAAATACGACCAAAAGAAATTAAAGTTGGAACCAATTTGTTTCTCTGGAGGACGAAGAGGGTAAAATTCCAGAGAGGAAGGGTGGAGACGGGTGGAGCGATAAAACAAGAAAGACAACAAAGAGAGGCTGATAACTCAGTGAGTGTTGATGGATGGAGGGATGGAGGGATGGAGGCATCGGAAGAGAGAGATTGAGGAGTTATTGGAAAGGGAATGAGGGAGATCTGAAGCGAACTCAGACGAGAAAGAGTTCAAAGAGAAGGATGTTGCCAAAAGAAAGATGGAGGGAAAAAGGACGGGGAAAGAAATGTAATTTGATGTGAAATAAAATAATACATCGTGATGTCGGGAAAGAAAACACAGAAAGTTTAAAAAAGACACAAAGTACAACGAGAGGGATCGGAAGAAAAGTTTGAGATGGAAACGCTTGAGTGACGGAGGAAGAACCGAGAAACTGAGAGTTCTGGGTAACTTCATCTGCCGCGGTTTGACGCGTACACACACACACACACACACACACACACACACACACACACACACACACACACACACACACACACACACACACACACACACACACACACACACACACACACACACACACACACACACACACACACACAGCGGCTGCCAGATTAAACACCCACCGTTACCCAACCCCCAGCCGACCTCGCCTCCGCGGCCCGAAAGAGGAAAAAAAACAAAATCACGATCACTTCAAAGGCGTCCGGCTGAATCCTGATCAGCTGCCTGACATCAAGAGTTTGTTCCGTTTGTGTTTCCACGCTTTCGTCCACACAAGTCTCTCTGGGGGGAAACGCAAGAATCGTGATGCGTTCGGGATGCGGTGGAAAGTCGGACATTCTAGAACTCAAGCCTCAACCTGGAGGGACGTGATGAAGACCTTCAATGGTCCCGATCCCGACGCTCACATCTTCAGTCTTCATGTCAGCAGGATGTGTGAACAATAACCAGAGAGTAATAACACAACAAAACACAAAATGCTTTTATTACTAAATATTTATTAAGGACTCATGTTTCTCTCATCAGACAGAAGTTCTCACCTGAACAGCTAATACAAAAAACTACTGAGTATTGTGAAGCAGTAACATACTAGTAGTAGTACCTTGAGTCACAGGCTTTGTATCCCATTCTACCTGCTTGGCGAAGACGAGCTGATGCTTGACAAGTTTAGTCTAAATATTATATATATATATAATATGTGATATTATAGTCTAAAAACCTTTTAAAAACACATCACCAGCAAAGCGTCATTTGGCTGAATATTAGTTGTTTGTGTCCAACGCCAAACATTTCTACATTTAAAAACTTTTTTTTTTTCTCCAACATCTTCTGTGTTTTGATTGGTTCACTTGGTTCCACTCGTTTTATTCACTTTGTGTGGTCGAGAGCTGCCGATGTCCCGGCGACACACTATTTAAATCCTGGCGAGACTATTTAAAGATGGCGAGAAGAAGCTGCAGGTGTAAAACGGTCCCGAAGTTTTCCAGAAAACGCCCTGTTGGTTTCCAACGTACAAAAACAGCCGCAGGTTCGATCCCCGCCGCATCGAGCATGTGTCCAGCAGCGGCCTCGGGTCCTGGAGCGTCCCAGATTTAAAAACACAGAGCCGCCTGGAGGAGGTCAGAGGGGGTGGAGCTTGTGGAGGAGGTCAGAGGGGGTGGAGCTGGTGGAGGAGGTCAGAGGGGGTGGACCTGGTGGAGGAGGTCAGAGGGGGTGGAGCTGGTGGAGGAGGTCAGAGGGGGTGGAGCTGGTGGAGGAGGTCAGAGGGGGTGGAGCTGGTGGAGCTGGTGCAGGATGTGGCCTGGATTTACCCGGAAGCAGCCGGCGGCTGGACGCGGTTTATTCTTAGCGGCGAGGCCGGGCGGGTCTGACATCACGCCCAGAAGAGTGTGTGGGCGAGGGGGGGCGGGGGGACAAGGGGGGGGGGGGGGGGGGATTAGGAAGGCGCAGGACTGCGGGTTGAACTGCTGCTGAGGCTAGATGAAGAGGAGGAAGAGGAGGAGGAGGAAGAGGAGGAGGAGGAAGGAGAGAGTCAGCAAAATGTCTGATGAGGAGGAGTTCATCCTCGGGCTCAGACCTCACCACAGCTCGAACACACACACTGAAGCCCAGAGACAAAGAGTGTGTTGGTGGATATGTTTTATTTGGACTTTTGACCTGAGTACACACCAGCATTCTGAGGACGTATATGGTTTACACGGACCATGCTGAGGTCCTCATAAAACAAAGAGTGTAAACGCCTTATAAGTGTTTAAATAACATTCCCTCTCTTTTTCGTGGAAAGTCCTTTTTTACCACCTCACCTGATTTCTGTGTATCCCCGTGTATAGAACAGCGCCTTCTAGCGTCTTGACCATGCTGGTGCAGTTTCATACACATTTTGATACACACGGTAGAAATTTCGCGGGCTGCCTTGTGATTGGCTGGTTTCTGTTGCGGGGGCGGGAGGTCTGAGTGACGTCGGAGGGACCTACGGGCTGCCTTGTGATTGGCTGGTTTCTGCTGCGGGGGCGGGAGGTCGGAGTGACGTCGGAGGGAGCTACGGGCTGCCTTGTGATTGGCTGTTTTTTCCCGCGGGGGAGGGACGGGGGAGAGACGGAGTGACGATGCCACATCAAGTACAAGGTGCGTCGGCTCTTTAAACATGGCGACAGGCATGGAACATAGACATGGACTCATGGAAGATTAAACACCACCAGGTAAGGATTTATAGGTATTTGTAAGAATAAAACGGAGCTAGCTACAAGTGATTCGGTTAAGACCGGAGGAGATGAGACCGTGTCCGTTGAGCAAGGATGGCAAGCTTTGTGATTTTTAGCGAACGAGCTAACAGTAGCGAACATGCTAACGTTAGCTACCACTCGTTTGCTAACGCTAGCTAGCGAACACACCGTGGCGTTACACAAAGTAAAAGGTTAGGGTTAGCGTGCCATTTAGTCTTGACTGTATCACCTGCAGCTTGCTCCCTTAGCTGCTAGAGCTAACCTTAAAGCTAAGATCTACAGTGTGTTTACTTTGTGCCTGCAGAGAGGATAATGAGAGGTATGTAGACAGTTTTGGAAGAAACAAACGGAGCAAGGGACTTACTTAATTTATACAGTTAATTTTAGATAGACTAAAGATATTCTTAGAATGTTAAACTTGTGTAGCAGTGTCTTCATATTCTAGTCTTCATATTCTACCCAGTGTGTTACTGGTTTAAATGGCTATAGAATGTTTTCTGATCATGCATGTTCTATAAATGACGATTATAATCCTGACAACCATCTTTGCTAATTTCAGCAAAGAAATATGCAACGGCAAAGACGCTTAAACCCGAAGGATGATGCCAAATTTTACATTGATACTGGAGGGGACAAAGTGGGACTTGACGTCAAATACATCAATGCCTACAAAGGTAAGTTTAATGTTTGGATTTTGTAATCATAATTAAAGTATGAATAAACTTAACAGATGTTTTTTCTGTGTGTATAAAATAGGTCGTGGCATCTTCACCTCTGCTCCGTTTAAAAAAGGAGAATTTCTCTTAGAATATAGAGGTGAACTAATAAGCCATAAAGAATGTGAGAGAAGACAGAGACTTTACCACGACTGCCTTAAGGTGTTCATGTTCGAGTTTCATTTTAATGGAAAACTATGGTGGTACGTATTATGTCAATGCTTAGTCTAATCAAAGGCATTGCCTTTTATTTTATATATTTACTGTTATGAAACTAATATTTACTTGTGTTTTTGAAGTGTTGATGCAGCAAAAGAGGATGGGTCGCTTGGCAGGCTTGTAAACGACGATAATGTAAACCCCAATGCCAAGATGAAGTACCTAACCAGCCAAGGGAAGCCCCATCTATGTTTGTTTGCAGCACGAGACATCAGTCAAGAAGAGGAGATCACCTATAATTATGGTGACTCGGACTGGCCGTGGAGACTCAAGGTAGTAAAAATGTTACTTTGTGAAAATGAAAGTTCTCAAGGAAATGCACTTACCATATAATATGTCACAAACATGAATAATGCTGAATAATGTCTAAGTAGCTTTGATTTTACAATATTAAAACGGTTATTGACATTGTTGGTTGATGAAGTAAAAAAGAAATGCTGCTACATACAAATATCAAAGTTTCTGCTGTATTGATTATTTAGTTTTTACTTGATTCCGCTAGTTTGATGTGTATTGTTAATATCTTTAGAAATCTGAAGGAAACTATTGTGAGGATACACCCACATCCGAGCCTTCTAAGAGTACTCGTAAGGTGTCAACAAGTCAGCTGCAAGAAAAGAGATCTCCAGGTGCATCAACTAGTCTACTCAGAGGATACAAAAAGGTAAGTTATATTAGTTAAAAGGTTTTAAGATGCATATTACAGATGTAAAGCTCCTTTTAATTCAGAAGGCTACAATGCTATTATAAAACTATTCTCTTTTTATGCATCAACATTTTTCTATACATGATTTATTTTTCCTCACTGAGGCTATCTGATGATTCATAATCAAAAAACAGATTAATTTAGTTTTATCTTTTTTTATTAAGAGATATAGGTTATATCTACAGACAGTGTGTGTTGGTGGCAATTATATGCGGGGCATGGCGCTGTGAAACTGACGGGAAAAATTCAATATAGCCTAATAATTATGTAGTTTCTCTCACCATCATTCTCTGAGATAGTCATCTATTACTACAACACTTGATAGTAGATTCCCAGATCCTCTATTTATTGTACTTCTCCTTTTTTTGATCTGCTACAGATGATAACTGAGAGTGAGCTGACTGAGTCTGCTGAGCCCGACAAGATTGAGACCTCTGTTGATGACCTGAATCAAACATGTCCACCACTTGGTCACCTCAACAGGGTTGAAACGGTAAACTAAGTTTAATTACATTACTTGTGAAAAAAACATTAAATTATGTTTCATTGGTGTGTGTGTGTGTGTGTATGTGCAGTTGACTGATATGGTGTATAGGGACAATGGTATAGAAGGACATTAGACATTCAGAATTGACTTTCTCTAAATCTGTTATGTGTGTGTGTGTGTGTAGTCTCCTCTCATGGTATATAGGGACAGCGTTATATGAGGACATTAGACGTTGTCTAAATCTACCATATGTTGGTAGTGTGTGTGTGCAGCGGCCTGTCTGTAATATGTTTTATAGGGACGGCCGTCTCATTAAATGCTTTTCCAAATGTAAGTCAGTATTGTGTGTGTGTATCAAGCACTTTGTTTTTTAAGAATAGTTGCACAACCTGCATGTGATCTGTATGTCTGTTTAACTTACAAATCATAGCTAATATAAGAACTATAAAGGCAAAAACAGTAATAACTTGCACATAATGTTACACAAGAAGCACCCAGTCTTCAAGATATATATATGAGGATATCTTTTTTGCATGGTCTTGATAAGGACATGCCTCAGGAAACATGTGGGGCCACAAATTAGTTAGGTTTAAAATTACATTTTAGCAACGGGAGGATTGTTTCTCTTGTAAAAACCCTACATATTCTCTGTTACATTTCCAGTTTTTCATCAATTTATTGTCCTTCTCTTTTTTTGATCTGCTACAGATGATAACTGAGAGTGAGCTGACTGAGTCTGCTGAGCCCGACAAGATTGAGACCTCTGTTGATGACCTGAATCAAACATGTCCACCACTTGGTCCCCTCAACAGGGTTGAAACGGTAAACTAAGTTTAATTACATTACTTGTGAAAAAAACATTAAATTATGTTTCATTGGTGTGTGTGTGTGTGTGTATGTGCAGTTGACTGATATGGTGTATAGGGACAATGGTATAGAAGGACATTAGACATTCAGAATTGACTTTCTCTAAATCTGTTATGTGTGTGTGTGTGTGTAGTCTCCTCTCATGGTATATAGGGACAGTGTTATATGAGGACATTAGACATTGTCTAAATCTACCATATGTTGGTAGTGTGTGTGTGTGCAGCGGCCTGTCTGTAATATGTTTTATAGGGACGGCCGTCTCATTAAATGCTTTTCCAAATGTAAGTCAGTATTGTGTGTGTGTATCAAGCACTTTGTTTTTTAAGAATAGTTGCACAACCTGCATGTGATCTGTATGTCTGTTTAACTTATAAATCATAGCTAATATAAGAACTATAAAGGCAAAAACAGTAATAACTTCCACATAATGTTACACAAGAAGCACCCAGTCTTCAAGATATATATATGAGGATACCTTTGTTGCATGGTCTTGATAAGGAAATGCCTCAGGAAACTTGTGGGGCCACAAATTAGTTGGGTTTAAAATTAAGTTTTAGCAACAGGAGGATTGTTTCTCTTGTAAAAACCCTACATATTCTGTTACATTTCCAGTTTTTCATCAATTTATTGTCCTTCTCTTTTTTTTATCTGCTACAGATGATAACTGAGAGTGAGCTGACTGAGTCTGCTGAGCCCGACAAGATTGAGACCTCTGTTGATGACCTGAATCAAACATGTCCACCACTTGGTCCCCTCAACAGGGTTGAAACGGTAAACTAAGTTTAATTACATTACTTGTGAAAAAAACATTAAATTATGTTTCATTGGTGTGTGTGTATGTGCAGTTGACTGATATGGTGTATAGGGACAATGGTATAGAAGGACATTAGACATTCAGAATTGACTTTCTCTAAATCTGTTATGTGTGTGTGTGTGTGTAGTCTCCTCTCATGGTATATAGGGACAGCGTTATATGAGGACATTAGACGTTGTCTAAATCTACCATATGTTGGTAGTGTGTGTGTGCAGCGGCCTGTCTGTAATATGTTTTATAGGGACGGCCGTCTCATTAAATGCTTTTCCAAATGTAAGTCAGTATTGTGTGTGTGTATCAAGCACTTTGTTTTTTAAGAATAGTTGCACAACCTGCATGTGATCTGTATGTCTGTTTAACTTACAAATCATAGCTAATATAAGAACTATAAAGGCAAAAACAGTAATAACTTGCACATAATGTTACACAAGAAGCACCCAGTCTTCAAGATATATATATGAGGATATCTTTTTTGCATGGTCTTGATAAGGACATGCCTCAGGAAACATGTGGGGCCACAAATTAGTTAGGTTTAAAATTACATTTTAGCAACGGGAGGATTGTTTCTCTTGTAAAAACCCTACATATTCTCTGTTACATTTCCAGTTTTTCCTCAATTTATTGTCCTTCTCTTTTTTTGATCTGCTACAGATGATAACTGAGAGTGAGCTGACTGAGTCTGCTGAGCCCGACAAGATTGAGACCTCTGTTGATGACCTGAATCAAACATGTCCACCACTTGGTCCCCTCAACAGGGTTGAAACGGTAAACTAAGTTTAATTACATTACTTGTGAAAAAAACATTAAATTATGTTTCATTGGTGTGTGTGTGTGTATGTGCAGTTGACTGATATGGTGTATAGGGACAATGGTATAGAAGGACATTAGACATTCAGAATTGACTTTCTCTAAATCTGTTATGTGTGTGTGTAGTCTCCTCTCATGGTATATAGGGACAGTGTTATATGAGGACATTAGACGTTGTCTAAATCTACCATATGTTGGTAGTGTGTGTGTGCAGCGGCCTGTCTGTAATATGTTTTATAGGGACGGCCGTCTCATTAAATGCTTTTCCAAATGTAAGTCAGTATTGTGTGTGTGTATCAAGCACTTTGTTTTTTAAGAATAGTTGCACAACCTGCATGTGATCTGTATGTCTGTTTAACTTATAAATCATAGCTAATATAAGAACTATAAAGGCAAAAACAGTAATAACTTCCACATAATGTTACACAAGAAGCACCCAGTCTTCAAGATATATATATGAGGATACCTTTGTTGCATGGTCTTGATAAGGAAATGCCTCAGGAAACTTGTGGGGCCACAAATTAGTTGGGTTTAAAATTAAGTTTTAGCAACAGGAGGATTGTTTCTCTTGTAAAAACCCTACATATTCTGTTACATTTCCAGTTTTTCATCAATTTATTGTCCTTCTCTTTTTTTTATCTGCTACAGATGATAACTGAGAGTGAGCTGACTGAGTCTGCTGAGCCCGACAAGATTGAGACCTCTGTTGATGACCTGAATCAAACATGTCCAGCACTTGGTCACCTCAACAGGGTTGAATTGGTAAACTAAGTTTAATTACATTACTTGTGAAAAAAACATTAAATTATGTTTCATTGGTGTGTGTGTATGTGCAGTTGACTGATATGGTGTATAGGGACAATGGTATAGAAGGACATTAGACATTCAGAATTGACTTTCTCTAAATCTGTTATGTGTGTGTGTGTGTGTAGTCTCCTCTCATGGTATATAGGGACAGCGTTATATGAGGACATTAGACGTTGTCTAAATCTACCATATGTTGGTAGTGTGTGTGTGCAGCGGCCTGTCTGTAATATGTTTTATAGGGACGGCCGTCTCATTAAATGCTTTTCCAAATGTAAGTCAGTATTGTGTGTGTGTATCAAGCACTTTGTTTTTTAAGAATAGTTGCACAACCTGCATGTGATCTGTATGTCTGTTTAACTTACAAATCATAGCTAATATAAGAACTATAAAGGCAAAAACAGTAATAACTTGCACATAATGTTACACAAGAAGCACCCAGTCTTCAAGATATATATATGAGGATATCTTTTTTGCATGGTCTTGATAAGGACATGCCTCAGGAAACATGTGGGGCCACAAATTAGTTAGGTTTAAAATTACATTTTAGCAACGGGAGGATTGTTTCTCTTGTAAAAACCCTACATATTCTCTGTTACATTTCCAGTTTTTCCTCAATTTATTGTCCTTCTCTTTTTTTGATCTGCTACAGATGATAACTGAGAGTGAGCTGACTGAGTCTGCTGAGCCCGACAAGATTGAGACCTCTGTTGATGACCTGAATCAAACATGTCCACCACTTGGTCCCCTCAACAGGGTTGAAACGGTAAACTAAGTTTAATTACATTACTTGTGAAAAAAACATTAAATTATGTTTCATTGGTGTGTGTGTGTGTATGTGCAGTTGACTGATATGGTGTATAGGGACAATGGTATAGAAGGACATTAGACATTCAGAATTGACTTTCTCTAAATCTGTTATGTGTGTGTGTAGTCTCCTCTCATGGTATATAGGGACAGTGTTATATGAGGACATTAGACGTTGTCTAAATCTACCATATGTTGGTAGTGTGTGTGTGCAGCGGCCTGTCTGTAATATGTTTTATAGGGACGGCCGTCTCATTAAATGCTTTTCCAAATGTAAGTCAGTATTGTGTGTGTGTATCAAGCACTTTGTTTTTTAAGAATAGTTGCACAACCTGCATGTGATCTGTATGTCTGTTTAACTTATAAATCATAGCTAATATAAGAACTATAAAGGCAAAAACAGTAATAACTTCCACATAATGTTACACAAGAAGCACCCAGTCTTCAAGATATATATATGAGGATACCTTTGTTGCATGGTCTTGATAAGGAAATGCCTCAGGAAACTTGTGGGGCCACAAATTAGTTGGGTTTAAAATTAAGTTTTAGCAACAGGAGGATTGTTTCTCTTGTAAAAACCCTACATATTCTGTTACATTTCCAGTTTTTCATCAATTTATTGTCCTTCTCTTTTTTTTTATCTGCTACAGATGATAACTGAGAGTGAGCTGACTGAGTCTGCTGAGCCCGACAAGATTGAGACCTCTGTTGATGACCTGAATCAAACACGTCCACCACTTGGTCACCTCAACAGGGTTGAATTGGTAAACTAAGTTTAATTACATTACTTGTGAAAAAACATTAAATTATGTTTCATTTGTGTGTGTGTGTGTATGTGCAGTTGACTGATATGGTGTATAGGGACAATGGTATAGAAGGACATTAGACATTCAGAATTGACTTTCTCTAAATCTGTTATGTGTGTGTGTGTGTAGTCTCCTCTCATGGTATATAGGGACAGCGTTATATGAGGACATTAGACATTGTCTAAATCTACCATATGTTGGTAGTGTGTGTGTGCAGCGGCCTGTCTGTAATATGTTTTATAGGGACGGCCGTCTCATTAAATGCTTTTCCAAATGTAAGTCAGTATTGTGTGTGTGTATCAAGCACTTTGTTTTTTAAGAATAGTTGCACAACCTGCATGTGATCTGTATGTCTGTTTAACTTATAAATCATAGCTAATATAAGAACTATAAAGGCAAAAACAGTAATAACTTCCACATAATGTTACACAAGAAGCACCCAGTCTTCAAGATATATATATGAGGATATCTTTTTTGCATGGTCTTGATAAGGACATGCCTCAGGAAACATGTGGGGCCACAAATTAGTTAGGTTTAAAATTACATTTTAGCAACGGGAGGATTGTTTCTCTTGTAAAAACCCTACATATTCTCTGTTACATTTCCAGTTTTTCCTCAATTTATTGTCCTTCTCTTTTTTTGATCTGCTACAGATGATAACTGAGAGTGAGCTGACTGAGTCTGCTGAGCCCGACAAGATTGAGACCTCTGTTGATGACCTGAATCAAACATGTCCACCACTTGGTCCCCTCAACAGGGTTGAAACGGTAAACTAAGTTTAATTACATTACTTGTGAAAAAACATTAAATGATGTTTCATTGGTGTGTGTATGTGCAGTTGACTGATATGGTGCATAGGGACATAGGGAAAATCAGAAACAAATGTCAGAAATAAATTATTTTTTTTTTTTTTTAACAGTGTCAAAAGCATCACCTGGTGTGCACTACAATATCCTCCTTGGACAACTGTATTCAATGTTTGGGACCTGTATCCTCCTTCAAGTGGCTTGGCTATGAATGCAGAGGTGAGATATTTAGTGACTTGGTGCAGAGTTTGTCTTAAGGTATTAGGTCGGTATATTTGCTGTCTTCTACTGTACAAACCATTATATAATGAAACACTCCTTTGTTCAACAATAGGCTAATATATCAACTATTTCTCAAAATTCTAGGATTTGTTTTGAAGTATTTAAAGTATGTGGGTTATCATTCAGATTACTTAAAGGTGTTTTATTTTGCCTCATTGGCACTGACAAGATCTGTTATGGTTTAATGCTAGAGGTTTTTCTCCAATACACCTGTTATCACATTTAAAAGTGCAAACATGGGCATCAATTATCTCTATAAAAGGGAAACTGATTGCATTTTCCAGATCTCTGTATTGATCTGACAGAATAACTTGAATACACCTGTGATATTGAAACTTATACTGTATATTAAAATGTTACAGTTTGTTCTGGAGTCTGGCATAAATCCTGCCTCAGAAGAATTTCAAATGATAACCAAGACCCATCACAGGTGAGTTGGACACAGAAAACAGAGCACATATGTTTGTTGAGCTCTTAACTGTCTGTAGCTGTCCATCACTTAATCCTATGTTTTCTTACTAGTTTCTGGATCATATATCGGATGATGAGTGCATGTCCGATGAGGAATACATACCAGAGTCGGAAACAGAAGAAGATGATGATGATGATTCAGATGCAAGCATCCACATTAAGCCTAGTCAGTTGAAAGCAGGACGGATTCCAGTAAAACCAGTACTACCTAATATTGGAACGTCTCATGGGTCAGACACAAGCATCCCAGTTGTATCCAGTTCATCAAAAGGTTACCCACCTGTTGCAGATCACATGGTTTCCAATGCTGCTGAAACATCAAATTCCCCCAAAGACTCATCGAAGGAAAAGTGTAAAGTTGAGCTTAAACAAGTAACACACCTAACTATGACCAAAAAAAATTACTGTTATGTTTGTGGTAAGCCACAAAGCAAAATTTCCCGCCATTTGAAAACACACAACACCCATGCTGAAATTATAAAAGCATTTTCCCTCCCTGAGCACTCAAAAGAGCGCAAGATGTTAGTTGAAAAGATGAGAAATAAGGGAAATTTTCGACACAACGCTGCAGTTTTACAAGATGGAACAGGGCCACTGAAAGTGAAAAGAAAACCAAAGGCTAAAGCACTGGCTGGAAGGTTTATTCACTGTATGTACTGTCAAGGCATGTACATTCGTAAGGAACTTTGGAGACATGCTCGTAGATGCCCGTTTAAGCCAGAAAACGCTGAACTGAATAGAGAACCTGGGAGAACCAAAGTACTGGCTTTGGCTGAAGCTCAAGAAAATGCATTCTGTCAGCAGATCTCAAGTGGAGTGTGGAAGATCCTTAGTGTCATGAAACAGGATGAGGTTGCCTCAGTTGTGCGAAATGACCTCTCCATTATTAATTTAGCTCAGTCACTCTACAACAAACATGGACAAGATCCTACCAAGTATGAGTACATACGACAGAAGCTCCGGGAAGTGGGGCGTTTGTTGCTATGTCTGCGTACAGACTTCTCTGTTCATAACCTAGAGGAGGCTGTTAAACCTGCTAACTTCCAGAAGGTTGTGCAAGCTGTAAAGAGAGTTTCAGGTTTTGACGAAGAAAAACACTCATACGCAACACCAAGCCTTGCACTTAAATTGGGCCATACACTTCAGAAGATCTGTGACATTGTTCATTGTAGGGCCCTCATGGCAGAAGATGAGGAACTGATCAAGTCCACTGACATGTTCAAGAAGCTGTACACCACCAAGTGGTCTGAGGTGGTGTCTCACTGTGCCCTGAACACTCTGAGCGATGCAAAATATAACAAGCCATCAACATTACCCTTCACTGAAGATGTTCAGATGCTGCATCGGCACCTTGAGAAGTCTGCAGAAACTGCCTTTTCCAACTTGGAGAAGGCCAGTAATCAGAACTATGCTCAACTTGCAAAGTGTACACTTGCACAAATCATTGTGTTCAATCGAAGACGTGCTGGGGAGGTTTCAAAAATGCGCCTCAAAAGTTTTCAGGAAAGAGACGATACAAAGCTTCATAAAGATGTTGCCATGGGGTTGTCGAAGACTGAACAGAGACTCTGCAACTATTTCAGCCGAATTGAAATCATGGGGAAAAGGGGCAGAAAGGTTGCAGTTCTGCTCACACCAAGCATGCTGGATGCTCTGTCACTCCTTACCAGTAAAAGATTGGATTGTGGTGTTTGTGCCACAAATGTCTTCCTCTTTGCAATACCCAACTCAATGAGCCACTACAGAGGACAGGACTGTTTGCGTGTTCATGCAAGCGAGTGTGGAGCAAAGCATCCTGAGTACCTCAGGTCGACACAGCTCAGGAAACATGTCGCCACACTCTCACAAGTCCTTAATTTGAAAAACAACGAACTTGATCAGGTTGCAGATTTCCTGGGTCACGACATCCGTGTTCACCGGGATTTCTACAGATTACCAGTTCCTACAACACAACTGGCTAAGATTTCTAAACTGCTTTTATCGATGGAGAAAGGGAATCTTTCCAGCATGCAGGGAAAATCACTGGATGAGATTGAATTAGAAGGTTTGTAAAGAAAATAGCACAACACACATGGTGTTATGTTTTGAACACACCTGATACTGGTTAAAATGTTACAGGGCCAACATTGCCAGAAGAATTATGTTCAGATAATATCTGCAAATAATTGTTTAATCCCCACCCCCAGAAAAGGTTAACATTAAAGTAAAAATGTGCAAAATGAACCTTTTTAAAATTGTTTCTTAAAGCGTTGCATTCCTCACAAAGATTGGCTTTAGATTCTTAAAGTTTGCCCTCTCATCCAATAAGCTCTTTAGTTTACACTGTGTAGTCAATTACATAATTGTGGCCTGATATAATGCTACTATATAACAAGAAGAAATATTTCCAACATTGATTTTTTTGTTTATGTCCAGCCATTCATAAGAGTACTACTAATACTATTTTCCAGATGACATTGCATTAAGCGACTCTGAAGATGAGGACAGTGGGAGCAAATCCGATGACTGTCGCTCAGCAGGCAGAGCATCAGAGTGTGGAACTAGCGAGCCTGTAGATGCTGCATCCGACTCTACATTCACCAAGCACCCTGTAGATGCTGCATCCGACTCTACATTCACCAAGCATGTCCATGACTTTGAAGATTTGGGTAGGTTCCCTCACTTTATAGTTGTTACTGTTGACCAAATGTACTTTAAACTCAATTTGAAAAAAGTATTGTGTGTTTAGCAGGAACAGTGCCATCAGTGTCGTCCACAGTAAATGAGACCGCCCCTCTCTCTGAAGGTAAGCCAAGTTTGATGGTAGAGCACCTTTTTTTTTTTTTTAAAGTACTTAAATTAGACACAAAAAGGCATTGATGCAAGGTATAGAAGAAACAAAAGGCAAAATTAGAATTTTTCCAATACATTTTGTTTTCTGTTTGTGTGATCGTTTTTGTATATCTTCCAGGAAAAGATGCTGGGTCCAGAAGAGGGACAAAGACAGCGTGGTCCAAAGCTGAGGTTGCAGCGGTAATGCGGCACTTCAAATCCCACATTCGTAAAGGTCACCTGGCCACCAAGAACGAATGCAGTCACTGCAAGTTGGTGGAAGGACCAGTCTTGGAACAAAGAACTGTGCAAAATGTCAGAGACTTCGTCCGGAATCGGGGAATAGCTGAAAAAAGACAGTCACAAAAGCTGTAAACAAACAATTGTTTTTGTTTTTTTGGCAGGAAAGTAATGTGTTCTCTTGCATTACTAATGTTCTACCCATCGCTCTCTCTGTCTTTCTCGCGCTGTCGTTCTCTTTGGTTGTTTGTATGTTAAACAAGAATTGTTTACAAACCACTATAGTCTGGTTCTTCGGTTGTTTATATGTTAAACAAGAATTGTTTACAAACCACTATAGTCTGGTTCTTTGGTTGTTTATATGTTAAACAAGAATTGTTTACAAACCACTATAGTCTGGTTCTTTGGTTGTTTATATGTTAAACAAGAATTGTTTACAAAACCACTATAGTCTGGTTCTTTGGTTGTTTATATGTTAAACAAGAATTGTTTACAAACCACTATAGTCTGGTTCTTTGGTTGTTTATATGTTAAACAAGAATTGTTTACAAAACCACTATAGTCTGGTTCTTTGGTTGTTTATATGTTAAACAAGAATTGTTTACAAACCACAATAATCTGGTTCTTCGGTTGTTTATATGTTAAACAAGAATTGTTTACAAACCACAATAGTCTGGTTCTTCGGTTGTTTATATGTTAAACAAGAATTGTTTACAAAACCACTATAGTCTGGTTCTTCGGCTGTTTATATTAAACAAGAATTGTTTACAAACCACAATAGTCTGGTTCTTCGGCTGTTTATATTAAACAAGAATTGTTTACAAAACCTCTATAGTCTGGTTCTTCGGCTGTTTATATTAAATAAGAATCATTTACAAAACAACTATAAACAACTGAGGAACCAGACTATGGTTTTGTAAACAATTCTTGTTTAACATAGTCTAGTTTCTCAGTTGTTCTTTGGCGTTTCACGTTAAACTTGACTGAATGCAAAGACCCCCAGCTTTTATGTTTTTCATGTTAAATGAAAGTCAGAGATTGAAGCCAGGTTGTTCAGGCACTTGCTCATTCTAGATGTATAGATATGTCTATCTATACACATACTGTCTCACTCTGGTGGGGGCCAACTTGCATGCCTCCAATTTGGTCATCCATTAAGATTATTTTTGATATTAAATTGACGGTCCCAGTAATCCTGTGTCCTGTCAGGTTAGTGTATTTATGTTAATGAGGAGGGCGGGATCATTGTCCCTTTAAAGACCCAACAGTGTTTGTTTGGTCCCAATAAGTCACACTTTTGTCAAAATAGAAATGTCTGCCTATACCACAATATAATTAGGTTGCTGTGTATGAAGTTGTGTAGGTTGTATCTGAAATCTAAAGTGAGCTGAATTTTTTTCAGATTTTTTGAAGTGTTATTACCTAACTGCCAAAGCTGTGGGACCTCAGGAAAGGGTAGTCCATCCAAACCACAACCGGGCCTGTATGGCCAAAAAGTCCACCTATAGCATATCCACCTGTATGTGTGTGTGTGTGTGTGTGTGTGTGTGTGTGTGTGTGTGTGTGTGTGTGTGTGTGTGTGAGGATCAGCTATTACTAGATGATGTAAGTATGCGTCTGAGAGGAAATTGCTTTCTGCTGCTGACACATGAGACCCGAAGTGTATTTACATGAAAGTATGTTTCCTTGTTTACACTGTGTGTACATGTGTGTGTATCTATATGTATGTGGTGTTTATGTGTCATGTGATCGTACAGCTCCGCCCCCCGTCAGCCCTCTTCAGCCTCCGGCTCCTTCTTCTTCTCTTTCACTTTTGAAGACGACTTCCTGGACACTTTCTTCTCCACTGCCTCCTTCCCTTCCTTGTCCTTCTTCTCCTTTGACGACTCCTTCTTCTCCTTGGAGGAGGAGGAGGAGGTCGACTCCTTGGGCTCTTTGCTGGAATCCTTCTTCGACTCCTTCTTCTCCCTTTTCACCTCCTTGACGGGCTCCTCGGCTCCTCCCACTTCTTGTTTCTCGCCGGCCTCCCTGGACACCTCCTTCTTGTCTTTATCTGAAGGAAACGAAGAAATCATGAATACACAGCTCCTTCTTTCAATGACAACATTATGCAAAGAGGTCAAAGGTCACAACTATAATAATCATATGGTTTAATAACAGCATTGAATAAGGATTTGATGAAATCTGTGTTTACGGTCAGATAACTTCTGAATATGAGTGAAACATTACGGAGAAAATGATGTGTTTTCAGATTTAGCCGACTCTGTGGAGACAAGGTTCACAACAAGAGTACACAACAAGAGTACACAACAAGAGTACACAACAAGAGTACACAACAAGAGTACACAACAAGAGTACACAACAAGAGTACACAACAAGAGTACACAACAAGAGTACACAACTTGTCTAACCGCAAATATCCAGACAAAAGTATTTGGCCGCGTTCGGTGTCTGAGAAAAAGATTTCTTACGGAGATAATGAGATGGGTATGTGTGTGTGTGTATGTGTGTGTGTATGTGTGTGTGTGTGTGTGTGTGTATGTGTGTGTGTGTGTGTGTCTGTATGTGTGTGTGTGTATGTGTGTGTGTATGTGTGTGTCTGTGTGTGTGTGTGTGTGTGTGACTGTTCATGGCTGATCGCACACCTTGCTGCACCAAACTGTATAATAATGGAGACGAGGCGCTCGCTGCATTTGATCACAAATAGAGTTTATCTGCTGTAGGAGACAGATGCAGTCTAGACGGGAGTGTGTGTGTGTGTGTGTGTGTGTGTGTGGGGGGGGGGGGGGGGTTGATTAAATTGAACAATACAGCGGTGGTCACCTGGTGGAGAGCTGCATCCTCTTAACAATCTAAGCGATCAATAAAAACAGCGAGGATCAACGGACTTGAACCGTCGGCTGTTTTGTTCTGAGCCCACTGACACAGACACACACAGACACACACAGACACACACACACACACACACACACACACACACACACACACACACAGCCCTCCACAAGTCTTTAGCACCGGGACAAATTGAGCGACAACAGCACCTGTTGCATGACAAAGGGCCCCCACTTAACCAGAGTACCCCCCCCCCCCTCCCCCCATCCCTGTCAAACACACACACACTCTCACACACACACACACACACACACACTCTGCAGCCCCGCCTCCTCCAGATTGGACTGGCTCTGATAGGAAGATAACGGGACCGTTGTCTGCCAACAATGAGACACACTTCTTATCTCCATGAGAACGGAGAGTCTGGAGACTACAGCCTGGTATCTGTGAGTGTGTGTGTGTGTGTGTGTGTGTGTGTGGAGACTGTAGCTCAACAGCAGCCTCTAAAAGTGTCTGCATGTGTTTACGTGTGTGTGTGTGTGTGTGTGGAGACTGTAGCTCAACAGCAGCCTCTAAAAGTGTCTGCATGTGTTTACATGTGTGTGTGTATGTATCTGTCTTTGCATGTCTGTGTGTGTGTGTGTGTGTGTGTGTGTGTGTGTGTGAGACCTGAGATCCATAACGCTGCTTCTCTGTTACTTGAACTGAAAGTTAAAGTTCAGTCTTCTAAAGAAGAACTATAATCTGCAGTATGATGTCGTTCCTCATGAGGAAACCATCATGGAGGATGATGTCATGTGATCTCATGAACACCTGAGGCGTTGGACCGTTTAGTGGAGGCTGAGTGAGCGGCTCCTTCACTGAGCCGTCCTCCTCCGTCCAATCAGGAGCTCTGATGCAGCTGCAGGCTGCGACACTCACATGCGGCCGACCGCAGATGGTGTAAAAAGCTGCTCCGTAAAAAGTGAAAATTTAACACGTTGACGTTCTCAGCCTCAGAACTTTTACAGTCCGACATGAAAGAACCGCTGAGGGCGGCAAGAAGCTGGAGATACCAACAGGGTCCTGTGTGTGTGTGTGTGTGTGTGTGTGTTAATCCTGTAGCGACAGTCTGGACACTCACTGTCTGTCTGGCCGCCGCCGCCGCCACACACACACACACACACACACACACACACACACACACACACACACATAGGGGTTTGTGTGTCTGTGTGTGTTTGTGTGTGTGTGTTTGTGCTTAATTGATTGATTGGTTTTATTTGATAATTAAAACATAGAAAGGCCTTTAGACACAGAGAGAGTAACAAATAAACAACAATAATATGTGAAATACTCGGCCGTTAATATTTTCACAAAAAAACTGGCAACACTGTATCAATAAAAGGTTTGATGGGTTCCAGCAGAACCTGTGAGGTGAACTGTTAATTCATTGAGACCGAAGCTGAGAACACAGAACCTTCATGTTGAAGAAGCTGAGAACACAGAACCTTCACGTTGAAGAAGCTGAGAACACAGAACCTTCATGTTGAAGAAGCTGAGAACACAGAACCTTCACGTTGAAGAAGCTGAGGACACAGAACCTTCATGTTGAAGAAGCTGAGAACACAGAACCTTCATGTTGAAGAAGCTGAGAACACAGAACCTTCACGTTGAAGAAGCTGAGGACACAGAACCTTCATGTTGAAGAAGCTGAGAACACAGAACCTTCATGTTGAAGAAGCTGAGAACACAGAACCTTCACGTTGAAGAAGCTGAGAACACAGAACCTTCATGTTGAAGAAGCTGAGAACACAGAACCTTCATGTTGAAGAAGCTGAGAACACAGAACCTTCATGTTGAAGAAGCTGAGAACACAGACCCTTCACCTTGAAGAAGCTGAGAACACAGAACATTCACCTTGAAGAAGCTGAGAACACAGAACCTTCATGTTGAAGAAGCTGAGAACACAGAACATTCACCTTGAAGAAGCTGAGAACACAGAACCTTCACCTTGAAGAAGCTGAGAACACAGAACCTTCATGTTGAAGAAGCTGAGAACACAGAATCTTCATGTTGAAGAAGCTGAGAACACAGAACCTTCATGTTGAAGAAGCTGAGAACACAGAACCTTCATGTTGAAGCTGAGAACACAGAACCTTCATGTTGAGAAGCTGAGAACACAGAACCTTCATGTTGAAGCTGAGAACACAGAACCTTCATGTTGAGAAGCTGAGAACACAGAACCTTCATGTTGAAGAAGCTGAGAACACAGAACCTTCATGTTGAAGAAGCTGAGAACACAGAACCTTCACTTTGAAGAAGCTGAGAACACAGAACCTTCACGTTGAAGAAGCTGAGAACACAGAACCTTCATGTTGAAGAAGCTGAGAACACAGAACCTTCATGTTGAAGAAGCTGAGAACACAGAACCTTCTGTGGAGCTGCTGTAGGAGGAAGAGCAGACTCAGGGAGTCCAGAGATTTGGTCCAGAACGGCTATCGGGTCTTAAGGATGTTGATGACCCGGTGGAGACGCGGTCTGCTACTCCAAAAAATAACAAAGTGGAGGTCTGTAGACTAAACACGCGGCTCACCGGGACACGGTGCAGCTTCTTATGGTGCACATGCACATCGTTGACTTCGCTAGACGATCCATTCGGGAATACATCTAGTATAATATACCCCTTTTCCATAACTTTTCAATAACTTTTCCATAACTTCTCCATGACTTTTCCATGACTTTTCCATAACCTTTCCATGACTTTTCCATAACTTCTCCATGACTTTTCCATAACCTTTCCATGACTTTTCCATAACTTCTCCATAACTTTTCCATAACCTTTCCATGACCTTTCCATGACTTTTCCATAACTTCTCCATGACTTTTCCATAACTTTTCCATGACATGAATTTCTTTGACATTTTATTTATTTTTTTCAGGTTGTATATGCTCTATTTGTTCAGCATTCAGCGTTTTTCCGTGTTTTTTCAATCTGGTCGAATATGCAGCAATTGTAGTCTATAGGAATATTTGACATGTATATTTAACATAATGTCTCCGGACACGGTTCCTGAATCCACCCTCAGACTAAAATCCTGCAACTCTTTCTCTGCTTCCCATCAGATCACGACTCTTCATCTTTCGCTGCAGTTTAGAGGGCAACACTTGTTTGTTCCTCGCGGGTCAAAAACAAAACCACAGCAACAACAGGCGGCGTGTGTGCTTGATAAGGACGCGACGCTATCAGCATCGCCTCAAAGCCCGGCGTTCCGCCTCAAAGCCCGGCGTTCCGCCTGGATCCGCATGTGAGCGCCGCGGCATTCATCTGCAGGCAGCCGGAGTCAAAATAGAGGCGGCCGCACAGATAGCCCGCATCCCGACCAATCAGCATGCAGGATAATCCACTCTGCAGAGGGAGTTTGTGTGTGTGTGTGTGTGTGTATGTGTGTGTGAGGCAGAGAGAGAAAGAGAATCTGCCAAGGAGTGACTGATTGAATCTGTGGTGTAGTGTGTTTGTTTGACTGTGTATTTGTGAGTGTGTATGCTTACTGAGATCATATGTGTATCTCTCTCTCTCTGTGTGTGTGTGTGTGTGTGTGTGTGTGTGTGTGTGTGTGTGTGTGTGTGTGTGTGTGTGTGTTGGTGCGGTCCAGACGAGGCGGTTGGACAGGACACAACAGTATTATGTGAAGTCTAAAAACAAAGCTGTGTGGTCGACAGCGTGGGAATTGACAGTGTCTGCGATGGAGAGAGGAACACACACGCGCACACACAAAGCACGCACAAACACAAACGTACACAAACGCAAACCAACAACAGTTCAGTTTGGAATCAGTGATTGTATTCGCTCACGCAGGCGATGAAAATCCACAGTTTTGTGTGTCGAGATCAACTTTGAGCCTTTGGATTTGTGCTGTTGACCAATTAACCGTTCGCTAAGTCCCGCCCCTCGTTTTGGCCAATCACAGCACAGCGTTGGCCCGCTCCAAAGACTCTCATGCAACCGTTTTAGATGTTCCGGCTGGTTTAGTGGGTTTGGAGCTCGTCACGCGTAAACGTTGTGTAACGGTGATCCTCACAGCAGCTTTGTGGCTACATTTGACGTGTCGTAAAACACACTTTACTGAAACTCAGGGGGTCAGAGGTCAACGGCACAAACTGAGTTCTGGTGACTGACCAGCGACATCAAGCCAGCTCTACTACTATTGTAAAAGAAAATCAGAGAAAGACTTCAAATTAATAATATCTAGTCATGCAAAATGAGTGTGTGTGTGTGTGTGTGTGTGTGTGTGTGTGTGTGTGTGTGAGAGAAAGAGTTTGTCAGTGGCTGGACAGGCAGTATTTAATACTATTCTTGGTGTGGAATGTGCTGTTGAAGCACAACGGGCCTGTCCATCTGTGTGTGTGTGTGTGTGTGCGTGTCTGTGTGTCTGTGTGTGTGTGTGTGTGTGTGTGTGTGTGTGTGTGTGCAGACCACTGAAAGCTCAGCTAAGAGTGAGTCTTGTGCTCCACCACCCATGGAGCAACACGCACAAAAAAAACGTCTTTTCAGGGAAAACAGATATTTATGGACACACACACCACACACACATACACATACATATACACACACACACACACACACACACACACACACACACACACACACACACACACACACACACACACACACACACACACACACACACACACTGGTTATTACTGCCATCTGTGATGATGGGGAACATCCCCGCCAGTGGAAACCTTCCTCACACAGAGGACGTCTCGCAGGCTTTTCCCGGTCTTCCTGTTTTTTGGACATTCAGGACGATCGCTGAACCCTTCAGTTGGGTCTGGAGGGGGTCACTGTCGACGCTCTATATTCATATTCATGCTCTTGACCGAACATATCCCACCAAGTATCATCACAACTTCAAGTGCTCAGTACGTTATTGGTCTGGGTCTCACTTTAAGGGGACTGGAGACAACCGAGACTAGAGGCGCCAGAACGTTTTGAGGATCGCTCTTTTGAAGAGATTAAGAGTTTGGTGAGAGATTCAGGTTTAATATATCTAGAGCTCAAAAACCAAGTCTGGTATCTGGACCCAAAACTAGAGAGGAAGAGGACGAGGAGATGACTAGGAGAGGACTAGGAGAGGACGAGGAGAGGACTAGGAGAGGACTAGGAGATGACGAGGAGAGGACCAGGAGAGGACGAGGAGATGACTAGGAGAGGACTAGGAGAGGACGAGGAGATGACGAGGAGAGGACTAGGAGAGGACGAGGAGATGACGAGGAGAGGACTAGGAGAGGACTAGGAGAGGACTAGGAGAGGACTAGGAGAGGACTAGGAGAGGACGAGGAGAGGACTAGGAGAGGACTAGGAGATGACGAGGAGAGGACTAGGAGAGGACGAGGAGATGACGAGGAGAGGACTAGGAGAGGACTAGGAGAGGACTAGGAGAGGACTAGGAGAGGACGAGGAGAGGACTAGGAGAGGACTAGGAGAGGACGAGGAGATGACGAGGAGAGGACTAGGAGAGGACGAGGAGATGACGAGGAGAGGACTAGGAGAGGACGAGGAGATGACGAGGAGAGGACTAGGAGAGGACGAGGAGATGACGAGGAGAGGACTAGGAGAGGACTAGGAGAGGACTAGGAGAGGACTAGGAGAGGACGAGGAGAGGACTAGGAGAGGACGAGGAGATGACGAGGAGAGGACTAGGAGAGGACGAGGAGATGACGAGGAGAGGACTAGGAGAGGACGAGGAGATGACGAGGAGAGGACTAGGAGAGGACTAGGAGAGGACGAGGAGATGACGAGGAGATGACTAGGAGAGGACGAGGAGAGGACTAGGAGAGGACGAGGAGAGGACTAGGAGAGGACGAGGAGAGGACTAGGAGAGGACGAGGAGATGACTAGGAGAGGACGAGGAGAGGACTATGAGAGGACTAGGAGAGGACTAGGAGAGGACTAGGAGAGGACGAGGAGAGGACGAGGAGAGGACGAGGAGAGGACGAGGAGAGGACTAGGAGAGGACGAGGAGATGACGAGGAGAGGACTAGGAGAGGACGAGGAGAGGACGAGGAGAGGACTAGGAGAGGACTAGGAGAGGACGAGGAGATGACGAGGAGATGACTAGGAGAGGACGAGGAGAGGACGAGGAGATGACGAGGAGAGGACGAGGAGAGGACTAGGAGAGGACGAGGAGATGACGAGGAGATGACTAGGAGAGGACGAGGAGAGGACTAGGAGAGGACGAGGAGATGACGAGGAGAGGACGAGGAGATGACTAGGAGAGGACGAGGAGAGGACGAGGAGATGACGAGGAGAGGACGAGGAGAGGACTAGGAGAGGACGAGGAGATGACGAGGAGATGACTAGGAGAGGATGAGGAGAGGACTAGGAGAGGACGAGGAGATGACGAGGAGAGGACGAGGAGATGACTAGGAGAGGACGAGGAGAGGACGAGGAGATGACGAGGAGAGGACGAGGAGAGGACTAGGAGAGGACGAGGAGAGATAAAAAGATCCACGCAGATACAGAATGAAATAAATAAGACAAACAGACAGAATGGTGATAATTGATACATTTATAATAAGACAATAAAGGAGAGAAACTCAATGTGAGACGAAGATATAAAGAGAGAGAGAGAGAGAGAGAGAGAGAGAGAGAGAGAGGTTGACTCTGGGTGTGGTAAAGTGGGTGTGTTCATTCCCGCGGTTGGCCAAGATATTTTCTCCCTGCTCAG
>CM042221.1:27215179-27217679 GCA_023566465.1 Cottus gobio
AGGAGCTGGACAGGAAACAGGAAGTCTGTGGAATGGTGGGAAAAAATATCTCGACAAACACTGACTGTCAACTTGATGTGTGGCTGCTGTCACGTTTAAGGTGTATTAATAATATATATTAGGTGTATTCATATATTCCACGTATTCAGACAGAGACATGGTCTTTGTTGTGATGGCTCGATATCACGGATTTAAGCTTAAACTTAACTTCCAACTTCATTTTCAGCTTCAATTTTAGCCTGTTAACACACATAATGACAACTCCTCTGGTTGTATAGAAGTCTATGCTTCATGTGTTAAAGCTGCATTCTCTCTCCTGACCACCAGGGTGCGACTCCTCTGGTTGTATAGAAGTCTATGCTTCATGTGTTAAAGCTGCATTCTCTCTCCTGACCACCAGGGGGTGACTCCTCTGGTTGTATAGAAGTCTATGCTTCATGTGTTAAAGCTGCATTCTCTCTCCTGACCACCAGGGGGCGACTCCTCTGGTTGTATAGAAGTCTATGCTTCATGTGTTAAAGCTGCATTCTCTCTCCTGACCACCAGGGGGCGACTCCTCTGGTTGTATAGAAGTCTATGCTTCATGTGTTAAAGCTGCATTCTCTCTCCTGACCACCAGGGGGCGACTCCTCTGGTTGTATAGAAGTCTATGCTTCATGTGTTAAATCTGCATTCTCTCTCCTGACCACCAGGGGGCGGCGCCTCTGGTTGTATAGAAGTCTATATAAATTACTTCTCTCTTGATGTATTCCCTCAGTAAACATTGTAAACATGAGTTTATGTCTCAATCTGTAAAAATAGTTTACAGGATATTCAACCTTTGTTTCTTTATAATAATTGTAATACTTGACTTGTTTCTTTACAGGGTTTATATAACAAATGTAATAAAGTAGTCCATGGAAATGAAATATGAGTTGACGGATAATAAAAATCCCTCCTCGTCATTGTGGGAGTTGGTTTATGTGGTCAAGCCCCCTTAAAGGGACAGTTCATTATAAACCATCCATCCATCCATCCATTTTCCACCGCTTATCCGGGGTCGGGTCGCGGAGGCAGCAGGTCAAGCAGGCTGACCCAGACTTCTCTCTCACCCACAACATCTACCAGCTCATTCTGGGGGATCCCGAGGCGTTCCCAGGCCAGCTGGGAGATATAATCCCTCCAGCGTGTCCTGGGTCTTCCCCGGGGCCTCCTACCAGTTGGACGTGCCTGGAAAACCTCTAAAGGGAGGCGTCCTGGAGGCATCCTAATTAGATGCCCGAACCACCTCAGCTGACTCCTTTCGACACGAAGGAGTAGCGGCTCGACTTCAAGCTCCCTCCTGATGTCCGAGCTCCTTACCCTATCTCTAAGGCTGAGCCCGGCCACTCTACGGAGGAAACTCATTTCGGCCGCTTGTATCCGCGACCTCGTTCTTTCGGACACGACCCAAAGTTCGTGACCATAGGTGAGGGTTGGGACGTAGACCGACCAGTAAATTGAGAGCTTTGCCTTTCGGCTCAGCTCCTTCTTCACCAAGACGGCCCGGTGCAACGCCTGTTTTACTGCTGCAGCCGCACCGATACGCCTGTCGATCTCCCGCTCCATTTTACCCTCACTCGTGAACAAGACCCCGAGATACTTGAACTCCTTCGCTTGTGGTAGGCACTCTGTCCCCACCCGGAGGGAGCAATCCACCGGTTTCCGGCAGAGCACCATGGCCTCAGATTTCGTGGTGCTGACTCTCATCCCCGCCGCTTCACACTCGGCTGCAAAACGCCCCAGTGAATGCTGGAGGTCATGGTCCGAGGAGGCAAACAGGACCACATCATCTGCAAACAGCAGAGAGGCTATCCTGAGATCCCCGAACCTGACATTCTCCGCCCCACGGCTGCGCCTAGATATCCTGTCCATGAAAGTCACGAACAGGACCGGTGATAAAGGGCAGCCCTGGCGGAGGCCAACACCCACCGGGAACGTATCTGACTTACTGCCGAGGATACGAACACAGCTCCTACTGCAGGCGTACAGAGACCGGATGGCGCGTTGCAACGGGTCCGGCACACCATACTCCCGCAGCACCCCCCACAAAAAGCCCCGAGGGACCCGGTCGAAAGCCTTCTCCAAGTCCACAAAGCACATGTAGACTGGTTGGGCAAACT
This sequence comes from Cottus gobio, assembly GCA_023566465.1. Taxonomy (NCBI): domain Eukaryota; kingdom Metazoa; phylum Chordata; class Actinopteri; order Perciformes; family Cottidae; genus Cottus; species Cottus gobio. The sequence goes on from CM042221.1 coordinate 27,217,321, forward strand.
CCCAGGACCCCTCCAGTATCCTTGCAAGGGTAAAGAGCTGGTCCACTGTTCCACGACCAGGACGAAACCCGCACTGTTCTTCTTGAATCCGAGGTTCGACAAACGGTCGGAGCCTCCGTTCCAGCAACTATAAACCAACATACACGTTATGTATCTCCATAACCTACAGACCGCCGTGCAGAATACAGGCTTAAAAACGACAAAGAAATTGAAACAAAATCCAGAAAAAAGACTTGGTTATGTTTAGTTACCATGAGGAACTTGGTTCATATGGGTCACAAACAGCAAACGCCACTGTGACCTCCACCCGACCTCCACCAACGACCTCTGTGAAGGTCGTTGGTGGCGCCTCCAAAAAC
>CM042221.1:27220179-27242679 GCA_023566465.1 Cottus gobio
ATATATAAATACACAAACACAGTGTGCCGAGTGTGTGTGTATCATATGAACACACACACACACACACACACACACACACACACACTCAGAGCTCAGTGGGTTGTGTGTATGTATGAGAGGCCAGGAAGTCTTCACCACCCCTGTTTAATGACACCATTTATCTCTGACCCCGGTGTGTGTGTGTGTGTGTGTAGAGAGACAGACGGGTAGAGAGACAGACAGGTAGAGAGACAGACGGGTAGAGAGACAGACGGGTAGAGAGACAGACGGGTAGAGAGACAGACGGGTCTCCAGGTGGAGGTGGTCATGGGAGAGAGCCTGTGCTTACAGAGGAGAGGAAATCACCCCAGCAGTCTTTATGGAGCTTTCTCTCTTCCTTTAACACACACACACACACACACACACACACACACACACACACACACACACACACACACACACACACACACACACACACACACACACACACACCGTGTGATCCCTGTGGTCGAGAGGAAGAGGGGAGTTTAATTTAAAACATCTTTAGGCTTCTTATTTGTTTAACCCTTCAAAGCAAATACAGTCTGCACCGTGTGTGTGTGTGTGTGTGTGAGTGTGTGTGTGATGAAGGTATACAGGGCAGCAGAGGTGAAGTGTAACTGTGTACATGAACATGAATTATGATGTATTGTGTATATATTACATTACATTACATTACATTACATTACATTACATTTCATTTAGCTGACGCTTTTATCCAAAGTGACTTACATGATATACAGTAGACCGTAGACACAGCAACGGTGAGCAATGAGGGTTAAGTGTCTTGCTCAAGGACACAACGACATGGACTGCCGGAGCCGGGAATCGAACCACCGACCTTCTGATTGAAAGACCGACTTGCTAACCACTGAGCCACAATATATATATATATATTACATTTTGCCAAATTTTCCAGCTGCAACATTATTAAAGTAACGCACATATAAATGCATCAATATTTATATTAAACAGAAGAGAGACAGAAGAGATGGAGGGAGAGAGAGAGAGAGAGAGAGAGAGAGAGAGAGAGAGAGAGGAGAGAGAGATGGGGGAGGAAGTGTGGACATTCCAGGCTAATCCTGATAGGACGAACCCCATTGGTTGTCAGCCAGGACGCAGCTACATAACATGTTGGTGTAGCAGAACACACACACACACACACACACACACACACACACACACACACACACACACACACACACACACACACACACACACAGTTTGGCAGTGCTGATTATTTATGAGCTGGTGGTTTAGCATTGTTTGTTAAGGGCTTGTGTGAAAGGATGTTGGTACTTACAAGTGTGTGTGTGTGTGTGTGTGTGTGTGTATGTGCACATATTGTACATGTGTGTTGGTTAAATATCACAAAACGAGAGAGAATTATTGGAAGAATGAATGAACAACCTATGAAGTGTGTGTGTGTGTGTGTTAGTGTGTGCGTGTGAGTGTGGTGTGCGTGTGTGAGTGTGTGTGAGTGTGTGTTTGCTCTGGCACAATGGGAACAAAGACAGCAGTGTGTGAGAGAATATAACTTATGTATCTAACATAGAACTTTTTGTATCCCATCAGGTAACATTTTGCATGTTTGACTCACAATACAAATTAAAATAGAAATAAAATTGTATATAAATTCAACAAAAGGCAAAACAGGAAACTGTCTGTATGCGTTTCCTGGTTTTGTTTGTGGACTTTCACCCAGGAGACGGGTGGTTTACTTCTTTAAAGCAACATAACCAAGTAATTATGTTTTGTTTGTGTTTTGTTTCAGCCAAGTGTTTAAAAATGCAGCTGTAATCATAGAGATATTAAATATATATTTTATAGCAGGGATCAGTTTGAGCAGCATTTTGGACTTCAGGCCTAAAGTCTTAAAACCTTTAGATGTAAACTAGTTTATTATTATTAATAATAGATACAAGATATTAAACTACAGAAAGACAGACACACACACACACACACACACACACACACACACACACAGACACACACACACACACACACACACACACACACACACACACACACACACACACACACAGGAGGAGGAGATGTGGTCCATTTATCCCAGACTTCCTACCTGCAGAGCTAACTCTAGCATTACATGTAGATGGTGCTTAGCAAGAGAAACAGTGTGTGTGTGTGTGTGTGTGTGTGTATAGCTTTGTGTTCCACCCTCCATGCAGCCAGGACTCGTTAACCTTCTGTTCACTTTCATGAAATTGAACATAACTCATTAGAATATAGAATATTTAAAGCCACAGCTTTATTTTTGTTTGCACAATATCTGACCCCTAACTCCTCCCACTGAGGCCTCAGGACTTTAACCCAGGAGACCTGCGTCCCTCATGGTCTTAGTTTTAAACCCGTCGAGGTTACAGAATGGGAAAGATTATGGTTTTGGTTCAATATTTAAAAAGTCAGAGCAGAGTTGTTGGTTCGTTTCTGCTTTGGAACCGTAAGAAAAATAAGAAACGTGATCGTAACCGACCCGTCAAACACAGAAGGACTAGTGTGCATTTTGTAATGAAGGCAGAACATCAGTAATGTTCCTGTTCTGCTGCAGACTGCTGGGAGATGCACGGAGAACCCTGGTTCTTTAGGTCTGCGTGCATGAAGATTAATGTGAAACATAGATGTACAGTTAGGTCCATAAATATTTGGACATTGACACATTTTTCATTATTTTGGCTCTGTACACCACAACAATGGAGTTGAAATGAAAAAATCAAGATGTGCTTTAAGCTCAGACTTTCAGCTTTAATTTGAGGGTATTTACATCCAAATCAGGTGAACGGTGTAGGAATTACAACAAATTCAAATGTGGCCACCCTCTTTTTAAGGGACCAAAAGTAATTGGACAAATTAATATAATCATAAATCTAATTGTCACTTTTAATACTTTGTTGAAAATCCTTTGCAGTCAATGACAGCCTGAAGTCTGGATTCCATAGACATCACCAGACGCTGGGTTTCGTCCCTGGTGATGCTCTGCCAGGCCTCTACTGCAACCGTCTTCAGTTCCTGCTGGTTCTTGGGGCATTTTCCCTTCAGTTTTGTCTTCAGCAAGTGAAATGCATGCTCAATTGGATTCAGGTCAGGTGATTGACTTGGCCATTGCAGAACATTCCACTTCTTTGCCTTAAAAAACTCCTTGGTTGCTTTCGCAGTATGCTTCGGGTCATTGTCCATCTGCACTGTGAAGCGCCGTCCAATGAGTTCTGAAGCATTTGGCTGAATATGAGCAGATAATATTGCCCGAAACACTTCCGAATTCATCCTGCTACTTTTGTCAGCAGTCACATCATCAATAAATACGAGGGAACCAGTTCCATTGGCAGCCATACATGCCCACGCCATAACACTACCTCCACCATGCTTCACTGATGAGGTGGTATGCTTTGGATCATGAGCAGTTCCTTTCCTTCTCCATACTCTTCTCTTCCCATCATTCTGGTACAAGTTTATCTTCGTCTCATCTGTCCATAGGATGTTCTTCCAGAACTGTACAGGCTCTTTTAGATGTTTTTTGGCAAACTCTAATCTGGTCTTCCTGTTTTTGAGGCTCACCAATGGTTTACATCTTGTGGTGAACCCTCTGTATTTACTCTGGTGCAGTCTTCTCTTGATTTTCGACTTTGACACAGATACACCTACCTCCTGGAGAGTGTTCTTGATCTGGCCAACTGTTGTGAAGGGGTTTTTCTTCACCAGGGAAATGATTCTTCTGTCATCCACCACAGTTGTCTTCTGTGGTCTTCCAGGTCTTTTGGTGTAGCTGAGCTCACCAGTGTGTTCTTTCTTCTTAAGAATGTACCAAACAGTTGATTTGGCCACACCTAATGTGTCTGCTATCTCTCTGATGGTTTTGTTTTGATTTTTCAGCCTAATGATGGCTTGCTTCACTGATAGTGACAGCTCTTTGGACTTCATATTGAAAGTTGACCGCAACAGATTCCAAACACAAATACCACACCTGAAATGAACCCAAGACCCTTTTATCTACTCCTTGTAAATGAAATATCGAGGGAATTACACACACCTGACCTTGAAACAGCTGATCAGCCAATTGTCCAATTACTTTTGGTCCCTTAAAAAGAGGGTGGCCACATTTTAATTTGTTGTAATTCCTACACCGTTCACCTGATTTGGATGTAAATACCCTCAAATTAAAGCTGAAAGTCTGCACTTAAAGCACATCTTGATTTTTTCATTACAACTCCATTGTTGTGGTGTACAGAGCCAAAATAATGGAAAATGTGTCAATGTCCAAATATTTATGGACCTAACTGTATTTTATGAGCGTTAGGACACCGGACACACAGGTAGTGACATCATCTTCTCATCGGGGACCAGCCCGAGAGGTGACCCTGACCTTTGACCTTTGACATGTCTGCTTGTGCTTCGTGGGCCGACGGCACCGGAGGAGCTTCATGCAGGTGAGTGAGGATCAGAGTTATGAGCGATGACCTCACACCTTCCACACCTCCTATGAGGTCATCACCGACCTGTCCTCTCTTATCAGCTCTCTGCTCTCCATCTGCCTCTCACACTTGCTCTCGCACATTCATCTCCCTGTGGACCCTGTGTGTGTGTGTGTGTGTGTGAGAGAGTGTGTGTGTGGTTATTTATGGCATCTGTGTGGGGAAGGAGGGGAGGAGAGATGGATGGACGGAGAGAGGGGTTGAGATGACCTCATCCTCTTGTAAAAATCCACTGTCACTTTGGAGTGTGTGTGTGTGTGTGTGTGTGTGTGTGTGTGTGTGTGTGTGTGTCAAAGAGGGCGTGTTCAAATAATGATTTGGAGCATTTTCCATTTTTAATCTGAGCTGTTATGGAGGTTTGAGGATGTCAGTGGGACACCTGGCTATTAGAGAGGGAACATCAGCCAACACACACCAAGAAAAGGAAGTATAAAGAAAGGAGAGGGGATGAAAGAGGAAGTCCACAGAGAAAAGTTGAGGGAAAAAGGGAAGAAAAGTGAAACAGTTTTAATTAGATTTACAAATCTGGAATATGATAAAAGATCTCAACGATAGTTACATGTCGGGTCAGATTTGTAAATTAAGTTCTGTTTGAGCCGAACGAGTCTTTTCTTTGGGTGGTTCACTCAGTGTCACCCTCATACCACGTCTAAAAGCTGATTAATATACAATATACTGTGTATGAGGCTGTCAGACCAACTGGAATAATATGACTTCAACAGCCTCCATTGTAGAAAGACAGATTTTAAAAGAAAGAACAAAACGGGAAAAATAAACATTTTAATACCGTGTTTATCGTCAGGGAATTATCTCTGTGTGAAATCAATGAAATCAAAGGTTTCCTTTGTTGAGAGGGAGAACCGTCGCCAAGTTTAACATGTGCAGGGCTGAGTGTGTGTGTGTGTGTGTGTGTGTGATGAAGAGGAAGAGGAGAATGAGAGGGAGATATTAATGGGTGCGTGAGAGCATCAACCTTAAGGAGAGACAGGGAAAAATGCAGGAAAAATAAAGGAGAGGAACTTTTTCAGAGAAAGATCAACAGCTGTAAAACAGGAGGAAGAAAGAAGGAAAGAAAGAATGGAGGAAGGAAGGAAAGAGGGAGGAAGTGAGTGGAGTGAAAGCAGATAGATGAAAAGCAAACAGACACCGTGCTTAAAGAAAAGAGTGGATGACAAAGTAATGACGCTGCCTGACGACAGGTTTATGTTCTGGAAAAAGAGTTCTGTGTTGGTGCTGTGAGGGAGGGAAGGAAAGGAAATAAGGGAAGGAAAGGAAAGGAAAGGAAAGGAGGAAAGGAAAGGAAAGGAGGAAAGACAGAAAGAATTCAGAGGGAGTTTTCAGAACGCTTTCTGGTGCAAAGAGTTTCTCCTTGAGGCGAATATCAAAGAAAGAAATCTAATTTCCCCTCAGAGTTCAGATCCTTGTGAAGATAAAATCCTGGAGATCGGCACAGAAGGCCAGGGAGAAAATGCACAGTCCACCACTGCTTTTTCATACTTTTATTGACAAATTATATATTTGTTACTTTTTTGACATACTATAACTTTTTTTGACATACTATGACTTTTTTCATACTTTTTTTGACATACTATGACTTTTTTCATACTTTTTTTTGACAAATTACATTTTTTAACAATTTTGACATACTATGACCTTTTTGACATACTATGACTTTTTTCATATTTCTTTTGACAAAAGATATTTTTTTACTTTTTTGACATACTATGACTTTTTTCATACTTTTTCTGACAAATTATATTTTTTTACTTTTTTGACATACTATGACTTTTTTGACATACTATGACTTTTTTGACATACTATGACTTTTTTCATACTTTTCTTGACAAATTATATTCTTTTTATTTTTTTGACATACTATGACTTTTTTCATACTTTTTTTGACAAATTATATTTTTTACTTTTTTGACATACTATGACTTTTTTGACATACAATGATTTTTTTCATACTTTTTTTGACAAATTATATTTTTTTTACTTTTTTGACATACTATGACTTTTTTTGACATACTGTGACTTTTTTCATACTTTTTTTGACAAATTACATTTTTTAACAATTTTGACATACTATGACTTTTTTGACATATGACTTTTTTCATATTTCTTTTGACAAAAGATATTTTTTTACTTTTTTGACAGACTATGACTTTTTTCATACTTTTCTGACAAATTATATTTTTTTACTTTTTTGACATACTATGGTTTTTATCATACTTTTTTGACAAATATTTTTTTACTTTTTTGACATACTGTAACGGTCTGAGTTACATGTAATGTTTTACGTGTTATTGTGTTTACAAACAGAAGTTGTTCAAGACAAGAATGTATTAGTTATTGCAATTCCTGGGTTCAGGAGGTTAGTGAAGGTCTCATGGGCTGGGTGGCTGTGGGGCCTGTCAATCAATGTGGCTACCTATGAGGGTGGGTGGGACACATGGGTGTGCCTGTGATTGGAGAGCGAGTGAGGGGGGATGTGGTGGTTGGTGTGTGTGCGGCTACGCTGTGGGAGGGAGTCTATGTCCGGGAGCGGAGTGTGAAGCATGTTCAGAGGTTTCCACAGTTTGACAGTTGTTTTGGCGTAGGCTACGGCCGACAGTAGCCTGTGTGTTGTTCATGAATAAAGCACACTATAAGCAAAGACCACGTCTAGTAGCTTTCCTGACCCAGGGTCGCTACAATACTATGACTTTTTTCATACTTTTCTTGACAAATTATATGTTTTTACTTTTTTTACATACTATGACTTTTTTCATACTTTTCTTGACAAATTATATTCTTTTTATTTTTTTGACATACTATGACTTTTTTCATACTTATATTATGTTTTAACCCTAGGAGAGCACTCATCCAATCAGATTTCACCTCTATGTCGCTATGGAGGAAGACGGTATCGTTGATTGTCATAGACTTCAACGAGTTTGACATGCTGGGTGTATTCTTCGACGTCTTTGACATCGATGTGGCCTTTGACATGTTATTGCTCACAAGGCGTGACCATTAACAAGAGCTGTGATTGGTCAGCAGACCAGCGTGACTATGACTTTTTGGACATACTATGACTTTTTGACATACTATGGTTTTTTTCATACTTTTTTGACAAATATTTTTTTACTTTTTTGACATACTATGACTTTTTTTGACATACTATGACTTTTTTCATACTATTTTTGACAAATTATATATTTTACTTTTTTGACATACTGACTTTTTTGACATACTATGACTTTTCTGACATACTATGGTTTTTTTCATACTTTTTTGACAAATATTCTTTTACTTTTTTGACAGACTATGACCCTTTTCATACTTTTTTTGACAAAAGCAATTTTTTTACTTTTTTGACATACTATGACTTTTTTCATACTTTTCTTGACAATTTATATTCTTTTATTTTTTTGACATACTATGACTTTTTTCATACTTATATTATATTTTAACCCTACGGAGAGCACTCCAATCCAATCAGATTTCACCTCTATGTCGCTATGGAGGAAGACACACACACACAAAACCCTAACCCTGCCATAGAAAACACAAACAACTCAATGTGTCCTGACCCTGAGGACACACACACACACACACACACACACACACACACACACACACACACACACACACAACACACAACACACACACACACACACAACACACTCATGATCAGTGCTGTTGCTGTTAACAAGTTTAATTAACAGTTTATTGTTGTTGATGTTTTGACTTCACACTTTCCATGTTGTCGACAATAGGGTTAGGGTTAACTAACTATAGGGTTAACTAACTATAGGGTTAACCAACTCTGGGGTTAGGGTTAACTAACTCTAGGGTTAACCAACTCTAGGGTTAGGGTTAACTAACTCTAGGGTTAACCAACTCTAGGGTTAGGGTTAACTAACTCTAGGGTTAACCAACTCTAGGGTTAGGGTTAACTAAATCTAGGGTTAACCAACTCTAGGGTTAGGGTTAACTAAATCTAGGGTTAACCAACTCTAGGGTTAGGGTTAACTAACTCTAGGGTTAGGGTTAACCAACTCTAGGGTTAGGGTTAACTAACTCTAGGGTTAGGGTTAACCAACTCTAGGGTTAGGGTTAACTAACTCTTGGGTTAGGGTTAACTAACTCTAGTGCAGGGGTGTCAAACTCATTTTCACCGCGGGCCACTTCAGCATCATGGTCGCCCTTCAAAGGGCCGGTTGTAACTGTAACACTGTATAAATTTAACTACTACCGAACATATTGTTAAATAACTGTCTTTGTATTGTTTATTCAAGTGTAACAATATTGTACATGCATTTATATATATATATATATATATATATATACCCACATTACTCTATCAAAGATCAAACTTAAAACAGAAGAAAATAAAGACAAAGATCAAACAATCGTTGTTATATTAACTTTGTTCAAAGCTTTTTTTGTCACAGTTGAGAAGGACATAACTAGCCACTAAGAACATGCATGTGGTCTGGGGCAGTGGTTCTACTGGTCTGGCTGCACCATCACCCCTGAATGAACCGAGATCCAAAGCAAGGAACATGCTCAACTTCTCAAATGGATTAATAAAAGTAATACAACACACATAATCATTTTATAACTTCAGCCTTTTTTAACAGACTCAGCAGTGTTTTCATGCACAAACATAATAAAAAGGTCGGGAATGAAGTGAACTATCACAAATAGTGCGTGTGTAAACTCATGCAAGTGTGTTGTGAACGCAGCACTGAGGAGTGTGAATAGACGCACTCTGCTGCATTCAAAATTCCCTTCAAAATAAAATCACAGGATTTTTATATTGCCCATGCAAAGGTCCGCAACCGACTGAAAACGGGTCCGCGACGGACTGAAAACGGGTCCACGGTGGTGATCATGCCTTCCAAGCCGTCGCGGGCCACATACAATGACGTGGCGGGCCACATTTGGCCCGCGGGCCTTGAGTTTGACACATGTGCTCTAGGGTTAGGGTTAACTAACTCTAGATTTAGGGTTACGTTTTTGGGAACGTTTTTAGGAATGTTTTGGGATCATTTTAGAGAACGTTTTGGGAATGTTTTTAGAGAATGTTTTTGGGAATGTTTTTAGGGACACAAATGAGAAGTAATCTACTCAGTAGTTGTTTCATAGAGATGACACACACCGTCAGAGGAGGCAGAGCGAGTTCTGATGTCGATGCCAAGACGTAACCAAGGCAACACTCACACAACAACAACTGCAATGACATGCAGCTCATAAACAAACCCTCCTGCATTACAACACCTTATCTCGCTTTTATGCAGCCACACGTGAACACAATACAAACTAATGACTGACGATGATGATGATGAGGAGGAGGCCTCATTGGAGCCAGGCTCACGCCCAATGTGATCCTCAACCGCCCGTGAAGTGGGTTTGAGGACTGAGCTGCTGTGTGAAGAGCAGGCGGGTCCATGATTATGAACATTACTTATAATCATTTTTAATCATAGTTATAAGCACTCATTTAAACTACTTTATAAAAATAATCGGAACACATTAAAACACTTATAAGCTCAAGTATTCCAATATTCATAATAATATTAATTAAACAAATGAGGCGCTTATGAGAATGTGAGGAGAAGAAATCAACTGCATTTTATTTATTATCAGAACTTCTGGGGATATTACATCATATTACAACTACAGCAGTAAAAACCAGCCATACCGTCTCTCTCTCTTTTATCTCTTCCTCCATCTCTCCATCTTTTTCAGGATGAGCCGCTCAGTGTGTGTGTGTGTGTGTGTGTGTGTGTGAGTGGGGTTCAACCATGTTCTCATAGGCAGGTCATGTCTGGGTCAATCTCTCTGGCTCCAGCACTTCCATGCTTAACCCCTTCATATCCCCCCCGCTGTCTCTCAAACACTCAAACACACACACACACACACACACACACACACACACACACACACACACACAACCTTTGGCTACTGTCTGTCCCCACCAAATGTGTGAGCGCACGTGTTTGCTTGAACAGATCAGATTCACTCTTTGAACACACACACACACACACACACACACACACACACACACACACACACACACACACACACACACACACACACACACACACACACACACACACACACACACACACGTGGCAGTGCTGCTGCCATTATTAAAACTGTCCTCGGTGATGCATTCAGAGGTGACTCAGACATCTGAGTGGTGGGAGTTGCTTGCTGATACCTTTCTACATTGTTCAGCTATTCTGACAGAAATTTGGAATTACTTTATTTTATATATGTACAATTGTTAGTGTGTTTAATACTCAATATTTAATACTTGATATCCAAACTGTATGGTTTTCAGCCGACCCCTTTCAGATTTCAGATGTGGACTTCCTTCAGTGGGCGTGCAGAGTAACTGGTCCAAAATGAGCCGTAGAGGAACAACCTCCAAACATTTGGAGCACCCTCCTTAATCAGACACTTATTACATCATAATTCATTCCCGTGCACGCTGAGTCAGTGCACGGCCCTCATGACGGCTGCCAGCTAAAGACTTGCATTGTGATGCGTTCAAGCTCTGCTTGTGCGAAGGCAATAAATGTCTGATTTTGATAAATTAGGACCAATAAACGCTTCATGCTTGCCTTGCAGCGCTCCGCTTTCAACACGTTACATAAACGCTCAACACCACTTCACAAAACACACACACACACACACACACACAAAGGATCATGCAGTTTAAATTGCCAAACAAATATTTTGTTTTGAGAGTCGAACACAAACACACCCGACGCTCAGCTCCTGTGTTAACGAAGTGTGAGCATGCACGCTCCCTGCAGACATTCCAGTGGTTGCAGCAGATTGGCTTTGATTGATGGAGTCAGTCAGTACTGGTCCCACTGGGATGTTCCCAGTTAATTACTGTCTGTCGCCACACACATAACAGGCATTGTGGGCTTTGATGTGTACATCCAATAGTGTCAGGGTACTCAGGGGGATATGCACGAGTGTGTCAACGCGTGTGTGTGTCTGCATTCCACCACAATACTTGCATGCTTTGAAAACTGCATCCAAAAATATCTAAATATAACATAAAAGAACGTGTGTGTGTGTGTGTGTGTGTCAGTGTTGCTGTGTGTTTATGAATATGCCTCGTGTGCAATCAACCAATTACATTTATCTCCTCTGTGAGATCTGCTTTGTGCTTTGACGTGTTCATCCTCGCTGGAACTACAAAAACTGTTTGTACTTAAAGTGACAAAGTGTTTCGAGGAGTATATGTGTGTGTGTGTGTGTGTGTGTGTGTGTGTGTGTGTGTGTGTGTGTGTGTGTGTGTGTGTGTGTGTGTGTGGTTGACCCATAAAAATAAAAGAAATACTGTGCAGGAATGCTCATTTTGGTGATTTGACAAAGAACCACATGTATAATTATACCTCCGCTATCTCAACCTCAGTGATTCCAAACATTTGTCTGAGCAGGAATCTGAAATGACCCACCAACAGAAACCAACCCTGGTTTGGGTGTTTGGTGAACATCTTTCTGTTCCTTGTTGTTTTTGTTGTTGTGTTTTCAGGCCTGAGGGGACAGAAGGGTTGTGTGTCGTTGTGTGTTCGGTGCACAATGAATCACCAACGAGGTCTGTCTTCATCACCAAGGCCCTCAGGAGAAACCTGCACCTCAATGCAACAGAAATGCATTTCTTAAAGCGTGGAAACCCCCATAAACAGGCTGGCCTCCCTCTGCCAGTGTGTGAGCCTGAGGTGTGTCACGCTCAGCTGTGGTTGCTTCTTTTTATCGGTTACTTATTTACTTCTCTTCAAACTCGATGGAACGATGTCCGCCATTTGTGTCAGAGACGACAAAGAGTCGCATAAATTAGCACCGGAAAAAAAGCAGAGGGGGCAAAAGAAAAGAGTCCACCCGGATGTTTCCACCACCGCCGACTGGAGCCGGAGCCAATAAATACCTGCGACTACTGCGGAGCCATTTGTCCTGGGAATGAATACCTTTCCCACTAAAGACAAAAGCCAGATGTTAGCGGGTGTTAGTGGTTTTTCTCTCCGTCCAGTGGGAAAGGGGCTTGACACACAGAGCATGGATGTGGGAAGTGGTGGGAGCAGCAGCACCCACTGGTCTGAGCTATTAGAAGAATCAGCACTTCATAATAAAACAAGACTTAAGAGGCTACCGCCGTGCTAGCAGCTGCGAGGCTGCGCTGAGTGTTAGCGTCAGCACGCTCACAATGACATGCTAACCTCCCGATGTCGAGCTGCTGCAACGTTTAGCGTCTATACGCGTTAGCCGAGAGCGTCCGCATGCTCTCGTTTAGTGATTAGCACAGAACACAGCTGTGGCGTGTGGAAACGCACAAGTGTCGGACAAAATGAAGTCTAGATTTGGTGACCCCTGAAGCCGGGGGAGGGATTTCCAAAAGTTGTCGAGACATTTCATTAAAAAAACAACAGAACGTCGACCTCGTGGTGGGTGCTAAAAGAAAAGTCAGAGGTCGTTACGACAACATCGGGTAACCATTAGTGTCGGCACAGAATTCTGTGCTAATCCATCTGGTAGATGTTGAGATATTTCACTGGATAAGTGACAACTTTGACCTGCTGGTGGCGAGACATAAAAACTCAGAGGATCATTAGCGTCGTTAGGATTAATCCTCCAGGGATCCTGAACGTCTGCACAAAACCTCATAGGAATCTACCCGGTAGTTGTTGAGATGGTTCAGTCTGGACCAGACTCCTCTGGTTGTATAGAAGTCTATGCTTCATGTGTTAAAGCTGCATTCTCTCTCCTGACCACCAGGGGGTGACTCCTCTGGTTGTATAGAAGTCTATGCTTCATGTGTTAAAGCTGCATTCTCTCTCCTGACCACCAGGGGGCAACTCCTCTGGTTGTATAGAAGTCTATGCTTCATGTGTTAATGCTGCATTCTCTCTCCTGACCACCAGGGGGTGACTCCTCTGGTTGTATAGAAGTCTATGCTTCATGTGTTAAAGCTGCATTCTCTCTCCTGACCACCAGGGGGTGACTCCTCTGGTTGTATAGAAGTCTATGCTTCATGTGTTAAAGCTGCATTCTCTCTCCTGACCACCAGGGGGCGACTCCTCTGGTTGTATAGAAGTCTGTGTGCTTCATGTGTTAAAGCTGCATTCTCTCTCCTGACCACCAGGGGGCGACTCCTCTGGTTGTATAGAAGTCTGTGTGCTTCATGTGTTAAAGCTGCATTCTCTCTCCTGACCACCAGGGGGTGACTCCTCTGGTTGTATAGAAGTCTATGCTTCATGTGTTAAAGCTGCATTCTCTCTCCTGACCACCAGGGGGCAACTCCTCTGGTTGTATAGAAGTCTATGCTTCATGTGTTAATGCTGCATTCTCTCTCCTGACCACCAGGGGGTGACTCCTCTGGTTGTATAGAAGTCTATGCTTCATGTGTTAAAGCTGCATTCTCTCTCCTGACCACCAGGGGGTGACTCCTCTGGTTGTATAGAAGTCTATGCTTCATGTGTTAAAGCTGCATTCTCTCTCCTGACCACCAGGGGGCGACTCCTCTGGTTGTATAGAAGTCTGTGTGCTTCATGTGTTAAAGCTGCATTCTCTCTCCTGACCACCAGGGGGCGACTCCTCTGGTTGTATAGAAGTCTGTGTGCTTCATGTGTTAAAGCTGCATTCTCTCTCCTGACCACCAGGGGGCGACTCCTCTGGTTGTATAGAAGTCTATGCTTCATGTGTTAAAGCTGCATTCTCTCTCCTGACCACCAGGGGGCGACTCCTCTGGTTGTATAGAAGTCTATGCTTCATGTGTTAAAGCTGCATTCTCTCTCTTGACCACCAGGAGGCGACTCCTCTGGTTGTATAGAAGTCTATGCTTCATGTTAAAGCTGCATTCTCTCTCCTGACCACCAGGGGGCGACTCCTCTGGTTGTATAGAAGTCTATATAAATGACTCTACTTCTCTCTTGATGTATTCCCTCAGTAAACATTGTAAACATGAGTTTATGTCTCAATCTTAGTTTCAAGTCTTCAATACAGCATTATTGGCAGGGGGTGCTTTAGGGCGGGGCCACAAGGTGATTGACAGGTCGACACCAGAGACGTGTTGGCGACGGCTAACTTTAAGCTTCAAAACATCCATCACAAACCGATTTAATTTATGCTTTTACTTTTTTAATTAAGGTGTTGACAACTGCCAACATGGATACAATACATTTGGACAGAGTACTGTCAGCGAGAGCTTCAGAGACAACAAGGATACTTTTAATAATTCAATAATAATAATAATTCAGCTGGCTGACGAGAACGAGCAAACAAACACAGAGCTTCAAACCGACGGCATGCGAGTACATGCTTCCAGAAGAGGAGAGCAATTTGACTGCGTAAACACTTTCTCCAAAACACACAGCGATAAACAGACGAACACATAAAACAGAGTCAGGCGAACACACGCCGCAAACACACACACATCCCTTATGCATGCATTGAGAATTACAACACACACACACACACACACACACACACACACACACACACACACACACACACAGCAGCCGTACATCTTTCCAGACAGACATACGGTGCTATAAACATAGGCACATAGCTCCCTGCACCGCAAACGATGGAAAAATAGCTGTGTGTGTGTACGTGTGTGCGTACATGTGTGTGTGTGTGTGTACGTGTCTGTGTGTACATGTGTGTGTGTGTGTATCAGGGCCTCTATCTAAGGGAGTTTCCCTCCCAACTCCAAGCTTCACTATACAACCAGCGGCAAAAAGCTCAGTTTGTGTGTGTGTGTGTGTGTGTGTGTGTGTGTGTGTGTGTGTGTGTGTGTGTGTGTGTGGAGACGGCCGTTTGTTAAGAGTCTTGAAATGAGCTCATGCTCACATATTAGCTTGACACTGTCCGTATGCTGGGTCTCTCTCCGGTCACACACACACACACACACACACACACACACACACACACACACACACACACACACACACACACGGTGGAGTGGTCAGGTTTGGCGTCCACCTCGGCCAGTCTTTTCCTGTGGGCGGAGTCTGGCTGTCTTTGTCTTGTTAAACCCTCTTCCTCCTCTACCAGCCAGCGCAGCACCAGCTCAGCACATAGCATGCATGTGTGTGTGTGTGTGTGTGTGTGTCCATACATGGGAAAGTGAATCTACGGCTACACACGTGTGCGTGTTTTGGCCGTATGTAAGCGAGGGAGCAGAGCTTGTGTTGGCACATTCCTGCTCTGCCCAGAGATCAGTGTGTTCAAATAAGATGCATTTCAGGTTTGTTGCTCTCAAACGTCGCACTGACGCACACGTGTCCACATGCGTGTGTGCAACATGTGTGTGCAACCAGCTCATGTGCAACATGTGTGTGTGTGCAACATGTGTGTGTGTGCAACATGCTTGTGTGCAACATGCATGTGTGCAACATGTGTGTGTGCAACATGCTTGTGTGCAACATGCTTGTGTGCAACATGCTTGTGTGCAACATGCTTGTGTGCAACATGCTTGTGTGCAACATGCATGTGTGCAACATGTGTGTGTGCAACATGTGTATGTGCAACATGCTTGTGTGCAACATGCATGTGTGCAACATGTGTGTGTGCAACATGTGTATGTGCAACATGCTTGTGTGCAACATGCTTGTGTGCAACATGCTTGTGTGCAACATGCTTGTGTGCAACATGCATGTTTGGAGGTACATGTAGGTTGAGTGGTACACTTGTAGTTGTAGTAGCAGGAGTAGTGAAAATACTACTATCACTACTGACACTTGGCCTTCGCTATGCCCCGCCCTCATAATCTCATAATCAACTGGAATTAATAAAACCAAAGGCCGCCAAGCCACAACCTGCTCCCAATTGCTTTGGCACGTGTGTGTGTGTGTGTGTGTGTCTATGCTTGAGTATGTGTTTGCTCTCCATGGGGAGTGTTTGAGTGTGTGCGGTGTGAAGCTGGGCAGTGAATTAGGCCGGAAAGAAGGAGTGTGTGTGTGTGTGTTTGAGTTTTTATTTTGTATGTGTGTTCGTTTACTCTGTGTGTGAGGGAGAGTGTCAGAACTTGGTCAGAGAGAGTGTGTGTGTGTGTGTGTGTGTGTGTGTGTGTGTGTGTGTGTGTGTGTGTGTGTGTGTGTGTGTGTGTGTGTGTGTGCTATAGTGACCATTTGCTGAATAAATAAGGAATGTCCTGTCCAGGTCTGTGAGCACATATTAGATGAGTGTTAGAGGTGTGTCGATTCAAAGTGTGTGTGTGTGTGTGTGTCTGTATGTGTGTGTGTGCGTAAATGTCTCTCATTTCCATGGCCCAATATTTGCCATGGAGCGAAGCCCGGGCCTTTAGCTTAATGAAGGAAACTAATCATGTCATCTGTGATCACACACACACACACACACACACACAGCTCTTATTACTGGGCACACACACAAGACTGCAGGGAGAGAAGAGGAAGAGATGGAAGGAGGGATGGAGGCTGAGAGAAGGAAAGGAGGCATTATTACCATTACCCATAATGCATCTGTCTGCGGTCTGAAGTGCCGTACTCTGTGTTGGGCGCTCGCCAACACGGGGAGCTGACCCGCCTCCTTCTACCGACGCGATCCCTCCTCTCGGCAGGAGGAACGTTTCCACCGTTGTGACCTTTGGAAAACTGAACCCACGACGTGAGATCAGCTGTTTACACCGAGATGTTCAGCATGGATGCTGTGGACCGGAGAGGAGGCCGGAGGGAGGGGAGCAACGGGAAAACTGTATATAATATTTCAAAATCTTATTTTTTACTAAAGAAAGAAGATAAAAGGGGAACTGGAAGATGTTAGACGTTGAAAAAGTAAATAAATAAAATAAATGCATTTTAAGTGGTGTGTGTGTAAAAGTGTTCTCTGTCTCGGCTGAGTAGCTATTGACCTGCAACGAGGCCTTCAGCATGGCCCCCCCCCCCACACACACACACACACACACACACACACGATGAACACAGTAGGTTTTTATAGTTAGTGACAGCTGACCCCCCGCCTTGACCTCTGACCTCTGGCTCTGCCTTCTGTACGCCCCAGCTAATTGACACGTCTCCTCTGATAAACTCACTCTCTCTCTCTCTCTCACACACACACACACACACACACACACACACACACACACACACACACACACACACACACACACACACACACACACACACACACACACACACACACACACACACACACACACACACACACACACACACACACACACACACACACACACACACACACACACACACACACACACACACACACACACACATATACAAACACACACACACACACACACACGATCAATTCTTCTGTGGAGAGAAAAAAAAAAGACTGTGATCAATAAGAAAAACGAAATAAATAAAACTCATGACCTTCAGGGAAACAGACGTTTCTTCTCGCTCAAAGTGATACGCAGGATTTCACGTTTGTTTGGGGGGAAAGAGAGAGAGAGAGAGAGAGGCCTACATTTCCCAGGACACCCGTGGAAAAGCATACTCTACAATTCATTGCTTCCTTCTCGCCAAATTAAAGGTCCCTTGTTAAAGAAAAGGGTGGAGGGGGGGGGGGGATTCAAGGGGCAACAAAGGGGGGCTTTTATTACAGCAAAAAGACCCCAAAAGGCAAACGATGGGAGCAGAGCCTTTAAACCAAGTCAGAGTAGTTTGTAAGCATTTTTATTTATTTTTGTTATTAACCAGCTTTTCACTTTTTTATTTAATTTTCTACATTTTTATTTTGAAGACGTGTTCTGAAACGTGGAATTCGGCCAGAAAACAAAATCAATAACGTAAATTGATATGAAAGAAGCCGTAAAATGATTCTGTAAAAGATCTTCATGGAGATGTGTCCAATTATTCTTATAAAAATTTAATACGTAAACTACAACTATATATCATAAGTGAGCAATAACGAAAAATCAAAGTTTATTGATTTAGCTCCTTTCACTGAAGAACTGTAAGGTACCTTAGAGATAAACGGCAGCTGAGCGGGTTGTTCAACAAACAAACAAGATATGAAACATGCAGCACGTTTATGGCTGTGAACTCAGTCAGAGTTGAGTCTGTTAACGAGACACAGTGAACATAAATATGTAAAGATTAGTGGGAATCATAATTGTTATGATATTTAAGATCCCGCTCTTTTCCCGGGATATGAAAACATCCACTTTTCCTTTCTTTATGCTCCAGGTTCTCGGGCTCCAGAACCCCGTGTGTGTGTGTGTGTGTGAACACACTGGTTACACATCCCATAACATAGCTGCTGTGGTCGTAATGGGAAGAGCAGCAGGGGCGTGAAGGGGCCTCCTGCTGGACTCCCAGAGGAAGAGCACACACACACAAACACACACACACACACACATCTGGGTTTGTTGATGGTTATCATTGCATAGTTCCTGCCTCAAGATATAACGCAATAGCGATACGAGTAAAGGAAATAAATGAAGTAAAACATTCAACTAAAATAGAACAAATACAATAACTGCGTACAAAAAAGTATAAAAAGTGATTGACTTGTTATCTTGACTTGTGTTCTGATCTTATCTTAAGATTCCAGCATGTTCTGCTGCATGGGGTCCTGGCTGAGCGACCCCATGGTTCTGCTGCATGGGGTCCTGGCTGAGCGACCCCATGGTTCTGCTGCATGGGGTCCTGGCTGAGCGACCCCATGGTTCTGCTGCATGGGGTCCTGGCTGAGCGACCCCATGGTTCTGCTGCATGGGGTCCTGGCTGAGAGACCCCATGGTTCTGCTGCATGGGGTCCTGGCTGAGAGACCCCATGGTTCTGCTGCATGGGGTCCTGGCTGAGAGACCCCATGGTTCTGCTGCATGGGGTCCTGGCTGAGAGACCCCATGGTTCTGCTGCATGGGGTCCTGGCTGAGAGACCCCATGGTTCTGCTGCATGGGGTCCTGGCTGAGCGACCCCATGGTTCTGCTGCATGGGGTCCTGGCTGAGCGACCCCATGGTTCTGCTGCATGGGGTCCTGGCTGAGCGACCCCATGGTTCTGCTGCATGGGGTCCTGGCTGAACGACCCCATGGTTCTGCTGCATGGGGTCCTGGCTGAGCGACCCCATGGTTCTGCTGCATGGGGTCCTGGCTGAGAGACCCCATGGTTCTGCTGCATGGGGTCCTGGCTGAGAGACCCCATGGTTCTGCTGCATGGGGTCCTGGCTGAGAGACCCCACCTAAAGGTCGCTGTCAGGCTTTAACAGCTTAAAACCCTGATCTTTCCGTTTCAGTCCACCGGTTCCCCACCTCGGTTCCCCACCTCGGTTCCCCACCCCGGTTCCCCACCCCGGTTCCCCACCTCGGTTCCCCACCCCGGTTCCCCACCAGGCCACAATATTTGGACCCGTTGTGCTCGTCTCCGTCTGTAACCACCAGCAGCATCAGGAAGAGCCCGTCAGATAATGTGATGAACAAAACGCACACATTAAAGCAGCCGAGCACTGCGTCAACACAACAAACAGAGACGGAGAGATGGAGTGATGGAGAGATGGAGTGATGGAGAGATGGAGTGATGGAGAGATGGAGAGATGGAGTGATGGAGAGATGGAGTGATGGAGAGATGGAGTGATGGAGTGATGGAGAGATGGAGCGATGGAGAGATGGAGAGATGGAGTGATGGAGAGATGGAGTGATGGAGAGATGGAGTGATGGAGTGATGGAGAGATGGAGTGATGGAGAGATGGAGAGATGGAGAGATGGAGTGATGGAGTGATGGAGAGATGGAGTGATGGAGAGATGGAGTGATGGAGAGATGGAGAGATGGAGTGATGGAGTGATGGAGAGATGGAGCGATGGAGAGATGGAGAGATGGAGTGATGGAGAGATGGAGTGATGGAGAGATGGAGTGATGGAGTGATGGAGAGATGGAGCGATGGAGAGATGGAGAGATGGAGAGATGGAGAGATGGAGCGATGGAGAGATGGAGAGATGGAGAGATGGAGAGATGGAGTGATGGAGAGATGGAGTGATGGAGAGATGGAGAGATGGAGTGATGGAGAGATGGAGTGATGGAGAGATG
The DNA here is from genome assembly GCA_023566465.1 of Cottus gobio. NCBI lineage: Eukaryota > Metazoa > Chordata > Actinopteri > Perciformes > Cottidae > Cottus > Cottus gobio. The sequence continues at coordinate 27,240,708 of CM042221.1, forward strand.
GAGTGATGGAGAGATGGAGTGATGGAGAGATGGAGCGATGGAGAGATGGAGAGATGGAGTGATGGAGAGATGGAGTGATGGAGAGATGGAGTGATGGAGAGATGGAGAGATGGAGAGATGGAGCGATGGAGTGATGGAGTGATGGAGAGATGGAGAGATGGAGAGATGGAGTGATGGAGTGATGGAGTGATGGAGAGATGGAGCGATGGAGAGATGGAGAGATGGAGTGATGGAGAGATGGAGAGATGGAGTGATGGAGAGATGGAGTGATGGAGAGATGGAGCGATGGAGAGATGGAGAGATGGAGAGATGGAGTGATGGAGAGATGGAGTGATGGAGAGATGGAGCGATGGAGAGATGGAGTGATGGAGAGATGGAGAGATGGAGTGATGGAGTGATGGAGAGATGGAGTGATGGAGAGATGGAGCGATGGAGAGATGGAGAGATGGAGAGATGGAGTGATGGAGAGATGGAGTGATGGAGTGATGGAGAGATGGAGAGATGGAGAGATGGAGTGATGGAGAGATGGAGAGATGGAGTGATGGAGAGATGGAGCGATGGAGAGATGGAGAGATGGAGAGATGGAGAGATGGAGAGATGGAGTGATGGAGAGATGGAGCGATGGAGAGATGGAGTGATGGAGAGATGGAGAGATGGAGTGATGGAGTGATGGAGAGATGGAGAGATGGAGCGATGGAGAGATGGAGAGATGGAGAGATGGAGTGATGGAGAGATGGAGTGATGGAGTGATGGAGAGATGGAGAGATGGAGAGATGGAGTGATGGAGAGATGGAGAGATGGAGTGATGGAGAGATGGAGCGATGGAGAGATGGAGAGATGGAGAGATGGAGAGATGGAGAGATGGAGTGATGGAGTGATGGAGAGATGGCCGCTGCCTAACTGCTGTTGACAAGCTGTGAGCCGGACGTCAGAACCAGAGGTCAGAACCAGAGACCAGAACCAGAGACCAGAACCAGAGACCAGAACCAGAGACCAGAACCAGAAGTCAGAACCAGAGATCAGAACCAGAGACCAGAACCAGAGATCAGAACCAGAGACCAGAACCAGAAGTCAGAACCAGAAGTCAGAACCAGAGGTCAGAACCAGAGACCAGAACCAGAGGTCAGAACCAGAGGTCAGAACCAGAGACCAGAACCAGAGGTCAGAACCAGAGGTCAGGGTGATGGTGGGTCGGCCTCGTTGAGGAGTCCTCTTCCTTCTGTCCTCAGAGAGTCTCTGGGGGGCGATCGGAGACCTGAGGGGGGTTGGACCCCACAAGAACACACTTTACACAACCTGGTTCTGTAAGGCCGACGCCTCTTTTCTTTCTTTCAAATCTTTAAATGAGATCGTTGATAATCACGACAGTAGATTCACGGAGGAAGAGTTCCATATAACAACTAAGTTACCTTCAAAACCTCAAAGGATTCGAGCTCCAGCCTCTTTCTTGCCCATGAATCTTCCTCTCAGGTGAGTTTGTACCTGAAGCCAATATCAAGCAGCCATTGGCTGATTATTGTTGTTCTTGAGAACACGCGATGAAGACGATGAGTCCTGAGACTTGCTTCCCGCTCTTTATGCAAATTAACACATAAATAACCGATTGGAAGATCAAACGATGCCTTCGCCATCGTCAGGAAATAAAAGAAGAAGAAGAAGAGATCAAGACGAGACTTGTTTGGCAAATAAGACCTCTGAAAAGGAGGAAAGGCTCTGAGGCGTACCTGTGCACCTCGGTGAGCGGCCTGAGGATCCGATCCTGTCCTGGTTCCCCTACGGACCAGCAACTGTCTTTAGGTTCAGGCAACAAAACCACTTTGTTGGGATCAACTAACCACGAAGGAGCCGTTACCGAGGCACCCAAGGTACGAGACGAGAGCACATCAACACTGACCACAGACCGGGGATCGAACAGCCGGCTCCCCACACACACACACACACACACACACACACACACCGATGAGGCAGAAAT
>CM042221.1:27247679-27252679 GCA_023566465.1 Cottus gobio
AGTCCCAAACCAACGAGCGGATGAGCGGGAGCGCGGTGCCGCGGGGGGAAAGCGGAGGCGGATTAGAAGGAGTGTGACGGACAGTGAACAGATATCAGAGTCGGGCTCTGCTCAGGATTCAGTGACAAGCGGCGCTCCGAGGGCCGAGGGCTCCTACCTTTCTTCACTTTCTTAGACGGCTGCTTCTTCTTGATGAACGCCGTGGCCTCCGGCTCCAGATCGTCACCAGTCGCCTCCGCTATGGGCTCCACGCCTCCTGAGGGGCCGGGAGAGGGATCAGTTAGCTTAGCAACACACCGCTACCCCGCTACACCTCTACACCGCTACACCTCTACACCGCTACACCTCTACACCGCTACACCGCTACACCTCTACCCCGCTACACCTCTACACCTCTACACCGCTACACCTCTACACCTCTACACCTCTACCCCGCTACACCTCTACCCCGCTACACCTCTACACCGCTACACCTCTACACCGCTACACCGCTACCCCGCTACACCTCTACACCGCTACCCCGCTACACCTCTACCCCGCTACACCTCTACCCCGCTACACCTCTACACCGCTACACCTCTACACCGCTACACCTCTACACCGCTACACCGCTACACCGCTACCCCGCTACACCTCTACCCCGCTACACCTCTACCCCGCTACACCTCTACACCGCTACACCGCTACACCTCTACACCGCTACACCGCTACACCGCTACACCTCTACACCTCTACCCCGCTACACCTCTACACCGCTACACCGCTACACCGCTACACCTCTACACCGCTACCCCGCTACACCTCTACACCGCTACACCTCTACACCTCTACACCGCTACCCCGCTACACCGCTACACCTCTACCCCGCTACACCTCTACACTTCTACACCGCTACACCTCTACACCTCTACCCCGCTACACCTCTACACTTCTACACCGCTACACCTCTACACCGCTACCTTAATGCAGGTTTACATCCAGAGCTTCTCTCAGGGTTCATACACATTTTGAACAATTGATCCCATGACTTTTCCATAACTTTCCCATAACTTTCCCATGACTTTTCCATAACTTTTCCATAACTTTCCCATGACTTTCCCATGACTTTTCCATAACTTTTCCAGGACTTTTCCATAATTTTGCCATAACTTTTCCAGGACTTTAAACCAGATTCCCATGACCAAACATTTAGTGAAATCTGGGTGTGTCCATGAAAAAGTGATAAAATGTAGTATTTAAACTAACAACGAGGATTCCAAAGCATACAGTATTCCTTAAAGGACACAAATGAATGAGAGACAATAGTTTGATTAAAAGAATAAACATTTATAGATATACTCAGCGTATGCCTGCTTATATTTTGAGTATTTCTTTTAAAAGCATATTCATTATTTCAAACTCAGCGTAAATGAACCACATGAACACATGAATATAACACATTTACATGACTTTTAATAAACTTTGGGGATTTTAGTTTTTCCAGGCCTGGAAATAACCATTTTAAAATTTCATGACTTTTCCAGGTTTTCCATGAGCGTATGAACCCTGCTCTCTGTGTGACGACGGCCTTCACTAAAGGGGGAGGAGCTTAATGGCTTTGACGTTGTTTAGGGTTAACAAAAGAATATGAGACGTGTGTTGAAAACAGTGACTCTCGTGTGACATCAGAGGGCTTCACGGCCTCGTGAACAGCTTCTGGGAGTTCAAACCAGGAACGATGACCTGAGGTCAAAGGTCAACGCAAGAATCCATGTGCTAATTATCACATTTCACACAAATGTCAAACAGGTTGTGAATGTAAACAACAACTTGACTGGTTGTATATACACACATATATGTGTTTGTGTATAAATATATATATATATATATATATATATATATACACATATAAAGTGTATATCACACGTTCACACCAACACGTATGTGGAGATTTGTTTATTCTGTATTCTCTTTATTTAAAAGATTAGATAAGAAAAACAGAAGCAATGCGTTAAAATGTAGTGAAATATAAGTTTTAGAGACGCATGCAGCACGGAATAACAGTGTTGAACATGTGGTGTGTGTGTGTGTGTGTGTGTGTGTGTGTGTGTGTGTGTGTGTGTGTGTGGGATCAAATCCCTGCTAGAATCCCCCGGATCAGTCTGGATTTAGGGAGCTCATGAGTCCGATGAATTGGACGCCTTGTCTCTCCTCCGTCCCCACCTCGATGTCTCCCTCCTCATCCCCCTTTCCTCATTCCTCTCCTCCCCGTCTCCTCTTCCTCTTTTTCTCCTCCTCCCCGTCTGCTCCCCCACCCTCTCCCTCCTTCCCCTCCTCGTGTCTCCTTCCCGTTTCCTGTCTTCTCTTCTTCCCGTCTACTCCTCACCTCCTCCACATCTTTCCTTCCTTTCTCTCCATCTTTCCTTCCTTCTCCTCCTTCCATCCCTCCCTCCCTTTCCTCCCACTGTCTTCTCCTCCCAGAGGATTGTGTCCAGTTTCACGGTGCTTTCACTCAACATGCACTTCACACGCCGTCCCTGTGTGTGTGTGTGTGTGTGTGTGTGTGTGCATGTGTCTGCCATCATGTCTACCTTAAGGTGTCTGAGAATGTGTGTGTGTCTCCATCTCCCCCAGTGCGTCTACGTCTGTGTGTGTGTGTGCGTGTGTGTGTGCGTGTGTGTGTGTGTGTGCGTGTGCAGATTACCCTAAGCCCTCTCTAATATTTATCCTGGCCTTTTCTAAAGCCAATCTTGTTCTCTTTGGTGAGAGCACAGTCTGTGGCTTCACACACACACACACACACACACACACACACACACACACACACACACACACACACACACACACAGTTGTTTGAAATGGGATATGCCTCGCTCTTAATTGGGCAGGTGTTTTTCTAAGGCGAGTTAGTTTTTTACGCTGTCTTACAATTTCACGGGGAATGTGTGTGTGTGTGTGTGTGTGTGTGTGTGTGAGAGAGAGTGTTTTAACCTCAGTCTTACATCAACATCAGGTAAGGAAATAGCCCACCTCTGGAGCAACTTACCCAGAAACTCACATGACACACAGGCTCTCTCACATTCCTCCCTCTCTGGAACACGTGTACCTGAGTACCTGAGTACACGTGTACCTGAGTACCCGAGTACCTGAGTACACGTGTACCTGAGTACCTGAGTACACGTGTACCTGAGTACCGGAGTACCTGAGTACACGTGTACCTGAGTACCTGAGTACCTGAGTACACGTGTACCTGAGTACCTGAGTACCTGAGTACACGTGTACCTGAGTACCTGAGTACCTGAGTACACGTGTACCCGAGTACCCGAGTACCTGAGTACACGTGTACCTGAGTACCTGAGTACCCGAGTACCTGAGTTCGAACTGTTTGGTGTTTGCAATTGGTTAACCAAAGGTCTTGTGTTCACAGACACAGTGGAATATGTGAATAAAACGGTAGATCCATGTAAATAAATGTCTAAAACCAAATGTTGTATTATAGAAATGTGCTCTGTCACATCTTTCACCAACATGATAAAAATGGGAGAAATGGCTTCATACTGCAGAGCCATCTTCACAGTGTGCAAATGAAAAATGAACATTACAACATCTTCTTTTTTAAAGGTTGTTTGAACGGCTCGGTGTAGTTTAGATTTAGTTTGGGACGGTTGGAAACCGGGTGCAACGGTTTGTCTCCGGATGCTTCGGGTCGGCCGCGACAATTGGAGGACAGCTTTTTTTTTTTTTTTAACCTTTATTTAACCAGGTCGGTCCCATTGAGGGAAGCCTGGCCGTTACTGTAGACACAGTAACGGTGAGCAATGAGGGTTAAGTGCCTTGCTCAAGGACACAACAGCCATGGAATGGCTGGGCTGGGGTTTGAACCACCGATCTTCCGATTGAAAGTCAGACCTGCTAACCACTGACCCACAGTTGACCCACAGTTGCTGGAACCGTCTGGCCCGGTTTAAGGGGGGCGCACCGGGCCCGGTTCTGGAGCCGTTCTGGACTGCGTGGGTGGAGGGGGGCAGCAGCATCCAGGAGGCCGGCGCTGTCTTGGTCGGCCGTTTGGAGGCAGCAGCGCATTCCTGTTTTATTCTGGGCCGCGGTCTGAAGATGGGGGTGACACGGTGCTGCCGCGGTTAGCAGCAATTTGGCCTGTGGGCTTTTACGCTATTTCAATCCCCCTCAACACACACGTCTCCGTGCGCACACGTGTGTGCTTTAGGGAAAGGAAGCAGGAAGTGTGATTCTTCTACAAACTGGTGACACCTGAGCTCTGCGGTCCACAGGGGGAACCGATGGCTGCGACCCCTCAGGAGTCCTGGTCTTACTTTGAGCTGCAGAGCCCTCATGGAGGATTTATTGAACTTCAGGTAGTGATTGATTCTTTCCAGAATAGAGCGTTTTATATTTAGTGTTCTGGAGGAGAACTCTTCAATTTGGAAACGCCACAGAGACAGAACAAAGACAGCTGCTCAGGGTTACACACACGGCCTACACTTACACACTACATGCATTTTCCTTTGCTCCGTGTCCTGTGAACACACACACACACACACACACACACACACACACACACACACACACACACACACACACACACACACACACACACACACACACACACACACACACACACACACACACACACACACACACACACACACACATAAATACATGTGTGCACGGCCCATCTTCTCCCCTCTCTTTAGGTTGAAAATAGATGCAGGCCTCAAACCACAGCTACCAGCGGAACACTGTGAAAATAACTGCAACACACACACACACACACACACGGGCACTACAGCGGTGTGTGTGTGTGTGTGTGTGTGTGTGTGTGTCTAATGCATTAGAAAAGAGCTAAGCAAAGGAAAAGAGAAAGAAAGAAAACCGCACAAGAAGACGGATGTGAGACATATTTAGAGAGATACAGGTATGTGTAAACTCCTGTGTGTGTGTGTGTGTGTGTGTGTGTGTGTGTGTGTGTGCGTGTGTGTGTGTGCACATAGTGCAACAGTTGG
>CM042221.1:27257679-27260179 GCA_023566465.1 Cottus gobio
TTAACAATATAGGAATATCAGGTTGCACGAGGGGGGAACCCCAGGTGTGATTGCAGCATTGCATAATATTCCCGGGCCCAGCACAGAACCCTGGAGGACTCCCAAAGAGACGGGTAAAGGTTCAGACAGCAATCCCTCAGTCACCGACAGCCTCTACGACTGGGAAAGTCATTTGAGAAGCCGGAGTTACGGTTCTGTGAAAACAATGTTGCACAGTCAGTCTCCAGGGAGGAACAAAACAAATCTTCCACGCAATCACTTCCCTTAAAGTCGAAATCAGTGGGTTTAAAAAAAAGAAGAAAGAAAATATCTGAAAAGCTGGATTTGGCACAGATCAGCGTGCAACAGTTGCACTTACTTCCACTGTCTGACTCCTGGGTGTAATCAACTCTAAATACCACCACTTACTGTAAATGACTGCTTACCGACTATCACAAGCCCCAATATGGTGAAAAGGAACCAGGGATTTGAATGGACGGTTTTAAGAGCAGTCGGCTGGGTTTAGAGCACAATAACCTCTTCATTCTATATTACTAACCCTGAGAAGAAACAGCTCGACTTGAGCAACATGTTACAAATGGTCCAATCTCTGAGCCCGTTGGCTATCGGTCTGCGATGGATTCGTCTCTGGAGGCCAAGACGCTCTAGCTCCAGGTTTCCCGTGCAGCCAGCAGACCGATCTGGGCCAAGACGTCCTCCGAAACCGTTGATACAGGATGTCGTATTATGGAATGAAAATTATTTAATTACATTATGAATAGGGGCTGTATATTATCCATATATAGGAATGGAGGCACTTGGGGATGAAGGAGGACGGGGAGATGAACAGAGGGGCCGCCTAATGAAGGCATCTGGTAAAGTAACGGCAGCTCCAGACAAAAACATTAATGTTGGACAATCCAGCAAAACCACAGATTAAGTCCAGTGCCATAGTTTTCCCTAGAATCTCCCCAATCTTTCCGTGTGTCCTACGGTATAGCTTAGGCCAGGTGGAGATCGTGGTTATGGCAGACGAATGATGGCGGAGGTATGGTTCGGGTTCGGCATCTAAAACAAGTTCAGACTGATATCGTCCTTGTGGATTATCGTAATGTCACGAGGGTTTGCTGCTGCATCACGAATCCCAGGACAGTCCAGGTCAGGAAACAGAAGAGTGGGTCTGAAGGCTCTGAAGGCTGTAAAAGGCTGTGAAGGCTCTGAAGGCTCTAAAAGGCTCTGAAGGCTCTAAAAGGCTGTGAAGGCTCTAAAGGCTCTAAAAGGCTCTGAAGGCTGTGAAGGCTCTAAAAGGCTCTGAAGGCTGTGAAGGCTCTAAAAGGCTCTGAAGGCTGTGAAGGCTGTGAAGGCTCTAAAAGGCTGTGAAGGCTGTGAAGGCTGTGAAGGCTCTAAAAGGCTCTGAAGACTGTGAAGGCTCTAAAAGGCTCTGAAGGCTGTGAAGGCTCTGAAGGCTCTGAAGGCTCTTCTTCATGGAAGACGTTTCCTCTCTTCTCCCGACTCCCTCCGGTAGGAGTTTGAGGAACAGACGGTTCATCCAATCACCTACCAAGGATCTTGTGGAGGTTCCAGGTGGTTCTGTGATGCTACTGGATTGGTGCTTCAGCTCCCGGTGAGACAGGAAGTCCGGTTGGAGGAACAGAATCGATGGAAGGAGTACCAGAACCAACACGTGGTACAACGGTTTCCAATACTCGTAATCCACCAGATTTGCGCGCTTGCACTCGTCCCATCGTCCATCGCCAGATGGGGCTTTTGCTGCATTCAGATGAGTGATTGGGCTGAATGTCACGGTGTTACCGGGGTTACCGGGGTTACCGGGGTAAATAGTTCTGCGGTGGCAGAAGCCTGAAGAAACATTTCAGGTACTTTACAGACATTTCTGGGCTGAGTGATGGAGTCAGCAGCTCTGTTCAGGAGCTGACGGACAGATGGAAAAAGAGACAAGAGAGGGGGGAGAGAGAGGGAGGGAGAGAGAGGGAGAAAGGGAGAGAGAGGGAGAGAGAGAGAGATAAAGGGAGAGAGGTAAAGAGAGAGAGGTAGAGAGAGAGAGAGAGGGAGAGAGAGAGGGAGAGAGAGAACAAGGGAGGGAGGTAAAAGCAAGAGTGCAAGAGGGAGAGATTACCGGGTTAAAGGAGGTGAGAGAGACAAAGAGGAACAAAGGTGAGGCAGAAAAACAACAATAATAATAATAGAATAGAATATATAAATATAAATACAACTATTTGTACACGGAGCAAGTAGATCTAAAAAAAAAATCTATTTAACTACGTCCTTTATTCCTCCTCTTCCTCCCTCCTCTCCTCCTTTAATCCGTCTCTTCCTCCCCGTGTCTTCTTCTGTGGTTTATTCTTGTCCAACGTGAAACAAGATATAAGACAGATGAGAAATAAAATAAAAGGATGCAAAATGAGCAGAAGTAGAGGTGATGAAGAGAGTGAGGAATGAAGAGGAAGATAGAGGAGAGAGTGAGAGGAAGAGGAGGAGGACCTAGAGGGGAAAAGGAGAC
>CM042221.1:27270179-27272679 GCA_023566465.1 Cottus gobio
ATCAAGGCTGTCAGAGCGGCTTTAACAGGTCGTCGTTCAGCGGTTACGGAGGGCTTGCTGATTTATGAGCCCCCCTCCCCCTCCCCTCCTCCCCCTCACCCCCCCCCATCCCTCCGTCAAAGAGCCGGCTCAGCTCTTGTGTTTTCTCTGGGCTGGCGAGGCGGCGAGCGGAGGCCCGTCTGCTTCTCTTTGACACGCGTGTTCACACGGTCGCGATACAAAGAGCTTTATTCTCCGCTAATAGGTCGTGTGTGAGAAAACACACACACGGGGAAATGTCAGAATCTGAAATATGGGCAGATGAAAACACAAAGTTATGGCTAAATCACACATTCATTGACTTAATTTCAGTTATTCAAATCAGTTTGGACTTGGATGATCTAATGCAATCATTTAAAGCTTTGTTCAGAATGTGAAGGTTTTACATCTTCAACCTCTTTTATTGAAGCTGCAGAACTCGATTCTCAAAAAACGAGTTGAAACCCTCGAGTTCGTTTAGAAAGAGCGTGAAGCGCTCGACCAGTCGGCTAATGATGAACGTGAGACTATGGAACGAGACCTGCAGCCTCCAGAGGACCTGCAAGTGGAAAACCAGGTTGAATTCAATTCTTTGAGGTTTTTCTGGACAGAGCTCTTCACCAGAGAGGCCGTGTGTTCGATTCCCCAGAACTATTCTGTTCAGCACGCCCCAAAAAAGATTTAGTGCGTCCCGATACGCCAAAAAACACCAGGATGTTCTGCTGCATTCTGGGTCGCGTTTAACAGCACGAGAGGTCAAAGGTCGAGGTTATGACGAAGCAGTGCGACCGTACATACGGCAGCCGGGAAAAAGTTTTAAACGATTTAAAGTTAACTTTGGAGACTTAAAGTCGCTGTGACATTTTAAGAGCTGAATAGTCGATTTATCAAAAAAGAAAAACTGGTCCGACACACAAGCACACAAATCCTCCTCAACACAACCTCAAAGCACACACACACACACACACACACACACAGTTTGCTGGGTGGTCCTGAGTTGGCCCTGGAGGCCCCAGACGGAGCGGGGGACTAAATTACAGAGCATGACCCACCGCAGTGACACCCAACCTGGGATTAACACCCGGGCTGAGTCCCAGGCCACCAGTAGCCCCGGGGCTGTGGGAGCTGACCTCGACAGGTTCAGAGGTGACCTCAAACACACACACACACACACACACACACACTCGCTGGTTGGGTCCCGGCCCACCCAGGACTGAAATAATGAGGGGGTTTGGTGGGTCCAGCTGGATGGAGGAGAGAGGGGGTTCTGGGTGGAGGCTGGACTGGAGGACTTGGCCCCGATCGGACGGGTATCTGGTATCTAGAAATATCCAGATAGTTCTACACATGCACCGAGGCTCTGGACACCTGGCAGCACATCGAGTCCCGTTGAGCCACGAGCTCTCAGATAGAAAGACACATTTATTAATATTAATATAGCAACAGACTCCTAAATACTAAATATTACAAAAACCAGAGAATGAAACTGCGTTAAGTTTGTTTTGTCATAGTTCATTTCACATAAGGAGGAAGAGGCGACACATTTATATATTTTAACAAGCCAACTACCACGTTTTATTAAAGCTCATTTTGTTTCAATATACAACGTTAATCTGTAAAGGAAAAGAGTTTATGTGAAAGAATCCCAACGAAACGTTTTCTCTTATCAAACTACAGCTGAACATCTGGAGGTGACATCACAGGGTCTGCATGTGGAGGTCAGGCCAGGTGAGAGGGTCCACACACACACACACACACACACACACACACACACACACACACACACACACACACACACCCCATAAAGAGGGCTGATACAGCTGTTTGGAAGTGTGGTCAGGGTCAAAGTTCAAACAGATACATGCACACACACACACTTGATCAGTCCTGACACAAACACATACACACAGACAGCGTCCCAAAGAGAGAGAGACACACACACACACACACACACACACACACACACACACACACCACACACTATTAGCGAGTGCGTATTAATAGCATGTGATGTGACTTAACCCAAAGGCCCGTTTCACCATAACAGCTGCGAGTGCGGAGCGTGTGTGTGTGGTGTGTGTAAGCGTGTGTGTGTAAGCATGTGTGTGTGTGTGTGTGTGTGTGTGTGCAAGCATGTGTGTGTAAGCATGTGTGTGTGTGCTTTAAACCTTCATCGAAAGCCAAAATATATATGAACTCTGTTGGCCCGTCGAAGAGTGCAATGGTGCAGGAAGATATACACACCGACACGCCTGATAAACACACACACACACACACACACACACACAGGTGCTGGTTCTGTTCAGGGACACCAAGCCTCTGACAGGGTGGGAATCATCTGAAACTTTTTGAACTCTTAGAAACCGAGTTTCAAGCGCTGCATGTCCAATTGCAATTATTCACGCTGGAATAACGCGAAGCCACCTGACGACACGACCAATCACATCGCTTTGGGACGACCTGGGGGCGGAGTTTAGGTCCA
>CM042221.1:27277679-27390179 GCA_023566465.1 Cottus gobio
TTGTGTCTGTGATGCAGAGACACATCTTTGTATTTCCATCTCTTCACCATCTGTCCTGCACCACGAACTACCTTTAAAAACAGGGTTGCATTGCCTTTCCATCCACCTCTTCCATTCTGTTCATCTTCCATTCCTTTATCTCCATCCGTCTCTCCCATATCTGTCTTCTCCTCTTTACCTCCCTCATTTCATCTCCTCATCTTTCCACGTCCATCATTCTCCTTCTTTGTATTCCCCGCCTGTCTCGTCTTTGTTTCACTTTCAGCTGTCTCTCTCTCGTCTGACCCCCCCCCACCCACCCCCCACCACATCCAGATGTTAATAATAAAGTCTCCTCCGGCTCCCCACCACATCTATGAGGAAATCCTCTGGCAGGTCGTCTACGTCTGTCTGATAAAGAACAGTACAGATGCTTCCTCCTCGCTCTCGTCCTCCTTCTGTGATTGTTTTTACGCGACTTTCGTGGGTCCAAAGAAATCTGAACTGAGCCGACTGGACCCGGTGTGGATTGCGTGGTATCCCGCCCGCGACCGCCGCGGCATTTAATGAGCCCCGACCTGATTCCAATCTGGGGAAGATAAATAAAATGATCAAGCCGGAGGGAATTGAGAGAAATCAGAGCCAGACGGGGCTCGAGTCCGTCTGGTGTTCAAGGCGGGGCGGGTTCGCTTTGGGCCGACAACCAGAGCTCCATCAGAGAGCGGTAATCTGAGCCTACTGATGTAACCGGGCTTAACAAGGCTGAATCTCAACGGTCTTAACTTCGAACAGACTTTTTAATGACCTAATGCTACCGAGAAATTTAAAGGAGGTATAATTTAAATCCTAAATAATGAAATGTGGCTTTCACCACTGTTTTAAAGCAGAGAAATAGATACAAAAAAACTGCAGCAGGAAACTCTAAGAAACACAAATGAAATGCTGTCACATTTGCAGACATGTTGTACTAACCTTCACTGAAAAATAAGTCAGGTTGTATAGAAGTCTAAACTTCATGTGTTAAAGCTACATTATCTCTCCTGACCACCAGGGGGCGACTCCTCTGGTTGTATAGAAGTCTATGCTACATGTGTTAAAGCTGCATTATCTCTCCTGACCACCAGGGGGCGACTCCTCTGGTTGTATAGAAGTCTATGTAAATTACTCTACTTCTATTAACCCTTTAAAGAAATGCACGACTCGACTCCACGTGGGCCTGAACGCAGGTAGAGCTGTTTGCTGTGGCTCTTCATCGGGGAAGAAGAAGACAAAATCCTTGCTCAGGAGACGCACAAACACACACAGAAACACACACACACACACACACACAGAGAACATTGAGTGTCTGTCAGCAGAATGAAAGACAGCCATTCAGTGATAAGACAGACAGTCACATAAACAGACTGTCAAAAGGAAAACAAACCAGACCACCATCACCCCTCTGTGCTCCATTCAGCCTCGAGAGGGGTCTCAGTGTGTGTGTGTGTGTGTGTGTGTGTGAAGGAGAGAGAGAGAGAGCACTGAAGGATGTAAATGTGTGTGTACCTGGGGTGAAACATCTCCCTCGGGGAGGTCGGAAAATGATTGAGAGAGGTAGAGAGGTAGAGAGGGAGAGGGGGAGAGGAAGTTTCTCGGCTCCCGTCGGTCCTTTAATCTGATACACAAACACACAGGGCACCTAAGAGCCTGCCATTCACACCACACACACACACACACACGAACATGAACACACACTTGTTAACGTGCAAACACGACACCACCAGTCAACTGTGACAGGAGTGCAGACACAAGTCGTCTCAGAAGCTCCAGTGTCCTCCGGCTTCTGGCTCAAAGGTTTCAATACGGACGCTTTCCAATCAGAGCCTCTAGAGGACCCGAGCATGGACCAGGACCCGAGCATGGACCAGGACCCTCGTTATGTCATGATTATGTTCAGGTCTGCATGTGTTAGTCCGTTTGGATCCCATCAGGTTTTAAATCTGATCCTGATTACAGGAGAAAGATTCTGGTTGTATTTGCTTGTTAATTGGTCCAGTACCATTCTGCTGCTGATGCCAGTGTCCTCTCCCTCCGGTTATCCTCGAGTCCAGTACAACAAGACCTCCGAGACCACCTTGATTGAGACTTCAGACCCCCTGAAACCCTTAAAAGCTAAATTTCGAAGCTGTCTAAAGCCCAAAAGGTTTTCCTTGTTCAAACTTCCTGAATATGAATCGTGAGGCGCTTGCGTTCTCAGATCAGATCTCTTTTTGCTGAAACATTTATTTTTGCACTTCAGGTTCCAGTAGTTTTTATTACAAGAGAGCGTTTTTGATTTGGTCCAAATGTTTGGAACCGCACCAGCCTGCAGTGCTCAGGAGGGAAAACAAGCAGATGTAATCTACTTAGAGGCACTAACGCACAAACACGGCTTACAGTGTGTGAACAAAGGCCCCGATGTCTACGTGCACGCACACACACAATCCACTGAAACAAGATTACACACATTAATAAACACACCGTCCAGAATGTGAAAACACGGCCAAATGAAACACACGTATGTATACATGCTGGAAATGCACACTTCTTCATGCGCTCCTAGACACACACACACACACACACACACACAGAGGCCCGACTGGTAATGGCGGTGGTCCTGCGCTCCACAGTGGGATCTGTGTTTAGCCGTGTTTGGAGCTCCATTTGGGGCCAGATAAATCAAGCGGCTGTCTACCAGAAGCCTCCATTAGGGGCCCCGCGAGGCCCCTGGACGGCCGGTCAGTCACCCCGTCAGTCAGCGAGCCTTCCCCTCTTCCAGCGTTTGAACTCTTAATTACAGGGTGGCTCGGCCCGGCTCGGCCCGGACCGGCCCGGCTCCCCGGCCCTCCCCCGCCCGCGCCAGCGCTCGCTAGCCCGGTGCTAATGCTAACACTAACAAACAACGGACGCTTCACCTCCAGGAGGAAACGGCACCGGGGGAAATATTTATGGAAACTCTCCCGTTTGTTCCGCCCCCTTTGGCCTCTCTTCATCCACTTCCTAAACCCCTCCTCTTTGAGTGACAGTCCGGGGTTTTCCCCTGAATTGGAGAGGTTTGCGGACCGTTAGCCGAGGCTAGCGTCAGGCTAGCTTCAGGCTAACCTCTGGCTGCCACAGATGAATCAAACACCAGTTAGAGGGGAGAGAGTAAAACACAGGGCTGCTCTGACGGATGTGTTTTTAAGGCAGTGGTTCTCAAACGTTTTTTGTCAAGCCCCACTTTGGAGGACGACAAATGTTCGGGCCCCACCGCCCCTACAAAATTGTAACAAAATGGTCCATGCTGAATTTTTATTGAAATAACGACATTTTGTGACTCCTCTATCTGTGCTTTTATTAATAATAGAACAAAGGAAATGTAAACCAGATTGCTCCATCGGACAAAAACAAATAAAACGTGCAATCACTTTGTTAGAACAATACAAAGTTGTGCAAAAAAAGAACTAATATTTGGCAAAAATAGCTTATTGTAATAGCCTAATTAACATGTTTTGTACTGAATATCTTTTCAGGATAATAACAATAAAGTTCAACCTGTGAAAAACTAAATGAAACCAGTTAAAAATATTTGGCAATAAAGAGTTTTAAACTGCATATCTTTTCAAAACAACAATAACGTGCAACCGGTGCAAAACTAAACTAAATTAGTGCAGATATGAGCCTGCTTTCCACTACAAATCTTTGTAAAACAGGGTTGTAGATTTGATACGGCCACTCTCAATTCATGCTCAAAGTTGAGCTTCGATCTGTATTTTGTTTTGAGAGAGGCAACAGCAGAAAAGCCGATCTCACAGAGGAAGCTCTGCGCGTCATCACTGCCGTCCTGCCGGTGCTGAATCAAACAGCTGCTGATCCACCTGAAGTATCGCTGGCAGCGGCCGTCATTCAGACGCTGTTGTGCGGCTACGGATGATATTATGAACCCGGACACGGGGGCGTTTGATGGTCCGACATTAGAGGGACTTCCACAAGAAGTTTAAAGCAGAACTAGTGGTTAGTTTAATGGTGGATGGGGGAAACGGTACTGTTTTTAACGGAGATAAGCCCCGCCCCCTTCAAGGGGCGCGTAAAGCCAGTAGCGAATGACGCGAATTAACCACATAAAGTCGAGCGACTAAACTCACGCGAGTAACACACCATTAGGTCTACAAGTGTGAGTCGCAACTCGCACAAGGATCTGTCGCGGTCGCGCATGCGGAACCGTAACGGCGTAATTTAAACCAAAGATTTGAAAATGCAAAATGCATTCTGGGATATTGGCTGTCTCAAGTACGCATAAGTCTCATCCTATGCATCCCCGGTAAAATGGGCGGATCAAATCACATCCGGGCATTTTCACAATTATTTAAAATAATTAAAAAAAATTAAAAATCTACATTTCCCCAACCCTCTAGCGCCCCACCTGTAATACCTCCGCGCCCCACTAGAGGGTCGCGCCCCACAGTTTGAGAACCACTGTTTTAAGGAGTGAACGCAGCTCGCACCGCGACAGAAGGAACTCAGAGCGGAGCTGCAAATTAACCGACGACCAAACAAGTCTGCTGGTTTGTCCCGTGACAGATGATCCATCCTGGGCCTCGAGCTGCTCTGAAGCTCGTCCATCACATTCGGTTCAAACGTCGGGCGGATTTTGGAGAAGGGTGAAGAACTGCCGCTTTTACACTGCACACACATGCAGAGCGAGGCCTCTCAGGAGTTCATGAATAAAATATCGGGCTCATAAAAGGCTGCATGAACAATGGAAATATTATCCTGCGCTTATAGATGCGCGGCCGACCGCGGAACTCTTATCTCCCGACGGCTCGTCGGCGATGGCCGCCGCTGCATGTGGAGACGCACACCGCTAACGAGGGGGAACCCCCGACCCCCCGACCGACACCTAAGATTGATGCAGAAAATGTACCCGGCAGACATTCCTCCGGGCCCAAAATGAAAGAGGTGCCTGGTCCACCAGCATTCCTGATTGGCCACACATTCCTCGACCTCTCCAACAACAGTGTGATTGCTGGCGAGGAGCCGCGGCTTCGAGAGGCGAACGCCCACAAAATGTCGACTTTATAAAAGAGTCCTGCGAGGTTTCACCTGCTTTATTGAGCAGGAACTCCTCATTAAGGAGCGAAAATAAGAAAGTCCTCCCTTCTTATTTCCAGACCGCTGAAGTGCCCTCGAGCAACGCAAAACATGCAACTGATAAAACGGGAATCTAAAAGGTTCACTGGCTTTTGAGTTAAAATGTGTGTTTACCATCTAAAAAAATAGAAAACAGATCGGAAAATAATGGAAATACACTTGAAAAGAATGAGAAATATAATTTATCAATTTAAAAAACGGAAAGTAGGAAAATCTTCTGGGAAAGCCAGAAACCTCGACAGGAAGAGTGGAAAATGTAAAGGCAGATTATATCATAATATTTGAATGTTTTCTCCTCTGTTAACCTTCTATTAAAAACACGTGATGTATGAAATCCGCCCAGAAGACAAACTGCTGAGCTGGCCTCCTAATACTGACATGAATTATTAATTTGACGCATTCATCACTCTTCCGACCGTCGATAGCCTCCATTATGCCGTGTATACATTACAGAGTGTATAGTGTGTCCGAAACTTCCCGCATACGAGCCACTGGGATGGCGGGAAGAGAGGAAGACGGGGAGAGAGAGAGAGAGAGAGAGAGAGAGAGAGAGAGAGAGAGAGAGAGAAAGAGAGAGAAGGGGGGGTGATGGACAGGAGTGACAGCGGAAACATTAGCTTGAGGAGGCAGAATGATTGACTGCATTAAGACAGGTACAAGGTAAGGTAGCTCAAAGTTGTTCAGTGCTGAGTATGTGTGTACACACACACACACAGACCAACACACACACACACACACACACACACACACACATCACTGTCATGGATCTACATCTCTACTCTCACTCTCTACATTGCCCTCTGGGAGGCTCTTATTTTGTAAGACCGGCCCTTTTGAGATGGACAACCAATCAAAAATGGCAAATGACAACCTGTGACTGTGACACTAGAGATGGATGGATGAAGGAAGAGAGGAAGGATGGATGGATGGATGGAAGGAAGAGAGGAAGGATGGAAGGATGGAAGGAAGAGAGGCAGGATGGATGGATGGATGGACGGAAGGAAGAGAGGCAGGATGGATGGATGGATGGACGGATACATTTGTAACCTTTCACGGGGTTTTAACTCCATGAAAGTTAAATGTAACATTTTGGTCGCCTGTAACAAACAATTCTTATTCCTTCTCCGGTTGTACTTGTAGCTCCGCCTCCTCGTGTCACCTCCGGTCACAAAGAAACCAAGATGGCGACAGCAAACATGTTTTTACAAACTATTGTCTGAGGTCACGGTGACTACTTCCTCTCAAACATGAACTGACTCAAGTCTTCAGCGGTTCTACAGAGATTGAGTTTCAGTATTTAAGTTACCGTTTGATTGTTTTGTTGTCTTTCGGGCCTAAAAGAAACAGCTGATGAAGATTATTGCTGTGAGTGCGTCTGATTAAACTGTTAAGGCGCTAGACATTAAACAGAGTGGCTACTTTACCTTTAAGGCCGCCCAGCCCGTGGTGAAGGCTGTTTATTTGGTTTAGAATGGCTTTAGGAACTTCAACAAGCTGGTTCATTTCCCCCTCTGAGCCCGGAGGAAGTCAGTAAAGGCTCTAAAGCATCGTTAGATCACAGGAGCCACGCGGGCCGGGTGATGCCACGCCGCCGCCACGCTAACGAGAAGCTAACGGACGGTGAAGAGTCGGCCTCTAGAGTAAACAAGCAGGGGCAAGGAACCATCACTTTGCCCCCCCCCCCCCACACACACACACACACACACACACACACACACACACACACCACAGAGACAATAAGTGCAGTTCCACCCGCCCATACGTCAATTTTAAACAAAGGGTGAGACAAAAGCTTAACGGCTGCTTTGTTTCAAAATCAGCTTTTCACTGACCTCAACTACACACACACACACACACACACACACACACACACACACTAGAGAGAGTGTTCACACATGGGCGTGCAGCTACAAGTGTGTCCGTAACAGGTTGTGTCTGTTAAACGAGCGTGACTTTGTGTGTCTGTCCAACTGTGTGTGAGCTCACAGCTAATCACCAGCAGGGAGGAAGTCCATAAATCAGCAGAATACAGCTCCCACACTGTAAATCTACACTAACACGTCATCGCTGTGTGTGTGTGTGTTTGTTTGTGCGTGTTAATGACAGACAGCAAAAGAGGGCGGGAGAGTGAGAATTACTCTCTGAGATCAACACGCATACGGCCTTCTCAAAATAAAGACCGTGTTGGCCCCGCCCCCATCCGGGTCTCTCCCGACTGTTCGAGTCCTCTGACCTGGCTGTAAGTGGCGTCCAGCAGGGTGTCCAGGTTCTGCAGCGGCGCCGGGGTTTTGTCTTTGAATCGGGTCAGCAGGCGGCGCTGGATGGCTCTGAACTGGACGGCCCGCTCTGACAGCAGATCCTGGTACTGCTGAGCACTGACACGCAGCTAAGACACACACACACACACACACACACACACACACACACACACACAGGGAGACAACAAAACCTCCTGTTTACTAGGAAAAGCTTGTTTCGCTCACTCTCACGGTCAGCTGGGGAACCGGCTCCGGCGCGTACCTGGAAGTGGTGGTCTACAGACAGGAAGTACTCCTGCAGGGGGAGCGGGCCGCTGAAGCTTTTCTTGAAGTCTTTGACTCCCAGTTTGGAGAAATGCTGGTCGAATCTCTGGACCAGCTCCTTCACCACCATCCACATGTCCTCAAAGCGGTCGCTCTGAATGCGGTAACGCTCTGGCAAGATGAAACGGGCAGAAAGAAAAGAGGGCATCAGTATTAAGTATAAAGGTATTTAGAGACATATGAATGGTTTGAAATAGAAATAGTAGCGAAGACTTTCTGATAACGAAAGATATTAAAGGTTCCTAAGAACTAGAAACACTAGCAAAGGAATCAAATTATTACTTTTTCACAGTTTTAGAGTCATAATGTGAAAGGTGTCCACAGGTGTAATTTATATAGATCAAAAGATCTCGGACAAGCAAAATATAGATTTATTTTGGATCAGTTTCCTAGCTTGATCCGAGTATCGTGAGCAAAAATATGTTTCTGGGAACATTTGAGGTGAGAAATAAGCAGGAACAGCAGTTACTAGTTCAGCAGTTTGAGCCGAGTTTAGCGAACGTCATTTGCATAAAGATAAGTGATTGAAAACGTCCCAGAACCCCTCAGCAAGTGGTTTGAGTGATCAGGATCAAGCTTTGAGGTCCTGTGATCCGATCGGCGAGTACGCCTTTTGAACCAGCCGAAAACCTGTGTGAAAACCAGTGTTCATGGAGGAAAACCGGTGTTCATGGAGGAAAACCAGTGTTCATGAAGGAAAACCGGTGTTCATGGAGGAAAACCGGTGTTCATGGAGGAAAACCGGTGTTCATGGAGGAAAACCGGTGTTCATGGAGGAAAACCGGTGTTCATGGAGGAAAACCGGTGTTCATGGAGGAAAACTGGTGTTCATGGAAGTAAACCGGTGTTCATGGAGGAAAACCGGTGTTCATGGAGGTAAACCGGTGTTCATGGAGGAAAACCGGTGTTCATGGAGGTAAACCGGTGTTCATGGAGGAAAACCGGTGTTCATGAAGGAAAACCAGTGTTCATGGAGGAAAACCGGTGTTCATGAAGGAAAACCAGTGTTCATGGAGGAAAACCGGTGTTAATGGAGGAAAACCGGTGTTCATGGAGGAAAACCGGTGTTAATGGAGGAAAACCGGTGTTAATGGAGGAAAACCGGTGTTCATGGAAGTAAACCGGTGTTCATGGAGGAAAACCGGTGTTCATGGAGGAAAACCGGTGTTAATGGAGGAAAACCGGTGTTCATGGAGGAAAACCAGTGTTCATGGAGGAAAACCAGTGTTCATGGAGGTAAACCGGTGTTCATGGAGGAAAACCGGTGTTCATGGAGGTAAACCCTGAGCCTTATGACTCACGGGAGGTCCTGGAGGCCAGCACGGTAACCTTGGCTCCTGACAGGAACTGGAAAGCCAAACTGTTCCCATCTTTATCTTCAGATTTCACCGCAAACTCTGCAGAGCGAGAGGGAGAGAGGGAGAGAGAGAGAGAGAGGGAGAGAGAGAGGGAGTGAGAGAGGGAGAGAGAGAGAGAAAGAGAGACGGGAGCATGATGAGACAGATATGCCGTCTTGCCGTTTATAGCCGATTGTCAGATAACTGGGAAACAGAGCATCTCTCACACACACACACACACACACACACACACACACACACGTAAATAAACACACATAAACACAACCTGAATACACAACCACACACAGAATGCACCAGTTGATTACTGGTGTAAATGTCAACTCTCTCGTTCCCTCTGCAGGGTTTCCGTTCAGGCTCCGTGTGGCGCCCCCTGGTGGCCCTCAGCTCTTAACCAGCATTAGCTGTGCCACCTGTTCTTCTCAGGTGAGCTGAACCCCCCCATGATCTGAGCTACGATGCTTGGAACAAACACAGGGGTTTGAATGCTGCAGGTTATGTGACACATGAAGGAGGAGGCCCCGTCGCTCCCTTCATGGAGAGAGGGGCCCCGAGACCACCTTCATGTTGAGGCCTTTCCAAGCCACGCCCTGAAGGAACCCCGTGAGTCTTCAACACAACAATGCGATTGTTTGGGCCCCTGCACCGGCCCGTGTTGAGTGTGTGCTGAGGGTTTTACCCGGGAAGATGGTGTTGAGGTCGACCGGCGGCTGGTTCGTGTCCACGGTGATCTTAAACTTGGTGGTTTTGGCCGGAGAGGACGGGACACACAGCAGCGCCAGAGGAAGGCTGAACCTGGCCTGGAGAACCCTGGGAACCCCTGAGGAGAAGAGAGCACACCGACGATGAAGATGCTGCATTTTGTCCCTCGGATACATTGAATCGCCTCTACTGGACTACAACGACTACGAATCATAGTAAAAACTATTTATTCTGCATCATTTCACACTATTCTCATACCTCCCTGCTCTTTTCCTGGAAAAACAACCTTAAATTCACAGCCCACTTCCTCTGTAAGTGGTACCCATCTCCTCATAACTCCCCTACGGCGAATCAAAGGCGGTCGTCACATCGGTTCTTTCTTTCTTTTCTCTCGGCTTTCTCTCTCCAAACAGCAGCCGAGTTAACATTTATTAACACAGTCAACACTGCAGATATTCACATTACAAGAGAAGCTGGGAGCTACGAGGCCGAGAGACTCAACGTCAACACCAGGTCCGGACGGGGTGTTTGTCGAAGAGCCGAAAAGGAAGTTTTGTAAGAAAGAATGTGAAAAAAGGAGAAGAAGAAGGAGGAGAGTTAAGGCCAACTATAATATATGTCCTGAGCTTAAGCAGTGCTGAGCTTGGCAGAAATCTACACTTAGCTAGAATAACAGAGTGAAGGGAAAGGGTGATGGAGGAAAACAGTTGTTAAGAAGAGATGGAGCGAGGGGGGAGGGGGGGGGGCTGCATCCCGGAGCGTTCCAGGTGATTACAGATAGCGATGATTACCTCCGACTACTGTGCACCTCCTTCGTTCCAGACGCGCAATTATTAAGTGATTATGTGAATAATTCAATTTTGGTTTGAAAACAGAGAACTGAGGCGGAGAGAGAAAGAGGGAAGGAAACGGTAACAACCCGTAGAAGAGTTGTCGAGAGGAAGAAGGACTGGGGTCCACTCTCTTTTCACCGACTCTGTGGGGTCCAGTCTCTTTTCACCGACTCTCTGGGGTCCACTCTCTTTTCACTGACTCTCTGGGGTCCAGTCTCTTTTCACTGACTCTCTGGGGTCCACTCTCTTTTCACTGACTCTCTGGGGTCCAGTCTCTTTTCACTGACTCTCTGGGGTCCACTCTCTTTTCACTGACTCTCTGGGGTCCACTCTCTTTTCACTGACTCTATGGGGTCCACTCTCTTTTCACTGACTCTTTGGGGTCCACTCTCTTTTCACTGACTCTCTGGGGTCCACTCTCTTTTCACTGACTCTCTGGGGTCCACTCTCTTTTCACTGACTCTGTGGGGTCCAGTCTCTTTTCACTGACTCTCTGGGGTCCACTCTCTTTTCACTGACTCTATGGGGTCCACTCTCTTTTCACTGACTCTCTGGGGTCCACTCTCTTTTCACTGACTCTGTGGGGTCCAGTCTCTTTTCACTGACTCTCTGGGGTCCACTCTCTTTTCACTGACTCTATGGGGTCCACTCTCTTTTCACTGACTCTCTGGGGTCCACTCTCTTTTCACTGACTCTCTGGGGTCCACTCTCTTTTCACTGACTCTGTGGGGTCCAGTCTCTTTTCACTGACTCTATGGGGTCCACTCTCTTTTCACTGACTCTCTGGGGTCCACTCTCTTTTCACTGACTCTCTGGGGTCCAGTCTCTTTTCACTGACTTTTGTTTGATTTCTCAATTTGTAAACATCCAGGTGCCTCAGAGGACTAGCAGAACAACACCCATTTGTTTACTACTTTTAAAGGTTCGTTTACGAAAATCAGGATTTACTCTGTGACGAATGTCTGCATCATACTTTTTTTTGTTTGTTTAAAAAAAATGTCCCCTGAGTTTACAAAGTCGGCATTAGCAGCATTTAAAAAAAAAAGGAAAACGTTTATCAGTGGACGCAGCCTCAAGAACCATGAACGCTGCTGCTGCTGTATGTGTGTGTGTGTGTGTGTGTGTGTGTGTGTGAAGGAGGGGACCATAGAGTTTATTTATTTGAGTAGAGGACCACTGTACAGGATCAGGTTCTTACCACAGCTGCAGTGATGTCAGCCATGTGTGTGTGTGTGTGTGTGTGTGTGTGATTTAGTGTGTACAATGAAAAACCACATCTGCTCATTCTGTGTGTGTGTTTGTCTTTTTTATCATTTCCTCTGTGATGCACAGCACGGCTCGCTCTTCAACAAATCACGTTCATTAATGTGCAGCATTCGGTGATCATCAAGCGGCCGGGACGTCCAGGTGTGGATTTCTGACGCACATCTTTCAGCTCACGAAGTGATGCCACGTTTCTGTTGTGTGATAATAAGAGCTTTTCCTGCACTTAAAGGGGAGATTCTGTGTGTTCACTGCTGACGGTCTATGGGAGCAATGGATTCCTGACAGTGACATCGCTGGACCACAGGCTGCTTTCTGTTTTCTAGTTTCTAGTCTCTCATCTTGTGTTATTCAAATGTTTTACACAGAATTAACTAATATTCATTAGCCTTCTATATTCAGATTGAATGTTATCAGTTGGCTACAATTATCAGAACTGTATGAACATTCAGGCTCCCTCGTGTGGCTCAAAGGTGTACTGCAGACTTTTTTAAGCCTATGGAATATAGATTTGTTGGTATTGCAAAAGCCGTTGTGTTTTGGGTCTCGATGCCGCCAAGAAACAAAACTTCTGAAAGCGATTCCATCGTGTCAATAAAGTTGTAAAAAACTAGCAACGTCTCCAACAGTTGTGGACGCCAACACATCTCAGTGTTTTGGTCAACTGATATTCAAGCCAGAGCAAACAGACGAAGGAACACATCGGAGAGAAGTCGCAATGAAACCTGGGAAATGTAGGCATCGCCAGCAGGAAAGACATCTCAGACTAATCAATCAATTAATTGTTTCAATTGCCTGCATTTGACTGCACTGACTGGACGTCCTCGTTAATGCTGCACGAAGGTTTCCTTTAATCGACATTTTGGCCGTTTATGTTTCCGCTAAAAGTTATTTGACTAAATAGCTGCACATAAACACACCTTGCAGTTGGGAGCGGAAGTATGCTACTGTACGTGTGTGTGTGTGTGTGTGTGTGTGAGTGTGTGTGTGTGTGTGTGTGTGTGTGTGCGCGCTACTGAAGGGCCTCTAAGCCCACGATAGATTGCAGGACATCCTATTCTGTATCAAAGCACACAAACTCAGACGGACTAAAACAAACACTGGCTGACAACTAGGAGCACTACTGTGTGTGTGTGTGTGTGTGTGTGAGAAAGAGATTGTATGGTGGCGCTGAAACATGCGAGTCAATGTGTATCCGTACGCCTGTATGTGTGTATGTGTAACAGATGATATTTCTGTGTAAGCTGCACAGAGTATAAAAGGATATAAATGGATATTTATTTATTCCATACAGTGAGGAAGTGTGTTGCGTGTGTGTGTGTGTGTGTGTGTGTGTGTGTGTGTGTGTGCAGACCTTTGCCAAGTATCAAGTTGCAGGAACATAAACAGTAGGCAGTGGTCTCTTCCTGTATATACAGTAGTCTGTGTGTGTGTGTGTGTGTGTGTGTGTGTGTGGGCATTGGAATGCATACAGTGTAGATTTGATTATGGAATAGTATATTGAAATGTAAGTCCTTAAATACAGCAAATGCATGTCTACAGTGCATGTTTGTCTTTTTAATAAAGTGTGTGTGTGTGTGTGTGTGTGTCTTGCTCTATTCTATCCAGCTCTATAAACCAAACACTTACCTTTGGGATTGAGCTCTGCAGAGAGGAAGAGGAGAAGAGTTAAAGGTTAAAAGGGGAAGATTCAGACAAAGATCCCAGAAGCAGAAGAAGAGAGAGGTATCACTCCTCTCTGGTTCTATTCAGAGGAAGAAGACCTGGACTCTGCGGTTACAAAGAGGAGGGGATTCCCTGGGAAAACCTTCTCCCTGCATATGGATTCATACACAAACCTAAAAACAACACACACACACACACACACACACACACACACACACACACACACACACACACACACACACACACACACACACACACACACACACACACACACACACACACACACACACACACACACACACACACACTCTCTGGGTGTGCTTTGTTGGCCTTCCCACACACTTGGAAAGTACCGCTGGAGGAGAGCACACTCCTCACCGCCGGAGCCAAACCGATCCTGAATATGATAAAATGTCCAAATCCCCCGAAAAATTGAAACAGCTGCTAGTTGAGGGTCGAGTATGAAAATTGTTCTGACAGAATGTGGAGAAAAATACATCTATGGTTATGAAATGATCCACATCAAGAGTTCAACAAATATATCCATATCGTGTGCAATATTAGTTTTATTATATCATGTACATTACTTGTCTAGTTTAGTTTATATTAGGCACTGGAGTAAGTTTTACTCTATATACACATATATTCATTTTTGGTTTGAATTTTATTCAGTTGTAATTTGCTTCTTTCTTTTGTGGTGTCCGTATTACTTTTTATACACTTTATATCCATTATTACTATTAATTATATTGCTAATAATTTTAACTTTCACATAAATGCCATTCCTTCAAACGAGTTGAGATCATATTTAAACAATGCACGTTGTGGCTGTTAGGGTTGATTCCCTCGACAAAAAACTAAATATTTCTCGTTTGTATTGGTTTATTGGTTTTCATGACCCGCACAGCAAAGAAGCATGTAAACCCGTCTGTCAGTAACACAGATGCTTTATGTTGCCTCTGGAGGGCAGTTTAAAAACGCTCCTGTGGGAGTCGACCACTAAAACCTTCTTTTGTTCCTATTTTGAGGACAGTATTTTCCTGCCAGTCAAAGGAGAAACTAACTGAGGACGAGTTGCCAAACAGAGCGCGGCTTCATCCACAGCTGCTGCGGGACTCGAACCGCCCGCCTCCTGCTCCTCTAACCTTTGGGCCGCCGCAACAGAAGTCTGGCAGATTACGCCCTGATTTGATTGGTCGGAGAGGATTTCCTGCGACGGTTGAATGAGAAGCAGATGGCAGGTTGTGAGGTGCTGAGTCAGAGGGTTCACACGTTATTAAACCCGACGAGAGTCGCACTTCCTGACTGCCGTCTCTTTCCTGTAATAACTCTGGTTCTGTCTTTTATTGAAATATTATGGTATTTATAATTATAATTTAAAGTCAAGCCCATCACATTTATTTAATTAAGAATATATTGTTGGCTCCACCTTAAATACAGTGTCACGTTTATTTAATTAAGAATGTATTGTTGGCTCCACCTTAAAAACAGCGTCACGTTTATTTAATTAAGAATGTATTGTTGGCTCCACCTTAAAAACAGCGTCACGTTTATTTAATTAAGAATGTATTGTTGGCTCCACCTTAAATACAGTGTCACGTTTATTTAATTAAGAATATATTGTTGGCTCCACCTTAAATACAGTGTCACGTTTATTTAATTAAGAATATATTGTTGGCTCCACCTTAAATACAGTGTAAAGTTTATTTAATTAAGAATGTATTGTTGGCTCCACCTTAAATACAGTGTCACGTTTATTTAATTAAGAATATATTGTTGGCTCCACCTTAAATACAGTGTCACATTTATTTAATTAAGACTATATTGTTGGCTCCACCTTAAATACAGTGTCACGTTTATTTAATTAAGAATGTATTGTTGGCTCCACCTTAAAAACAGCGTCACGTTTATTTAATTAAGAATGTATTGTTGGCTCCACCTTAAATACAGTGTCACGTTTATTTAATTAAGAATGTATTGTTGGCTCCACCTTAAAAACAGCGTCACGTTTATTTAATTAAGAATGTATTGTTGGCTCCACCTTAAAAACAGCGTCACGTTTATTTAATTAAGAATGTATTGTTGGCTCCACCTTAAATACAGTGTCACGTTTATTTAATTAAGAATATATTGTTGGCTCCACCTTAAATACAGTGTCACATTTATTTAATTAAGAATATATTGTTGGCTCCACCTTAAATACAGTGTCACGTTTATTTAATTAAGAATGTATTGTTGGCTCCACCTTAAAAACAGCGTCACGTTTATTTAATTAAGAATGTATTGTTGGCTCCACCTTAAATACAGTGTCACGTTTATTTAATTAAGAATGTATTGTTGGCTCCACCTTAAATACAGTGTCACGTTTATTTAATTAAGAATATATTGTTGGCTTCACCTTAAATACAGTGTCACGTTTATTTAATTAAGAATATATTGTTGGCTCCACCTTAAATACAGTGTAAAGTTTATTTAATTAAGAATGTATTGTTGGCTCCACCTTAAATACAGTGTCACGTTTATTTAATTAAGAATATATTGTTGGCTCCACCTTAAATACAGTGTCACGTTTATTTAATTAAGAATATATTGTTGGCTCCACCTTAAATACAGCGTCACGTTTATTTGATTAAGAATATATTGTTGGCTCCACCTTAAATACAGTGTAAAGTTTATTTAATTAAGAATGTATTGTTGGCTCCACCTTAAATACAGCGTCACGTTTATTTAATTAAGAATATATTGTTGGCTCCACCTCAAATAAAGCAACACGTTTATTTATGCAGTAGAATATGCAGTATCTTGTTCTATTATATATATATGTACAGTACTGTGCAAAGGTTTTAGGCAGGTGTGAAAAAATGCTGTAAACTAAGAATGCTTTCAAAAATAGAAGTGCTAACAGTTTATTTTCATCAGTTAACAAAATGCAAAGTGAGCGAACAAAAGAAAAATCTTGTTAATTGATGAAAATAAACTGTTAGCACTTCTATTTTTGAAAGCATTCTTAGTTTACAGCATTTTTTCACACCTACCTAAAACTTTTGCACAGTACTGTATATATATACATATATAAATATATATATACATATATATATATAAAATATATATATACATATATAAATATATATATATATACATATATATATATATATATATATATATATATATATATATACATATATATACATATACATATACATATATATACATATACATATATATATATATATATATATAAATAAATATACACACAAGGTACAGCATATTACATATTTTTGTATTTATTTTTTAAAGAATCAAGGAGCTTTACACTGAAGTCCGAGATACAAGTGAAAGTGAATTAATTAATACTCGAGGGAGCAACAACATAAACAACTCGATGGAAGACGGGATATCACACAGAGAGACAGACTTCTGCCTCTAAGTTAGTTTGTTATCAGAGGGAAAAAATGATGTTCTTAAATGTGTATTTGCAGACAAATCTGCAGGAAAATATTGAATTTATTATCAGACAGTGAAAGACAAAGTGCTGCAGTTCATTAGGGAAGAAAGCAAAACAAACTAAGTCCTATTAAGATTCCAGCTCATAAAGAAAGGTAAGTGCACCAACGAGCAGCACCAACGATGAGGCCCGTTAAACACGGACCTGCAACCAGAACGCCGCCATGCCGGTCACAAACAGCAGAGCCCCGGAGACGACTGCCAGCCCTCGAAGTGTGTTTGTTGAAGCTCATTGTAGGGGTGTTGGGGGGGGGGGGGGCGGGGGGTCACGTCGGGGCACTAATGAAATTCTCTGGAGGTTGTAACGACCACAGGGACCGCCGAGGCCTCCTTTGAAGGGCTTAAGGAGTCCACGGTCTTCTTAAATGTCAAAACCTTTTGTGGGGGCTTAAAGATGGGCACAGTAGCCACTGGGTGGGGGGGCTGTGGGGGGCTGGGGAGTCGTCATCACCCCCGGGTGGGAGCCGAGACGGGAAGAAAGAGGTAGAGACAGAGCGATGCATTCCTCCCATACCGGGAGAGCATTTAGAGGACGAGAGGAGACGAGGCATTAATGTAGATTAGCACGGCAGGAAAACATCCACCCGGCACCCCTCTGTCTTAAAGACGACCACTTTGCAGGAGGGGGGCGTGGGGGGGGGTCAACGCCCCTGATGCTGCACAGGCAGACGGGTTAAAGTTATCACCGTCGGCGACTATGTTTTGGTGTTGTTGCGACAATCTGCCGGTGAACATGAGACGTCCAATCAGACACCTTTGGAACGATTTCATCTCCAAATGACTGTCGGAGGTCTCAACTGAGATGTATTGCTGCTAACGTTAGCTCAACAACGCTAACTTAGTTCACTGAGGAACAAAGTGGTACGCGTTTGTTTTGACCCAAAGAAGTTCAAATATTCTCTACGCCCAATCAAATCCAACAAGAGGCGGACTTTACCATCGACTTTTTCTGTATACGTCTCTGGTGTCAACCTGTTAATCCCCTTGTAGCCCCGCCCCTAAAGCATCCCCTGCTCTATGGTCTGTTTGACTCTAAGTGAGCAACACATGAAGCATCGGCTTCACTCCAGGTAAAGAGCACTGGTCTCAGACCAGCTGTTAGGTTTTAACCAACATGATGCTGAGCAGCCGTTATATCTGTTTCCGATGGAGCTGAAACTGAAGTTAAGAAAACATTTTTAAAGTGTTGGACCTCATTAATACTCTCCGTGGTCTAAAACACTTCCCTGGTCTAACTCCTACCCTACACCTCACCTCCCCCCCTGTTCTTGCGTGTCTCTTCTTGCTCCAACTTTTAATAAACCTCTTCCCAATCCTACCTCCAGTCCAGCAGCTCCCTTTCCAAAAACACGAGCTCATTCCCCTTTACGCGCTCCACCCCAGCTGCTCGGCTTCCAAGGGCCCATTTCGGCTATTTTTAGCGTCACAATAAAGCTGAAAAATAAATAAAAAAGAGGCACTTCCCAATATTTCCAGACTTTTCACATTAAATGTGCTTTTGGGGAGGGGGAACTGTTCCACCAGCAGAACCCTGCCAAAACAAATGCAACCCAAAGGAAACAATAGCATGAAAACAGATTTATTTTTTCATGAGCTGCTTTTTGAACGAACGCCGAAATCCGTATTAGAAAAAAAAAAAAAAAAAAAAGACGTCTGTGACATTTTGAAATAAAAAGTGGTTTTGTTAGTTGGTCAAGGGGGAAAGTAATATCTTCCAGAAGTATTGCAGGCCTGGCAACAGACGCCTGCAGGGAGCAGCGGGATGAACCGGCCTCGCCTGGAAAAGAGCCCAACAGACAGCTCTGGTTTAATTAAAAAAACAGACCGTGTATACAAGGTGGGCGAGGTCATCCTGACGTCACCCGGTGGTTTGTAGTCAGACTTTTGAAGCCTTGAGCCGTCGCCATGTTCTATTTTTTGCATCCAATGAATGGAAGAGACGCCATATACGTCTCTGGTATTGACCTGTCAATCACAGTATAAGCCCCGCCCCTAAAGTGTCCCCTGCTTTATGGTCTGTTTGACTCTAAATGAGCATAATGTACTAAATGAACATCATGTTGTATTGAAGAAGACTTGAAACTAGAGATTGAGACATAAACTCATGTTTACAATGTTTACTGAGGGAATACATCAAGAGAGAAGTAGAGTCATTTATATAGACTTCTATACAACCAGAGGAGTCGCCCCCTGGTGGCCAGGAGAGAGAATTCAGCTTTAACACATGAAGCATAGACTTCTATACAACCAGGTGTCGCCCCCTGGTGGTCAGGAGAGAGAATGCAGCTTTAACACATGAAGCATAGACTTCTATACAACCAGAGGAGTCGCCCCCTGGTGGTCAGGAGAGAGAATGCAGCTTTAACACATGAAGCATAGACTTCTATACAACCAGAGGAGTCGCCCCCTGGTGGTCAGGAGAGAGAATGCAGCTTTAACACATGAAGCATAGACTTCTATACAACCAGAGGAGTCGCCCCCTGGTGGTCAGGAGAGAGAATGCAGCTTTAACACATGAAGCATAGACTTCTATACAACCAGAGGAGTCGCCCCCTGGTGGTCAGGAGAGATAATTCAGCTTTAACACATGAAGCATAGACTTCTATACAACCAGAGGAGTCGCCCCCTGGTGGTCAGGAGAGAGAATGCAGCTTTAACACATGAAGCATAGACTTCTATACAACCAGGTGTCGCCCCCTGGTGGTCAGGAGAGAGAATGCAGCTTTAACACATGAAGCATAGACTTCTATACAACCAGAGGAGTTGTCATTTAGTCTGTCAAAATAATTACAAACAAACAAAAAGCAGCATGGTACTTGTTGTTGTTGTTGTTGTGTTTACCTGTTGGCAAGCTGTAGGACACGGTGACGTCTCCGGTCAGGTCAGCGGCGGGGTAGCGGCCGTTGAGGAAAGCCGAGAACGCCATGACGGAGGAGGAGCCAACAGCTGGAGAGAAACGAAGCGTTAGACCTGAAGCGTCCGGGTCACTTCCTGTCTGCAGACAGCGTAATAAAGACATAAATCTACCTTCATACAGCGACAGCTGTCAGATTGAATTGTAATCATTCTTTTTCTACATTTTTGGGGATATTGTACGACTCCTTCGTACAGGAGAGAGAAAACAGGCGATGAGGCTGAAGCAACTTCAGCTCTCGAACATCGGGCTCCAAGCGGACCGAAAGACGTCTTAAAATACGAAACGAAAGCTGGAATCAAAGGTTTTATTCATCCTCGTCTGTTTATTCCCATTCGGCCTTTAGACGTCATTAAACATTCTTTGTGGAAAAACGTGCTTGAAATCTGAATGTTGCAGAACGTTGTGTAGCTTGGAACAGTTTGAACACACTGTGGGTCAATATATTGATTATTATATTATATACAGTCACCAACTGAGATTCAGAGGCCTCGAAACCATTGTGTTGCATTATGGGAAGCACTCGGCACTAGTCCCTACAGTCTCCCAGTCTTTAGCGAGTCTACCGTGACTGAATCACTCGACTGCCTCTTACAGTGATTTGTGTTACTGCAAATCTTAACGTCCTTTTTTAGAATTTACTCTTTTCTTTTTTCTAACTGGCGCTGATTTAAAATAAGACGATGATCGATGGACACGGAAACAGAGCAGCAGACGAAAACAAAGTAGAAAAGTCAGCGTGTTGGAGGTGTGGACACACACACACACCCATGCGCACACACACACACACACACACACACACACACACACACATTAAACTTGCAAGGTGAGGAGAGAAGATTAACAACAGTATCCAGAGCTTTAACTGGCATCGAAGTGCAGACACGAACACACACACACACACACACACACACACACACACACACACACACACACACAGAAATTATATGTAGCATGAGAGAGGAGCGATGACTTGTAGCTTCCCTTCAAATACCTTAAAACCAACAGAGAAAAGAGAGAGACAGACAGAGATAGAGAGCTGGAGAGGAAAAGCAGGGATCAAATACAGACGGAGAGGAAAGGATATATTACAGCTAATGGCTTCATGCAGTCACACACACACACACACACACACACACTGTGTGGTGGTGTAATGGGGCGTGATGTTCCTGAGCTCAGCCTGTTACAGGTGACTGGACCCCAAGTATGTGTGTGTGTGTGTGTGTGTGTGTGTGTGTGTGTGTGTGTGTGTGTGTGTGTGTGTGTGTGTGTGTGTGTATCCTAATGGAAAACGTGTATGCGTAATGAATGAAAGTGAGATGTGTGTGTTTAAAAATATGTATTTCTGACTGTATAACATTGTTTTTTTTTCTAAAAGCATTCATTGAAAGTCCCTTGACCTTGTTCTCACACACACACACACACCAGAGGGCGAGGCCTCTCGATGTTGAGGATAGACGGAGCAGGAGGAGAAGAGATGGATGTGAGAGGAGATGAAAGGAGAGACAAGGACTCCTCCCCTCCAGACGGAGGAAGATTAATGATAAAAAAAGCAGAGAGACTTTCTACTCTCCTCCCTTCTCCTCCTTCTGTCACTCTCTCCTCTATCACTCCCTCACTCCTCACTCTCTCCTCTCTCCATCACTCTCTCCTCTATCACTCCCTCACTCTCTCCTCACTCTCTCCTCTCTCCACCACTCTCTCCTCTATCACTCCCTCACTCTCTCCTCTCTCCACCACTCTCTCCTCTATCACTCCCTCACTCCTCACTCTCTCCTCTATCACTCCCTCACTCTCTCCTCTCTCCATCACTCTCTCCTCTATCACTCCTCTCTCTCTCCCTCAATAAGAATAAATCTGCCAAATATCCACGTTCTGATCAGAACCTACAGCTTCTTTGTTGACTCTCATGTGTGTGCTTAAGATACAGACCTAGACCAGGACTTAGCTTAGCTTAGCTTAGCGTAGCGTAGCATGCAGACTGGAAGCAGAGGGACCAGCTAGCCTGGCTGCGCCCAGAAGAGGAAACAAACCCTTCCCACCTTTACAGCTCGGCATTCCCATCTTTACACAAACTCATCGTATCCCTCTTGGAGAACCTTCTTCCTGTTTCCTGTTTCCTGTGCTAAACAAGGTTTCAGCCACATGAGACACGTAACATCAATAGTATGAATTTAAACAACAGAAAACCAGAAGAATCCGTTTGAACTATGGAAATCTAATATGTAACTATAATGAACTTTTATGATCCATAAACACTGGAAATGAAGCAGAAAGTAGACGGTAAATGTCCAAGATATCGGTAATAATATAAAATCAGATGTCAGGTTCTAATGGTCTCTCTCTCTCTCCCTCCCTCTCTTTCTCTCTCTCTCTCTCCTCTCTCTCTCCCCATCTCTCTCCCTCTCTTCTCTCCCTCCCTCCCTTCCTCCCTCCCTTCCTCCCTCCCCCTCTCCCTCCCTCCCTCCCTGTCATCCTGTCTGTCAGCAGAAGGCTTTTAACCCGTGTGACCCGCAGGTCAAACTGGTCAGACTGGTTTTAAGTGCTTTAAGTGTTCCCAGGCCCATTAAGACCAACAAACAACACCAGAGAGGACACAAAGTACCCCCCTCCCCCTCTTTCTCTATCCATCTCCGTCTCTTTCTCTTCAGCTTGTCATCATATATTCAGGCACATCTGGACAGGTGAGGGAGGTGAGGGGGGGAGGGGCTTCTGTGGGCGTCAAACCCCGAGCTTCAGGTAACGTGTGTGAACCGGAGGTCCGACCCAGTGAGACTGTTCAGACTGGTCCCAGTGTTCTCAGGCACATTAACCCATTAACACCACGCCAACGTAAACAAACGCCCCCAAAGTCCCACTTTCACTCCACCGCTCCCTTTCTCCCCCGTCTCCACTTTCCTCCCCCTCTCAGTTACGTGTTCTCCCCCTTTTAACGGCCTTTATTCATCCCCAACTTCATCCCTTTATTCATCCCCAACTTCATCCCTTTATTCATCCCCAACTTCATCCCTTTATTTCCTTCTACATAAACCTCTCCTCCACCTCCGTATCAGTTACTCCTGCTGCTCCGCTTCCCTCCGTTCTTCTTCTTTTCCACATTTCTCTTCCTCTTGTCTCTTAATTCCAGGATTGCATTTGTGCGTCTGCTTCTATCAACGTGATGTTTGTCGTATTTTAAGGTGGTATTCTGCAGATTGTTGTCATTTTCTGCAAAACTATATTTAAAAGAATGTAAATTAGGGAGTGCATGTGAATGCTATAGAAAAAAAGAGTTGTTCAATTTTGTGTGTGTGTGTG
This sequence comes from Cottus gobio, assembly GCA_023566465.1. Taxonomy (NCBI): domain Eukaryota; kingdom Metazoa; phylum Chordata; class Actinopteri; order Perciformes; family Cottidae; genus Cottus; species Cottus gobio. Next base: position 27,300,922 of record CM042221.1, read on the forward strand.
TGTGTGTGTGTGTGTTGGAGCTATCCACAGGTTATAGCACTTGACAGCTCAGGTTAAACCGAGTACCGACTGTTTTGAAAAGGTTAAAGGTCAAGAGGGGTGGAGAAGGGGATCTATACCGCACAAGGAGACGGTAGAGGGGCATGTGTGTGTGTGTGTGTGTGTGTGTGTGTGTGTGTGTGTGTGTGTGTGTGTGTGTGTGTGTGTGTGTGTGTGTGTGTGTGTGTGTGTGTGTGTGTGTGTGCTTGTAAATGTGTGTGAGTGTGAGTGACCTTTCGTTGCCATGTGCAAATAATATAAAAAGCAAAACATCGGGAGAGAAAACAAATGTGGAAGGTGAATTTGGTCCGAGACGTTCCTGCTCCGTCAACAAGGGAATCTGAGGTGAGCATCCTTAAACACTGACCTTTGACCTCTGCCGGTCAGGATCAGGTCGGATCGAACCTGAGCTTCACTCAAGGAAAGGTTTGGTCTGTAACTCTAACGTGAAGAGCTGTGGCACCAACGTTGTACTTTTAGGACGCAAGTTCAAAGGATTATCAAAAGGTTTGAAATCTTCTGGTATTTTTCCACAAATGCATTTCAGTTTTTTGTTATTTAAAACTTTTATTTTTAGTATTTTATTTTTTAACAAGGCCCACCTCTCAGTGCATCTGTCTTAATGTCTTAAGAGAAGCAGGAACTAAATTAATTAACGTTAAGATTTAGATCAGAAAATGGCCGTGTGTGTGTGTGTGTGTGTCCTGAAGCGTCTCTGCGAAGTGAGACCCCAGAATCACAGCTGCAGTTACAGCTCAACACCAGAGGTGGCGCCAGAGAGAAGGAAACAGAGATCTTCAGGCTCGTGGCTTATGAACGCTGAGTACGGAGGATTGAAGGAAGTAGAAGGAAGCAGAGAGAGAAATAAAGACATGGAGGGGGGAATGAAAGAGAGGAAGCAGAGAAAAAAGATGGAAAGAGGAAACGGTAGAAACGGAGAGGGAGAGGGTGAGAGAGGGAAAGAGAGGGAACAAAGGAGGCAGTGTGTGGTGAACGGGGATAGTCGCCATCTGAGACGAATAAAAACTGGAATAACAATAAAAGTCAGAAGGCGCTACCTCCCCTCCTCTTCCTCACACAACCCCCCCCAACACTGGACAGCACACGCACGCACACACACACACACACACACACACACACACACACACACACACACACACACACACACACACACACACACACACACACACACACACACACACACACACACACACACACACACACACACACACACACACACGAGCAGGTGAGGGAGGAAAGAGAAAGTGATGAAGATGAAGTGATGATGAGGAGCAGAGAGGGCGTTGCTGTTTCTCCATATCACGGCCACGTTTGTTCCCAGAATGCATCTCTTCTCTTCTGTTTCTGTTTTCATAAACGTAATTTCTCGCGGTGGCAGTCTACTGGTTTCCAGGTCTGTCCAGTATGTCGACACCTCATCATGTGACCCCATCAGGCCGAGGGCGTCGCCCGCTGGTTTGTGGACTGTGGTCTGGAAGCCTCAGGTTCATTATTTTGGCCGTCGCCATCTTGGATTTTGGCCGTCGCCCTTCTTGTTTCTTTGCAACCAGAGAACAGGATCTGACCATATATGGACTGAGGAGGAGTCATGTAGAGAATCCTCTGATGTCGATCTGTCAATTACCCTGTAGCCCCGCCCCTAAAGCGTCCCCTGCTTTATGGTCTGTTTGACTCTAAATTAGCATAATTTACTAAATGAACATCATGCTGTATTGAAGAAGACTTGAAACTAGAGATTGAGACATAAACTCATGTTTACAATGTTTACTGAGGGAATACATCAAGAGAGAAGTAGAGTCATTTATATAGACTCAGTGACCTTTGACCCCCAAACTCTAATCCGTTCATCCTTGAGTCCAAGAGGATGCTCGAGCCAGGTGTTGCCTCCAGGTGTCGTCGAGGTGGAGGCATTAAAGGGTGGAGGAGAAGAAATATGTATTATGAGACTTAGTTTGGATATTTCTACGATTCATTGGATCTATCTTTTGAAGTTTTAATACATCTGAGGCCCTAAACGCATTCCCTCGCCTAAAGTTTATTTATGTATTCATCAACATTTGCTTATTTTACTTCTTTCAATTGTGTGATTGATTTACAAATGCCTGCAATCACCTAAAACTCTGGAAGCTTTCGTTTATGGCGATGACTAATATCGAGTTAACGCTGATATGACGTCATATATATTCACACCTGGTAAATATATAACCACGTGGTCAAGCTCAGGAGACCTTGGTGGGAAGGAGATCTATCGATTGATTATTATGCGGTTATTTGATCAATCGTTTCTCAGACCGAACGAAGCCGTTTCCTGTGATGACGGAGGGTTATTTTGACTTCGTGTCACGGTCATCACAGGAGCCGACGTTTGAGGATACGTCGGCTTGTGTGACTCTGACCGACTCTTTGCACCACGTCACCTGACTCCCTGCTTATCGCCGGTCATAATGACTCCGGCCACCAGAGGGCGCCGTCCACGGCGGTCTGTCTTCGTCTCACCGCCAAAACTCGGATTCAACCGCCAGCGACACGAAAACTATTTCAGCTGCTGAGCAGAGTCGGAGCCGTCAAACCCTCTGGAGCTGAGCAGCGGCATCACGACCAGTTAGAGGCGTGTCTACGTCTTGTTGGGCGCACCGGTCCATCTGCAGCTCAGCATCTTCCCCTGCAGAGCCCTAAAGGCCGGGTGTGATTTTCTGGATCAAATCACAGGAGTAAACTCTGACCGTGTGACTGAGACCCAGCTGCTCGGAGCCAAGCCATTAAAACTCCATTCACCTATTCTGTCCCGACTTTCCTGGACTGTAACGGGTGGGAAACACTCGGTTACAGAGGCCAAATCTACAGGGGGGGGGGGGGGGGGGGAGGAAAAAGAAAGACAAAAATGTGTGTGTGTGTGTGTGTGTGTGTGTTCAGTGGCTCGTGTTTCACAGTAGAGAGCTGTTGATTGACTAGTGGAAGCCAGCGCCAGATTTCTGTGTGTAGAAAGACAAAAGAGCGTGACATAAACACACACACACACACACACATATCCATGAACATATGCACGTGTCACCCCAATGTCCTGTTTAAATATAGATACGCACACTGTGTGTGTTGAAGTATTTATATGACTTGAGTATGTACGTCTGGTGTGTGTGTGTGTGTGTGTGTGTGTGTGTGTGTGTGTGTGTGTGTGTGGCTCCTGAATCTGACCCGCTACCTAAAGCCGTGTAAACAGAGAGTCTCCTTGGTGGCGTAAACGTGAGTCACCGCCTCTGATCTTCCGTATAAACACTGGAACGCTGCCAGGAAGTCAAACCTCCGCAGAACCAAACAGAGGGTTTCTCTTCTGGCTTCTTCTTCAATGACTTTACTTCTGATGAACTCTGAGTGGTTGTTGGCGTCTTTCCCGTAGTCTGAGCAGACATGAAGGCATCGCTTTACATATGATCAACAATAATGACCAAAAACATAAAGAAGGTTTAGTATTAATTAGATGTTCCTTTAGCTCCACGTTGGATATGATGAGATGTAAGAACCAACTCTAAAGTCAGTTATTATTTTTAATGTCCGGCGAGCTCATTCAGATTAATGACGGATACTTTGATCCTTTATGTATGAAAATGCAGAGACGGATGAAAACACTGAACATGTGGACGTGGGTGAAGACGCCAGAAACACGAAACATGTGCATTGCAAAATATGCCAGAAAATGAAATGTAAGCCGTAAAACATAAAATATGTGATGCTCATAAATGGAGGAAACCGACATAAGAATGTACAAAGAAATATAGAGCCAAGCGGGCGCATCGGGTTTGAATCAGCAGTCTAGAGGTCGCGTACGGTGTGTGTACCGCGACTTCTACGACCTCTACGATCTCTACGACCTCTACGACCTCTACGACCTCTACGACCTCTACGACCTCTACGACCTCTAGACAGGCCGCTAAGAAAGCTGTGTGGTGAGCGGGCGCCGTGAGGCCGGGCTGGTCAGTGTGATTCAGGGCTCAGGATGGACTGAGCTGCTCACATCTTGAAGTCGTAAACTCAAAGTCCGTGTCGGCCTGAAAGCCGCAGCGACCGCCGCTCCCTGATGGATGGAGCGAGTTTAGAGGAAGAGAACGACGTTTTCCTGGCTTCTGAGTCTGTGAACACGACCCCCCCACCCCCACACACACACTACTCACACACACACACACACACACACACACACACACACACACACACACACACACACACACACACACACACACACACACACACACACACACACACACACACACACACACACACACACACACACACACACACACACCCCCTCCCCCCCACCAGATCACAGCCTCGGGAATCCTTATGGTAACTGAAAGCCCATTTGACGGGTTTCATTTGTACTAAATTGTAAAAAAAATGTCACATTCTGTGGTGTAAAAAAAAAGGAATTTAAATCAATTCTAGAGATACAATTATTGGAACTTAATGGCTAAAATTTCAATTATGACAAGACAAATGGCACACCTCGGGCGTGAGACGATATATACTGATCTTGTTCTCCCAATCTCGCTCTCTCTCTCTCTCTCCCCCTCCCCCTCTCTCTCCCTCTCTCGAGTCCCGGAGGTCTCACACAACGTTAGGAGTCACGGCCACATGCACGGTGCAGCAGCATCATCAGGGTTAGAGGTTCAACCCCCACTGGGGCCACAGATTATTATTATTATTATTATGGGTTGCCATGGCAGCGTGAGGAGCCGCTGATAAAAGCCGGACTGGTTTCCATTACTCGCTCTGTAAGTCACGACTGGGAGTCAATGGGAGGAAACAGAGGACCATAGAAAGCCATTGGCAAACACGGTGTTGCTGGACGGGCCGTGTTCTTTTTAATGAGCCGACGGCAGATATGAGGGTGTGTGTGTGTGTGTGTGTGTGTGTGTGTGTGTGTGTGTGTGTGTGTGTGTGTGTGTGTGTGTGTGTGTGTGTGAGACTCGGATCAAAGTCAAGGTGGCCGAGTATCCGTCGACAGCCAGATGACAGAACGAGTGGTGAGTCTGATAAGAGCGGAACACACACACCTCTGTTACGCACACGCACACACACACGCACCCTCACACGCACACACACGTACCCTCACACGCACCCTCACACACACACACACACACACACACACACACACTGACCCATGGGCTGCAGGACAAACTGGTCCTGTGTGACGGCCAGAGGAGGCTGAATGGCGACGGTCAGTTTAGACGACTGTACAACACAACGGGCCTTCACCTTCACCTGGAGAGAGGAAGACAGATTACAGGAGTGAGACAGATTACAGGAGTGAGACAGGAGAGAGGAAGACAGATTACAGGAGTGAGACAGATTACAGGAGTGAGACAGGAGAGAGGAAGACAGATTACAGGAGTGAGACAGATTACAGGAGTGAGACAGGAGAGAGGAAGACAGATTACAGGAGTGAGACAGGAGAGAGGAGTGAGACAGATTACAGGAGTGAGACAGGAGAGAGGAGTGAGACATATTACAGGAGTGAGACAGGAGAGAGGAAGACAGATTACAGGAGTGAGACAGGAGAGAGGAGTGAGACAGATTACAGGAGTGAGACATGAGAGAGGAGTGATACATATTACAGGAGTGAGACAGGAGAGAGGAGTGAGACATATTACAGGAGTGAGACAGGAGAGAGGAGTGAGACAGATTACAGGAGTGATACATATTACAGGAGTGAGACAGGAGAGAGGAGTGATACATATTACAGAAGTGAGACAGGAGAGAGGAGTGAGACATATTACAGGAGTGAGACAGGAGAGAGGAGTGAGACATATTACAGGAGTGAGACAGGAGAGAGGAGTGAGACATATTACAGGAGTGAGACAGGAGAGAGGAGTGAGACATATTACAGGAGTGATACATATTACAGGAGTGAGACAGGAGAGAGGAGTGAGACAGATTACAGGAGAGAGGAAGACAGTTTACAGGAGTGAGACAGGAGAGAGGAGTGAGACCGGGGGGCAGCTCTCACCTGTACGGTCACTGAAGGGACGGACACACCGTCGATATCTTGGATCAGAGCTTGCTGTAGAAGGAGACAAATCATTAGTCTGTGTGTGTGTGTGTGTGTGTGTGTGTGTGTGTGTGTGTGTGTGTGTGTGTGTGTGTGTGTGTGTGTGTGTGTGTGTGTGTGTACCGATGGGCTGTCCATGCTGGAGGACACAGTCGCTGTGAGGATCAGGTCCTCCTCACCGTCGCCTTTAGGCAAGATGTCTACATGAATGACATCGAGGAGTTTAATCCTAAACATGAACGATGAGGTTATATCTGATTGTTTATCCTATAAAGACATTTAAAATAGCAGGTAGACAGACAGGTAGACAGACAGGTAGACAGACAGGTAGACAGACAGGTAGACAGACGGGCAGACAGACGGGCAGACAGACGGGTAGACAGACGGGTAGACAGACGGGTAGACAGACGGGTAGACAGACGGGTAGACAGACGGGTAGACAGACGGGTAGACAGACGGGTAGACAGACGGGTAGACAGACGGGTAGACAGACGGGCAGACAGACGGGCAGACAGACGGGCAGACAGACGGGCAGACAGACGGGCAGACAGACGGGTAGACAGACGGGCAGACAGACAGGTAGACAGACGGGCAGACAGGCAGGTAGACAGGCGGGCAGACAGACGGGCAGACAGACAGGTAGGCAGACAGGTAGACAGACAGGTAGACAGACGGGCAGACAGACAAGTAGACAGACGGGCAGACAGACAGGTAGGCAGACAGGTAGGCAGACAGGTAGGCAGACAGGTAGGCAGACAGGCAGACAGACAGGTAGACAGACAGGCAGACAGACAGGCAGACAGACGGGTAGACAGACGGGCAGACAGACAGGTAGGCAGACAGGTAGACAGACAGGTAGACAGACGGGCAGACAGACAGGTAGACAGACAGGTAGACAGACAGGTAGACAGACAGGTAGACAGACGGGTAGACAGACGGGTAGACAGACGGGTAGACAGACGGGCAGACAGACAGGTAGACAGACAGGTAGACAGACGGGTAGACAGACGGGTAGACAGACGGGCAGACAGACAGGTAGACAGACAGGTAGACAGACGGGGCCACTACCTTGAGTCCGGCTGGCCTCTCTGATGAACCTCTGCAGCTTCTTCATCTCAGCATCCACCTGCTCATAGTCGGCCTCGCGGGCGTCCACCTTGGGCGTGGAGAAGAAGGAGGGGTCTGTACCCATGTAGGAGCAGAGGAGGTGGCCATCAGAGCTCAGGCTGACCACCACGCCCTTTATCTCCCTGAGGAGGGGAGGAGAGGGGAGGGGAGGGAGGGGAGAGGAGGGGGGGAGAGGGGAGGGGGGGGGAGAGATGAGGAGGGGGGGAGAGGGGAGGAGAGGGGGGGGGGGTGAGGAGGGGATCATCATCATTTCTGTTTTGTGTTGTAATTGTGGTTTGATTGAAGGCATTTGTAAAAAATAATAAACACACACACACACACACACACACACACACACACAACTGATTGGCTGCAGCCGGCCCCTCCCCTCCCTGCTCTGCTCTGATTGGCCAGCTCCTTCCTCGGAGATACTCACGGGAAGTTGGCGAGGCGGACGGCCACGGGCACGAAGGGCAGCCGGGCCGCCCACTTCAGGGTCACGTCCTGGTACACCAGCAGCATGGCGGTGTGGTTGCCCAGCAACAGGTTGGTCGAGCCATCCGTCACTAAACGAAACCAGAAGACGAAAGTTATGATTTAATAATACAAGAGGGCGAAACAATGAGACCAGGACTGAACGAGACCAGGACTGAACGAGACCAGGACTGAACGAGACCAGGACTGAACGAGACCAGGACTGAAGGAGACCAGGACTGAACGAGACCAGGACTGAACGAGACCAGGACTGAACGAGACCAGGACTGAACGAGACCAGGACTGAAGGAGACCAGGACTGAACGAGACCAGGACTGAACGAGACCAGGACTGAACGAGACCAGGACTGAACGAGACCAGGACTGAACGAGACCAGGACTGAAGGAGACCAGGACTGAAGGAGACCAGGACTGAAGGAGACCAGGACTGAAGGAGACCAGGACTGAACGAGACCAGGACTGAACGAGACCAGGACTGAACGAGACCAGGACTAAAGGAGACCAGGACTGAACGAGACCAGGACTGAACGAGACCAGGACTGAACGAGACCAGGACTGAACGAGACCAGGACTGAAGGAGACCAGGACTGAAGGAGACCAGGACTGAACGAGACCAGGACTGAACGAGACCAGGACTGAACGAGACCAGGACTGAACGAGACCAGGACTGAAGGAGACCAGGACTGAAGGAGACCAGGACTGAAGGAGACCAGGACTGAACGAGACCAGGACTGAACGAGACCAGGACTGAACGAGACCAGGACTGAACGAGACCAGGACTGAAGGAGACCAGGACTGAAGGAGACCAGGACTGAACGAGACCAGGACTGAACGAGACCAGGACTGAACGAGACCAGGACTGAACGAGACCAGGACTGAACAAGACCAGGACTGAAGGAGACCAGGACTGAAGGAGACCAGGACTGAAGGAGACAGGACTGAAGGAGACCAGGACTGAAGGAGACCAGGACTGAAGGAGACCAGGACTGAAGGAGACCAGGACTGAAGGAGACGTGACTGAAGGAGACCAGGACTGAAGGAGACCAGGACTGAAGGAGACGTGACTGAAGGAGACCAGGACTGAAGGAGACCAGGACTAAAGGAGACGGGACTGAAGGAGACCAGGACTGAAGGAGACCAGGACTGAAGGAGACAGGACTGAACGAGACCAGGACTGAACGAGACCAGGACTGAAGGAGACCAGGACTGAACAAGACCAGGACTGAAGGAGACAGGACTGAACGAGACCAGGACTGAACGAGACCAGGACTGAACGAGACCAGGACTGAACGAGACCAGGACTGAAGGAGACAGGACTGAAGGAGACAGGACTGAAGGAGACAGGACTGAAGGAGACCAGGACTGAAGGAGACCAGGACTGAAGGAGACCAGGACTGAAGGAGACGGGACTGAAGGAGACCAGGACTGAAGGAGACCAGGACTAAAGGAGACGGGACTGAAGGAGACCAGGACTGAAGGAGACCAGGACTAAAGGAGACCAGGACTGAAGGAGACCAGGACTAAAGGAGACCAGGACTGAAGGAGACCAGGACTGAAGGAGACCAGGACTAAAGGAGACCAGGACTGAAGGAGACCAGGACTGAAGCCAACAGGTGTTCATGCTGAAGGGCTGCACAATAAATAAAATATCAATTTCAAATAAAATTGTTGGAACTGAAGCGATGCTCCGCTCGTAGAAAACTCAGCTGTTTATCGAATCAAGCGCTCCCTAAACCAACAGCCGGCCACCGGAAGCGACAGATGGTTTGGGTTCTCTGTTCGCTGCATCTGCTTCAGAGAACGAAGAATAATAAACATCAAGAACACAAGAGAACGTAGCGCTCCGTTGAATTTGTTCTGGGTAAAAGGTTTTGTGCGATTATATTACGTTCTCTTGCGTTCTCTTACGTTCTCTTCTGCTTCTCCTCTGTGAAAAAGAACTTGTATTGAAGCAAACATTTGGAGGAATGTAGCGCGAGATGGACATGAAGCAAGCGCTCTGTTATTTAAAGGGCCGGCGTAGCGCTGGGCTACTGTAGAAACATGGCCGCCGCACCGTGAAGAAGAGAAAAGGCAACGGTTCTATTTCCAGGAGGTTAAACACAAAGAAGACAAACTTTATCCCATTTATGCAAATATATATTCCACTAAATGCTCCTCAAAAAAACATTGAATAATCACACTAATGCTAAAACATTTTGGCCACAAAAAACATTTGAGCTCACTACGACGAGACCAAAAGGACTCAAACTCAAAGTCAAAATAATAAATGATCAATTTACAAAACAAACAAAAGGTTTAAACGATGTAAACGTCTCTTCGCTGCGAGGACTCAGACGACGGAGCTTCGGCCTCAGAAAACAACGATTTCACAAAATCCAACCGCGGCGCACGGAAATAAAACATTCCTGTGGCGGGCGGCGTGGCCCTTTAAGACGAGAAGAGAAATCATCCCTTCATGTCTCACATCTGGTTTGTATATTGAATTGTCATCGAGAGCTTTCATTTCACGACAAGGGCCGCTTTTATAGGTGTGTATATATATAACTAGAGTTACATACACACTTTCTCCTGTGACTCATGGCTAGAAACATTAAATATAAATACTACTTGTGTTACACACACACACACACACACACACACACAAAGGGCCAGTCCATCCCACCAATGGAGCAGCTCCTGTACCACCTAGAGAGATCTGAGGTGACGGCCACACGCAAAACAAACACGCCTCTCTCTCTCACACACACACACACACTCTCTATACGGTGGTCAGCAGGGCGGTACAGCCCAGGGGTCAAAATGACAGAGTGTGTGTGTCGTGCCACATCAAAGCCAGCGCACACCTTCCATCACAGCATCCGCATCATAATTACCACCCAATTAAAAAAGGTCCGCTCAGCTCGTCGCCATGGAGCCGAGCATCAGCGTCTCTCTGAGGAACCAACGAGAGACCAGCATGTGATGGGATCAAACCAGTGCCTGTGTGTAGGAGGTGGACGTAGTTCATCAGTTTGTGGACTCGTGCTTTGAAGCCTCGAGTTCGCCGTCGCCATCTTGGAATACGGTCGTCGCCATGTTGTTTTTTTGCAACCAATAAACAGAAGTAATCATGTGTTGACTGAGGGGTGACGTAGAAAGACTGGTAGAGACCTGTCAATCACCTTTTAGCCCCGCCTTAAAGCACCCCCTGCTTCTATACAACCAGAGGAGTCGCCCCCTGGTGGTCAGGAGAGAGAATGCAGCTTTAACACATGAAGTATATACTTCTATACAACCAGAGGAGTCGCCCCCTGGTGGTCAGGAGAGAGAATGCAGCTTTAACACATGACGCATAGACTTCTATACAACCAGAGGAGTCACCCCCTGGTGGCCAGGAGAGAGAATGCAGCTTTAACACATGAAGCATAGACTTCTATACAACCAAAGGAGTCGCCCCCTGGTGGTCAGGAGAGAGAATGCAGCTTTAACACATGAAGCATAGACTTCTATACAACCAGAGGAGTCGCCCCCTGGTGGTCAGGAGAGAGAATGCAGCTTTAACACATGAAGCATAGACTTCTATACAACCAGAGGAGTCGCCCCCTGGTGGTCAGGAGAGAGAATGCAGCTTTAACACATGAAGCATAGACTTCTATACAACCAGAGGAGTCACTCCCTGGTGGTCAGGAGAGAGCATGCAGCTTTAATACATGAGACACCTTTGAGACAGGCTGAGGATCAGATGATCTCATTTTAAACCAAAAGACTGAAAGCAGGAACGAGAGTGTTTCTGGTGAGCCGTGGAGCTGATTAAGTTGTTTATGAGGAAGAGGGGGAGAGAGGGAGAGGGAAAGAGAGAGAGAGAGAGAGAGAGAGAGAGCAGCGGCCGTGGACGTCCACCAACGGCCTCAAGAGACGCTCCTCGTCGAGCGGCCGGGGTTTGCAGCCACCACGGTGGTGGGTTCTCCTGAATGGGTTAGGGTTCTCCTGAATGGGTTAGGGTTCTCCTGAATGGGTTAGGGTTCTCCTGAATGCCGGCTTTTCCAACAGCGGAACCGAAGATCAAACACGGACGAGGAGGAGCGCTGCAGCGGTCCGATCCCGGGAGCTGCCGTCTTCCAGACATGTGGGAAGTTTTATGTGGTTTTTTCGATTGTTGACAGGAATCGGAAAACTTGTCCCAATAAAAAAAAAAAGAAGAAGAAAAAAAAAGCTGCTTTTGTTGCTCTGGCACGTCATGTATTGAATTTATAGCCAATTTCCAAGAGTATTGAAATAATCTAAATAATGTCTTGGACAGATAGGGGAGCACTTTGAAAGCACTTTAAAACTTCTCCTCCACCCCTCCACCCCTCCACCCCTCCTGGATCCTTCCTCCACTTCTTTTCCTTTCTTTCCATCGGCCAGCAAGTGTGAAACAACTCAAACCGGGTCAGTGGCTCGTCGCTGCGTAAACCGAACCAGGCAGAAAATAATAACGTAGCCGTAAAGCGCGCTCATAAAAAGGTTGTTTATTGCTCGGCGTTGTGGAGGTCCAACCTCGGCCGATTGGTTTGGCTCGTAAGATCAGAATCAGACTTCAGAGTCGGACGACTTCCCTCTGTATCAAACGTAAACATCTTTAAAGCATGAAGTGAGCAGACGCAAAGAGGGTTCAAAACATGGCAGAGGCAGGTCCAGGCTTCTCTCCAGTCAGAGAGAAACAGGATGGAGGGGAATAGTTTAAACCAATTATTTTGTTTTTTTAACAGAAGCAAACGACCCTTTCCATGAAGAATCATAATGATTTAGATATTTCACACACTCTTATGCATAATGTGTTTTAGTGTATAACAATGCAGCATAGTCTGGTCTTGAGTCCTATTTTAACTAGTTATCCCTCGTTTCATTTGCTGCGTGTTGAATGTTGAATCTGTTGTCTTGAATGATGAATGATGATATTAATATTCTCACTCTTCCTTGTTTGTGCGCGCGTTGTAAAGCGTCATTATTGTTTAACCTTGTTTCTGTCTTTAGGTTTGTTTTGTAACATCTGCCTCTAGGGACTACCGATGAAAAATAGCCTCTTTTACAGAGAAGTGTTTATTAATGTGCACTGTCCCTTATTAAATAAAGAATTATTAAAAACTCTCCAGCTCAGATCCAACTGATGATATTGCAGCTCAGACCTCTGATCTCGTGATCCAGACTTCTCCCGGATGTTGTGATGTCTTCGATATCGCCAACAAATGAAACCAGGAAGCAGTTTTATATCTGCTGCAGTTTGGAAGTGAACTTTTTCCACATTTTGGGCTTTTTCCCCAAGTGATCTATATCTTGAATCCTGAAAACGTTGTTATACGTTGTATAACGTTGTCGCGTGGAGCTGATTTCAGCCTGAAGCATTTAAAGCAAATTTTTAAAGAGAAAATACAGACATGTGTGTTATTATATGCCATATATTATATAGCATAGCTCTCGCTCTATATATGCATTCATCATGAAAGCCATTCATCGTGCACCATATGTTTATGTACTACAGTGAGCTCCTTTTAATGCCTGCAGCAGAGCTCCTACAGCTCCTCCAGCAGGTTCTGCCAAAAGCAGCTTCCTGCAGGGCCTCGCGTGGCGCCGGGCCACGGCTCACGGTGAGTCCGTGGGCTTCGTCCACTCGTCTCCACGGTAGGGCTGCAGCAGGTGCAGCGTGCACCGTGCAGCATGCATGCACTGTGCACCATGCATGCTGCGTTTCCCATCCCATTGTCTTAGTTTGCTTCAGTTCGATCTGTATTCTCACGCGTACAGTTAAAGGCGGTTAATCTGTCCTAGGACCCGAACTGAACCAACCCTTTAAAGATGGTGCTGGTCCTGCTGCACTGGTGCTACGGCTTCAGGGTTACCTGAGGCGAAGGGCAGGAAGCAGCTGGGGTTGAACTCCAGCTTCTTCATGAAGCGGATGTGGCTGTTGTCACGGAGACAGTAGAGGTTCCTCTCGCCCAGGACGAAGATGGAGGAGGAGGCGTGGGAGAAGGAGGGCACGCAGAGGTCCAGGGCCTGTTCTCCCAGGACAAAGGTCCAGTCAGGCTGCAGGAGGACACACACACACACCTCATTTCTTCAATTTCAAAACAAGCAGCGTGATGTGCACTGTGACGCATGTGGGGTCTGAACCCTTCGCAGAACACTGGTGCAGTCACTGAAACTCTTTTGTTGGGTATTTCCATTTCATGGAGGCAGAGATGTGGACAGAAGCGTTTTCAGCTGCAGTGAATGAAGACGTGATCTGTGTACGTTGGCGGCCGGGCTTTCTGCGCCGCTGTGGGAAAATCCAAAGTTTTATGGGGGAAGAGAATATATCCGACTGAACGTCTGTGGTGAGAGTTTTTTACAGAATCGACATTCAATCCATTCTCCGGCATTAAGAAAGTTGGGCTAATTATAAAGATATATACGTCTTACGGTCACAGGTCAACGTGTGTGTGTTGGTTCCCTTCACTCTCAGGTTTCCACATTCTGCAACGACGTCGCTGCCTATATTTTATAGTTTTGTATTTCTGTCACTCAGACTTGGGTCTCGCTTACTTGTTGAATTGACTGCAGGGTTCATACACACAATGGAGTTCCAGGACTTTTCCAGGACTTTAAACGCACATGCAACCAACAACTATGTGTGTGAAGCATGTTATGCACACAGATGTTTGGGAGACCCGTAACTACTAAAACTAGCTGTGCAGCGTGGTTAACTAATTAGGTCCAGAAGGACCCGTTTGCCTTTGCAGAATATGGTTCCTCGTGTGTGTGAGTGATGAAAAGAGGCAACTTACCGCCAGCCTCTTGCCTCCGGTCTTGAGGGGCAGGTCCGGATCCTGTCGGCTCTCTGCCTCGGCGGCCACGGACAGCGTCTCGTACCTGGGAGTCGGAGAGAGACCAGAACGCTGCTCAGTACCAATACGGAGAGAGACCATACTGCTGCTCAGTACCAACACGGAGAGAGACCAGAACGCTGCTCAGTACCAACACAGAGAGAGACCAGAACACTGCTCAGTACCAACACGGAGAGAGACCAGAACACCGCTCAGTACCAACACAGAGGGAGACCAGAACGCTGCTCAGTACCAACACGGAGAGAGACCAGAACGCTGCTCAGTACCAACACGGAGAGAGACCAGAACGCTGCTCAGTACCAACACGGAGAGAGACCAGAACGCTGCTCAGTACCAACACGGAGAGAGACCAGAACGCTGCTCAGTACCAACACGGAGAGAGACCAGAACGCTGCTCAGTACCAACGCGGAGAGAGACCAGACCGCTGCTCAGTACCAACACGGAGAGAGACCAGACCGCTGCTCAGTACCAACACGGAGAGGGACCAGAACACTGCTCAGTACCAACACAGAGAGAGACCAGAACACTGCTCAGTACCAACACAGAGAGAGACCAGAACGCTGCTCAGTACCAACACGGAGAGAGACCAGACACTGCTCAGTACCAACATGGAGAGACCAGAACGCTGCTCAGTACCAACACGGAGAGAGACCAGAACGCTGCTCAGTACCAACACGGAGAGAGACCAGAACGCTGCTCAGTACCAACACGGAGAGAGACCAGAACGCTGCTCAGTACCAACACAGAGAGAGACCAGAACGCTGCTCAGTACCAATACGGAGAGAGACCAGACACTGCTCAGTACCAACATGGAGAGACCAGAACGCTGCTCAGTACCAACACGGAGAGAGACCAGAACGCTGCTCAGTACCAACACGGAGAGAGACCAGAACGCTGCTCAGTACCAACACGGAGAGAGACCAGAACGCTGCTCAGTACCAACACAGAGAGAGACCAGAACGCTGCTCAGTACCAATACGGAGAGAGACCAGACACTGCTCAGTACCAACACAGAGAGAGACCAGAACGCTGCTCAGTACCAACACGGAGAGAGACCAGAACGCTGCTCAGTACCAACACGGAGAGAGACCAGAACGCTGCTCAGTACCAACACGGAGAGAGACCAGAACACTGCTCAGTACCAACGCGGAGAGAGACCAGACCGCTGCTCAGTACCAACACGGAGAGAGACCAGACCGCTGCTCAGTACCAACACGGAGAGGGACCAGAACACTGCTCAGTACCAACACAGAGAGAGACCAGAACACTGCTCAGTACCAACACAGAGAGAGACCAGAACGCTGCTCAGTACCAACACGGAGAGAGACCAGACACTGCTCAGTACCAACATGGAGAGACCAGAACGCTGCTCAGTACCAACACGGAGAGAGACCAGAACGCTGCTCAGTACCAACACGGAGAGAGACCAGAACGCTGCTCAGTACCAACACGGAGAGAGACCAGAACGCTGCTCAGTACCAACACGGAGAGAGACCAGAACGCTGCTCAGTACCAACACAGAGAGAGACCAGAACGCTGCTCAGTACCAATACGAAGAGAGACCAGACACTGCTCAGTACCAACATGGAGAGACCAGAACGCTGCTCAGTACCAACACGAATAGAGACCAGAACGCTGCTCAGTACCAACACAGAGAGAGACCAGAACGCTGCTCAGTACCAACACGGAGAGAGACCAGAACGCTGCTCAGTACCAATACGGAGAGAGACCAGACACTGCTCAGTACCAACATGGAGAGACCAGAACGCTGCTCAGTACCAACACGAATAGAGACCAGAACGCTGCTCAGTACCAACACAGAGAGAGACCAGAACGCTGCTCAGTACCAACACGGAGAGAGACCAGAACGCTGCTCAGTACCAACACGGAGAGAGACCAGAACGCTGCTCAGTACCAACACAGAGAGAGACCAGAACGCTGCTCAGTACCAACACGGAGAGAGACCAGAACACTGCTCAGTACCAACACGGAGAGAGACCAGAACACTGCTCAGTACCAACATGGAGAGACCAGAACGCTGCTCAGTACCAACACGGAGAGAGACCAGAACGCTGCTCAGTACCAACACGGAGAGAGACCAGAACACTGCTCAGTACCAACACAGAGAGAGACCAGAACACTGTTCAGTACAAACACGCTCACATTCATCCTGCAACACTGAAGATGTAGAAGCATCACGTCTCAGCGCAGGAATCTTTAGCATATCGTCATTTTAGATCCCAGCTCATCTTGTGCTGTTTAAATTACAGATGAGAGAGAAGTCAAACCCTTGTTGGACAAACTTTCCAGATGAAAATGTTTCTTTAATACTTTCTAGATATCCAGCATTAGAAACTGGTGGCTCTGACAACTACTTTTGAAGAAGGAAAGGGAGATTGTGACCGTCAACAATTCATGTATATTTTGTATTTAATTTTAAATGCATTGAAAGATCAAATAATTTGAATTGTTGTACAAATTAATTATTGTCTGCGTCACACGGTTTGAGTTCTTTCTGGCTGCATGTGTAAAGCGCTTATTTTTATTTTTAAAAAATGGTTTAAATTATAGTCTTGGTGAAGGTAACGTTGATCACAGAATATTTAAAAGACATTCACATATTAGAGCATATTTCACCAATGTTGGCTTTCAACTGATAACATGTGGATGTGGTTTAATAGTCGAGCTCTAAAACAACAATATGCTGTTATCATCAACATGTAAAGGATGAATAAATGTCTCTTTTGAACTAAATAAAATATTCCCTTCAGATGTTCCTCACGAGGGAACGATTGAAAGATGAGGTGCTTAAAACAAAACCCACAAAAAGTCAAACTAGTGGATCTCTGGATCCAGACTTCTTTTACCAGGAGCCCGAGACCACAACGACACCAACTACTTTCCTGAGAGAAGTTCCGTCTGCAAGGCCAGAAATCCCCGATTGGCATTTAAAGTCGGACACTTCATAGCGGTCTTTATGAACTGCATCCTCGTGTCTCGGGCTCTCCTCGTACTCCTGTCGGGTCAACAAGCTGTTCCTGGACCGCGTCTATCAGTGTTAATCAGCGAGCTGTTGCCGACTGGCTGTGGATAAAGAGGTCGGACTGATCTGCGGTCAGTTGACTTTGGCATCTTCGGCACGGGGAGTTTTCCAGTAAGAAGCTGGCAGGGAGAAGCGGCTTGGCGGGAATCTATATATCCGTCTCTTCTAACACCTGGATGAAGGCGACCCGGCCCAAACTCCGGACCGCAACCCACACACTACAGAACCGCTGATTTATCCACTCAGTTCCCTCACTCGGTATTAGATACTTGGACCATGAACCTGCTGTTAATCAAAGACGGCAGGTCTGACATCCACCTCCAAACTTAGGGACCCTAATACAACATGGCTGCCACGCCTTTAGGTTTCTGGTTAAGAGTTGAAACAACTCAAAAGAACAGGTTTAACCCTGGTGCAGTGTTATTGGATGGTAACCAACAGATATCACATAATGGACTCTAGTGAATGTCAGCCGACGTTGGTCATGTTTAAGTATCTTTACTTTGGATTCGATCTCGTCCAACTTTGTAATGCAAAGGATGCAAAGAAATTTCCCCTCAAGATAAACAGTTTAGACTGTTTCATGCATCAGTGAGAACACACTTAGTTTAAAACCTGTTTACAATGAGGCAAGGCATTTACATTACATTTTATTTAGCTGACACTTTTATCCAAAGTGAGTACAAACAAGAATCAGAACAACAAGAATCAAGAAGGTACGATTTCATCAATAAAGTTCAACTACAAAGTGCTATCAGTAAGAGCCATTCCAGTGCTACTAAAGTGCTACATCCTTTATTCAAGATATAGTCGGAAAAAGTCATAGTATGTCAAAAAAGTCATAGTATGTCAAAAAAGTAAAAAAATATAATTTGTCAAAAAAAGTATGAAAAAAGTCATAGTATGTCAAAAAAGTTAAAATATATAATTTTTCAAAAAAGTATGAAAAAAGTGATAGTATGTCAAAACGGTCGTAGTATGTAGAAAAAGTAAAAAAATATAATTTTTCAAAAAAGTATGAAAAAAGTCATAGTATGTCAAAAAAGTCATAGTATGTCAAAAAAGTAAAAAAATATAATTTGTCAAAAAAAGTATGAAAAAAGTCATAGTATGTCAAAAATGTCATAGTATGTCAAAAAAGTAAAAAACTATAATTTGTCAAAAAAAGTATGAAAAAAGTCATAGTATGTCAAAAAAGTAAAAAACTATAATTTTTCAAAAAAGTATGAAAAAAGTCATAGTATGTCAAAAAAGTAAAAAAATATAATTTTTCAAAAAAGTATGAAAAAAGTCATAGTATGTCAAAAAAGTAAAAAAATATAATTTTTCAAAAAAGTATGAAAAAAGTCATAGTATGTCAAAAAAGTAAAAAAATATAATTTGTCAAAAAAAGTATGAAAAAAGTCACAGTATGTCAAAAAAGTCATAGTATGTCAAAAAAGTCATAGTATGTCAAAAAAGTAAAAAACTATAATTTGTCAAAAAAAGTATGAAAAAAGTCATAGTATGTCAAAAAAGTAAAAAACTATAAGTTTTCAAAAAAGTATGAAAAAAGTCATAGTATGTCAAAAAAGTAAAAAAATATAATTTGTCAAAAAAAGTATGAAAAAAGTCATAGTATGTCAAAAAAGTTAAAATATATAATTTTTCAAAAAAGTATGAAAAAAGTGATAGTATGTCAAAACGGTCGTAGTATGTAGAAAAAGTAAAAAAATATAATTTTTCAAAAAAGTATGAAAAAAGTCATAGTATGTCAAAAATGTCATAGTATGTCAAAAAAGTAAAAAAATATAATTTGTCAAAAAAAGTATGAAAAAAGTCATAGTATGTCAAAAAAGTAAAAAACTATAATTTTTCAAAAAAGTATGAAAAAAGTCATAGTATGTCAAAAAAGTAAAAAAATATAATTTTTCAAAAAAGTATGAAAAAAGTCATAGTATGTCAAAAAAGTAAAAAAATATAATTTTTCAAAAAAGTATGAAAAAAGTCATAGTATGTCAAAAAAGTCATAGTATGTCAAAAAAGTAAAAAAATATAATTTGTCAAAAAAAGTATGAAAAAAGTCATAGTATGTCAAAAAAGTAAAAAACTATAATTTTTCAAAAAAGTATGAAAAAAGTCATAGTATGTCAAAAAAGTAAAAAAATATAATTTGTCAAAAAAAGTATGAAAAAAGTCACAGTATGTCAAAAAAGTAAAAAACTATAATTTTTCAAAAACGTATGAAAAAAGTCACAGTATGTCAAAAAAGTCGTAGTATGTAGAAAAAGTAAAAAAATATAATTTGTCAAAAAAAGTATGAAAAAAGTCATAGTATGTCAAAAAGGAAAAAAAAAAATTTTCTCAAAAAAGTATGAAAAAAGTCCTAGTATGTGTTAAGTTCAAAAATCTTTGGGCGGTTGTGTGAAGAGAAGTCCCAGATGCAGAAAGTTATAATAAAAATGTATTTAATAAAAAGATGATGAACAGCATTTAAAAATGAATCACACTAATAACTATATATACAAAATACATCCCATGGGAGAGAGAAATCCCATGAGACAGAGATCCAGTGCCCCCCCCCACCGGGCAGCAGATCCATACATACCTGCCCGGCAGAAGGCACCCAGAGATCTGCTGATGTTCTCAAAATGTCTCAGCTTTGCCAGGTTTGGGGTCAGCCCCCCTTCCTCTGGCTAGCCTCTCTTCCAGTCCATTGATTGGACAAGACCTCGTCCTCTTAGGTGTTGGTCAACCCAAACCCCCTCTCGCTTAAACAACAGTGCTCAGGACTTCAATCAACCCCCTCACATTCCTGAGCATGTCCTCCTTATCTATCTGCTCCAATCTTCAGGCTGCGTAACTGTTTGTGGGCTCCTGATGTTTTCAGGATTCCTTCCACAATCACTCAATACATTTCATAATTCTAATTAATACATTTGTGTAGTACATACAGTGTCATCCATTCAATATTTGATAATCCATACAGAGTTATTTATTTGTCTTGACCCTCCAATGTAAACTCTCTAGCTCTCACTAGGAGCACTAAAAATCATTATTTTCTAACATATGTCAAAAAAGTAAAAACAAAAAAATTGTCAAAAAAGTATGAAAAAAGTCCTAGTATGTCAAAAACGTCCTAGTATGTCAAAAAAGTAAAAAAATATAATTTGTCAAAAAAGTATGAAAAAAGTCACAGTACATTTCATTGAGGCTTTTATCCAAAGCGACTTACATGCTATACAGTAGATAGTAGACACAACAACATGTCTTGCTGAAGGACACATCGACATGGACAAGCGGAGGCAGGGATCGAACCAGCGATCCTCTGATTGAAAGATGGACCTGCTAACCACTGAGCCACAGTCGCCACACATAGTGTGTGTGTGTGTGTGTGTGTGTGTGTGTGTGTGTGTGTGTGTGTGTGTGTGTGTGTGTGTGTGTGTGTGTGTGTGTGTGTGTGGCTGCCTGTGTGTTTAACTCCATCAACCAGAAGATGGCATTATGAAGGAGGGTAAAAATCACACAAAGCACTGTGTGTGAGAGAGAAACCACAAAAATCTGATTATTCACCTGCATGCCTAACGTATGAGGACCAAGACACACACACACACACACATGCACACACACACTGTCTACTTCAACTTTGTGTGTCTAGGCGGTATCAGTCATCACCCAGAGTGTAGGACACTGAGGTTGAGGAAACAGTGTTCTCATTTATATGAAAGACGATCTCGACCAACAAACACCCTAATTTACCTTCAACAGATACATCATACACACACACACACACACATTATACAAACATGCATGCGCTCCCTCAGTGTAATGGGTTAATACAAACTGAAATCTCAAAGCTGACGCCAACACACACACACACACACACACACACACCGGAGCAGGAGTCTAACAGGCTAAATAAACAGAGTGAGATGGAACAGTTTGACCGGTCATCTGATATGTAATATATACAGTACATCTATATATATCTATGTAGATATATATAGATGTATGGAGAACAAAGCGCTGGACAAATGGTTCTGTTTCTGTATCAAATGCACAGAGATGCCTGTAATAAAGATGGAATATCACAGGTGTGTTAATGTTAGAGGTTTCTCTCCCTTAAGATGTGAATGTCTGTCCACCAAGTGAGAATGTTTCTTTTGGGTGGATCCAACCTTTATGTGACCATCGAGCCTGAAGGTTACATCTCTCTTCATGGCGTCATTATTGATTTCAGACATTTCATTTGTATTGATTGGGCTCCGCTCCGAGTCGATCGTGAATCACTTCAGTTGTGGACGCTCTGCTCGAGCGGTGTTACGAGTTACTGCTGAATCACTTCACAGTAAAAGCTTTTATTGTGAAGCATCTACAGGAAGCTGGCTGTCTTTCATCCCCAAAGGTAGCGGCGCCTGCGCTCGTGTTCGGCATGAAACCTGATGAACAAATTAAACCTTTAATTGAACAATTAAAGGTCTGGTGGCACCATCTAGTGGGGGAGTTGCAACTGAGACCTGGAGAACGGTCCTATCGAGAGCCAGGGTTTGGTTTGTCCGTTCTGGGCTTCTGTAGAAACATGGCGAGTGAGGCGTTTGGAAACTGTCAATAGATCCCCGAATGCTACGTCTGTGTTACTTGATGGAAATAAAACAACTTGGACAGGGGCAAGAAAAACATTTAGATTTCTGACCCAAATAAAATATTTGCTGCGAGTTGAGTTTGGTCATAGTGGGCGGGGCTTACGCTGCTGAATGACATTGGTGGGTTTGGCTCTTGGCACTAACGGGAGGGTTAGGGTGAGGACATGGAGGTAAGCTGACATTATATTGCTCTGTTTTGTCAAAATTATTTTAAATACAGCCCACCAATAGAAACTCCTGGCTCATTCAGCAGCGTAAGCCCCGCCCACTATGTCCAAACTCAACTCGTAGCTTTTACTTTTTGATTTGCAGCCAAAAATCGTAGTTTCATAAGCAAAACTAAGAAATCATGACTTACAACATTTTTGGGGGGGGTTGCGTAATAAACACACAAATCTACCTTCATACAGCGCAGGGCTGTTTGTGTGTCCAGCGAAGTCAGAGTTTCCACAGCAATATGTAGTGTGTGTGTGTGTGTGTGTGTGTGTGTGTGTGTGTGTGTGTGTGTGTGTGTGTGTGTGTGTGTGAGTGATCCAGATAACAAACAGCTGGGAGAGAAACCACACCCACACAGTCTTGCAGCCTTCTGAAAGCTCTCTGTGCCGGAGCCGGAGGGAACAGGGAAAGTGTGCCGACACTAAAGAGGAACTTTCCAACCGGGCCGACCGGGCGAGAGCAGACGCCTCCGGGGCGGCGAAGCTCTTCGTCCGCGGCGCTCAAACAGCCGGTAGACCAGTGTTTCCATGAGGGGGTTCTGTGTTCTGAGGGCTAAAAGAACGTCTAACAAGACAATTAACAACCCTTTTTTTACTTTGAAGGGAACTCGTGTTACGTTTTACTTTCATTTCAGCATCATATGAGTTAATCATTTAACCATTTAAAGCTATATTCTAGGACCTGATTGTGTGGGAACAATCCACCGGTTCCTCCAGCGGCCCAGACGGACGGCGGTTCTGCAGGAAACCTTTTCTCAGATGTCCGTGTTTTACTGATAATTTACGTTTGTCTGCAGTGAGACATCGAGGCCTTTATTAAACTTTTATATCTCCTTTATGAAGCGACTTTGCTGCTGTAAACGTTACGGATGCTGCTTGAGAAACCAGATTTAGTTATATCTAAACTATAACTCAATGTATTTCTCTAAGTCCTGAAGATGGCGCTCCCTACCGGAAGGAAGCACAACCTACTTGTAGCTCTCCAGCTGGCGGGCACAGGACACGGTGAGGAAGCTGTCGGTTCTGGGGTTGTAGACCAGCGGGCCGGGCAGCAGGAAGCCAGGCAGGAACCTGCCGAAGGTGTAGCTGTCCTGCTCGAAGAACATCAGCATCCCGTCCATGGACTGGATGCACAGGGAGTGGTGACCTGGGGGGCAGACGGGGATCAGTCCTACGAAGACCAGCACACTCAGACCTGATGTGATCCCTGTAGGGGGCTGGTTGCTCAGGAACACATCAAAGTACACAATAAAAAACAATAAAACCTTGATTAAAACCGTGCTGCTTTTCATTACATTATGTTGATAAATAACTAAATGAATCTTAAAGTGCAGCTTTAAAAGTAATAGTTTGATTCAAATCAAATCTTTTTTATAGGATTATTTCACGTATTTTCCGCTGTCTGGAGGTGTGAAAGTGGGCGGGGCTTGAACCTGCAACACCAGAGCTCCTCCTACAGTGTTTGTCTGTTGAGTGTGTTCTTACTGAGGCAGTGTGTTGTTTTGTGACTCTTTGCATGTTGTGATTAAACACAAAGCAGCTGAAGACATTCATGGCTCCTGTTTCATTTCACCGTCATGTTGTGCTACAAGGTGTGTTTCTCCCTCTGGCTGAATCTGATATCTCCATTAACACCTCCACACACACACCTGGCTCTGAGTATGAATGCGTATGAGCCTGTGTGTTAGCTGGGAGGCCTAATGCAGGACCCACTAAGCCCAACACACATAAAGCAGCGCTGTGGTGACCGGAGAACTATAATTAGGCCTCGACGCGCTATTAAAACTCAACTAGAGGTCAGGGAGGCAGCCACCTACAGCGCACACGTGTGTGTGTGTGTGTGTGTGTGTGTGTGTGTGTGTGTGTGTGTGTGTGTGTGTGTGTGTGTGTGTGGTTCAGGGTGGCCGTGAACTCACCACTGACACTGAAGTGTGCATAATACAATGTATGGTAACGAGCAACGGCAAAGGTTGCAGCATGAATGTCTGCATGTGTGTGTTTCTGTGTTTGTGGATGTGTTTCTGTGTGTGTTACTGTGTGTGTGTTTCTGTGTTTTTCTGTGTGTGTGTAGCGGGGGGGGTTAAAAAAATAATTAAAAAGGTTGTAATCTCTTTTCTGGAGAACAAAGTGTTGTCTTTCGTTCATGGTTATCAGCGCTGCTGTTCTTCGTGTGGAAAATCTCTGGAAGTGCTCAGACTCCAGCTCAGGAGGATGTCAAACATGTGGTCCGCCGGCCAGAAATGGCCGCCAGAAGGTCCAATCCGGCCCGCTGGATGACTTTACTAAGTGGTACAAGTGGCAAATCCTTCCAATGCTCAGGTATTCTGGACCACCTGGTGCTGAATGTGGGCCATGACCTGAATCCAGTCTCTCATCTCATCTGACGCCGCTTGTCATTCGTGTTCATTTGTTTTGTCAGCTGATAACCGAGGGGCGGGCCTTCCTGGTACCTGGTGCTCGTTCCCGCCCCGAAACACCTCCTCAGGCCGCCGGACGAGGGCCTGCATCCCCCAAAATAAGAAAAGTGCTATGTACTAAAAATGAGAGGCAGGCCTGTGCCGCAGCAGCCGCATGTGCACGTGTGGTTCACGCGTGCACGTGTAGTTCACGCGTGCACGTGTGGTGCACGCAGCCAGAACGTGTCAAAGGGCCGAGTGAGCGCTCAGACACAGCGGAGGAAACGGGCCTGCATTAGCGTCATTAATAAGACATGTCCAACAAAGCACAGAGGCTGGCCGCACACCGCAGTGGGCGGAGCCTGGCCTCCGCGTGGGAGAGTGAGAGTGGGAGTGTGTGTGTGTGTGTGTGTGTGTGTGTGTGTGTGTGTGTGTGTGTGTGTGTGACAGACGAGTGGATGTGTGTGTCCGTGCCAATTTGTTTTTTTTCATGCGTCTCATGTATACTACTGTATAGTGTGTGTGTGTGTGTGTGCGTGTGTGTGTGTGTGTGTGGCCTGAATGTGACCCAAACCCAAAGCCAGCCCAGCTATTAGAGCAGTATTAGTACAGAACTGCTATTACAGCGCCTAAAGCACTGCTAAATGGCTGCAATTATAGACCCACACACACACACACACACACACACACACACGTAGAACAGGCCCCACCTCCCCTACACCACATATACACACACACCAGGTTTTTCCAAATCCAGACACACACACTCTGAACACTGGAGAGCCACGCATGTGTCTGTACATGTGTGTGTTTTACTTGTGTGTGTACATGTGTGTGTTTTACTTTGTCTACATGTGTGTGTACATGTGTGTGTTTTACTTTGTCTACATGTGTCTACATGTGTGTGTTTTACTTTGTCTACATGTGTGTGTTTTACTTTGTCTACATGTGTGTGTACATGTGTGTGTTTTACTTTGTCTACATGTGTCTACATGTGTGTGTTTTACTTTGTCTACATGTGTGTGTTTTACTTTGTCTACATGTGTGTGTTTTACTTTGTCTACATGTGTGTGTTTTACCTTGTCTACATGTGTGTGTGTGATCGCCTCGCTCTCGTGTCTGAAGGTGTGAAATAAAATGCACATTTGTAACTTTTGAATGAAGGAAACAAAGATGGCTTCACGTGCTTATGGGAGATCTGTAGGACAGGAAGCAGGACAAATTAAAAGTGAGATTTGATTTATAGTTGAATAAAGTCTGGATTTATCTATTTGGGTTTGAGCTGAACCATCAGGAGGTTACGCAATCAGCGACAGACGTGAACATGAATCAAAT
Source organism: Cottus gobio (assembly GCA_023566465.1). NCBI lineage: Eukaryota > Metazoa > Chordata > Actinopteri > Perciformes > Cottidae > Cottus > Cottus gobio. Next base: position 27,327,080 of record CM042221.1, read on the forward strand.
ATATGCAGAGTGAAAATGTAAGATTTACTTCTACATTGCCTTATTTCTAATCGGTCAGTGATTTATCTTGTTAGTGTGATCTGGTTATTTAAAGCAAAAATAAGAGTTCTTCATGTCATAGACGCTGAATCGCTCCCAGGAAGAGCTGCTCTGTGGCTGCACCTCCGTCTTGAGAGCTGATTTAAAGAAACGGAGCAAAAGAAACAGGGGATTCCCCCACGGAGGCCAGACAGGATCCCATTCATTAAGCTGCAGGAGCTGCAACATGCAACGGCCTGCAGCGCCATCTAGTGGTGGCCAGGGGAAGAGCAGGAGGAGAGAGGACCACGTCAAATAGAGATCAATACGTTTGTCTGTGACTCCTTATTACGTGTGTGTGTGTGTGTGTGTGTGTGTGTGTGTGTGTGTGTGTGTGTGTGTGTGTGTGTGTGTGTGTAATCAAAGGCACTGTTTGTTGGAGACGGAAAGAGAGACATGGAGAGAGACAGGGGGAGAAGAGAGAGAGAGAGAGAGAGATCTTTGTACGACCAAAAATCTGCACGTGGAAACACACAAGACACACTTCCAGGTGGTGCACGTGGATTCATTACAGGAGAGGTTCACTGTTCATCCTATCAATCTCTCTCTCTCTCACACACACACAATCATCATCATGCCAGGCCACAGAGTCTGGCAATTTCTCTTCACTCACCTCGACAATACAGCCTTTCTTTGGAAATGCCATTTTCTCTACTTTAAAGGGGGTTCCCCCCATGTGTGTGTGTGTGTGTGTGTGCGTGTGCGTGTGCGTGCGTGTGTGTGTGTGCGTGTGTGTGTGTGTGTGCGTGTTTTCCTTGGATGCAGACCACTGAAGGGCTTTCCCCTACTTGGTTTTTCCAAAAGCCCAATTGACAGGAGCGCTCTCCCTCTCTCTACCCCTCCTTCCCCCTCTCTCCCTCTCCTTCCTCTCTCCCTCCCTTCCTCTCTCTCTCTCTACCCCTCCTTCCCCCTCCCTCTCTCTCCCCCTCTCCCCACAGATGTTTGATCAAGTACGCACATTTGCTCTTCTGTATTGTGTTGTATTATAATGTTTGTAATGTTAATATATTACAAACAGGGAACGCAGATGAAAACTAGCTCTCTAGCTAACACATTTACACCGAGGTGGAAACTGAAATGTTGTTTATGTGCACTGATCCTGGCAATCAAATAAATAATAAGTGTACATCTTAATAAAAAATAATTCCTGCCCACAGTGAGGACGATCCAAACTGTTCTCACTTTGCAAAAGAAATCCTCACTCCTAAAGTTTAAAACTTAAAATTGACACACAACAGAGTGCGTACACAGACACACACACACACACACACACACACACACACACACACACCTGTGACGCCGCCGAAGGGGCCGTAGGTCATGTTGCAGACGGTCCTCTTCAGGTTGTGCTCGTAGACCAGCTTCAGCTGGTACTGGTCCCCGTGCTCCACGTTCCCTGCGGTGCCTGCAAACACAGATCAGACTTTCAGCCTCGAGGTGACGAAACATCCGCCACAGAGGGACGAGACACGGAGAGCGTAACCCGAGCGATACCTGAAACAGAGTAGATGGAACACTTCCTGGGGTGAAGAACAGCCAGGTGAAGAAGGTCCGAACACCTGGAAGACACCAAACAGACACACTGTGACGCGACAGTCGCATCACAACCGCTCAACACCGTTTGTTTTCTTTAAGCTTATAGAGCTGCAGAGTTAGGGTTCGGCTTCTTTAAGCTTGAGGAGCTGCAGGGAAGTCGTATTTCCGTTGGCTGAACCTGAAGTCAGCGTCGCACCGGTTCTTCCACAAAAAGACAATCGTTTCTGATACTTTTATGATTTATGAAGCGTAAAAGTAAGAGGCGAACGCTATGACGTCACGTCTCCACCACTGTGAGGTCTACTTACGAGACGAACTTGCCCACTTCCACCTGGATGATGGCGTTCTGGAGCTGGACTTCCAGAAGCAGGGCCTCGGCCGGACCGCCCTCGCTGGTCTTGTTGTTGGCGTGGGGGGAGAATATCCGCAGCATCCCCATGTAGCTGCCCACCACCACCTTGTCTGCAAAGTTGTCAACACAAGAGGATAAACACAATCAATTGTCAAATCTTGTCTACGGCCGTGGAGAACATGTGTGTGTTCTTCTTCCTTCACATATTTAAAGAGTCATCAGTGTTATGGTCGTGAAATGGGCTCAAGGAGCAGGGTTTTATCTTTGTGGATTATATGTGGGGGACCTTCTGGACTACAAGACCCCCCACAAACGGCCTGGTGGGATGGTGTGGGTTCCACAGACAGGGTTCATACACATGTTGACCAATGGAGTTCCAGGACTTTTCCATGACTTTTCCAGGACGTTAAACCAAATTCCCATGACCAACATTTAGTGAAATCTGGGTGTGTCCATGAAAAAGTGATAAATGTAGTATTTAAACTAACAATGAGGATTCCAAAGCAGACAGTATTCCTTAATGGGCACAAATGATTGATCATTGGGGAGTTGGCTTTGAGACACACACACACACACTGACCATGTCCGGTGCCGCTGTTGTCCACGTCTCCGACACATAGGCATCCCTGGTCGAACTCCTCCCCCTCGCCGAGCGCCGCCGACCACCAATCACGGGCCTTGAACAGAGACATGCTGCCTCTGATTGGACGGAGAGAGAAGGGAAGTGGGAGTCATTCGTTCACTAATCATTCAATTAAATGGCGTCCTTCTGACTCATACTGTACATTTCATTTGAGCTGTTGACTGACAGAAGACGTTCTCCTGTTCCCTCAGCAGCACTGAGGAATGGGCTGGGCGGCGGGGCCTTCAGGGGCTCAAGGATCAAACCGCCAACAACCAGTTCACCTCCAGCCGCTTGGACCACTGGCCAAAGGCTGTCAATGCTCTGGTGCACCTGCAGCCAATGGCTGACCAGGAAACCAAATCACATGACCCCGGACTCTAAGTATGAGAGCTGAGGGGCAAGCAGCTTTTCTAGTGCTGAGCAGGTGGAACGCTAATCCAGAGGGAATCCATCCCGTCTGCAGAGCATCCAGAGCGGAGCTGAAGGAGCAATACACTTGTTCCCACCGGGATATATTCACAAGGGATCATGGAAGGGTTCGAGGAGGCAGATAGTCTTTGTATACGTCTGAAAATGATCACACTCTAAAACAAAATGAATAAAATACCAAACAGAAGGGCAGGGAGATATCCATCCACATCCATTGCAGTTAACCCTTTGACACACAAACACATTTCTTTTATATATATATCTGTATTTTTATTTTGTTTTAATATAATATACTGTTTCTCTAATTTCAGACAACCTCTGAATACAGTTAGGGAGAAAATTATTATGTTGTGCTTCATCTGTGCAGTTTGCAGTGTGTGTGTGCGTGCGCGTGTGTCATCCCAGCTGCTAAACACCAGGTAATATGTATGCAATAACACAACACGGTGGATTTACACACACGAACACACGCACACACATGCACAGCCGGGTACAGTAACACATTACCTGGCGCTCAGCGTGTACGTGGAGGGAGTGAGCGTGACACGGAAAAGAGAAACACGCGCGAGCTGTTCGAAGCCGTGGGCTGAAAGTCGCCCGTTACCGCCGGCTGAATTAGCTCGTGACGTTAGCTCGATCCAAGTTACCTGGACAGCCGTTTCGCGGCTAGAGGGCGTGGCCGCTGCCGGTTATTTCTGTTCTTACCGTCGTGGGTTCGATCCCGGTCCTTAAAAGCCGACGGTTGTTTGGTCCTCGCTCACTCAGAAATCACATTTATCGCCCCCTCGCTCGCGGCCATCGTCCTGTTGTCATGGCACTGACGCTCAACGGAGAAGCCGGGTGCTTGTGCGCAGGAACGGAAGTAGACGGACTGCCGGGAAACTGAGTTGTATTGTTGTTTGAGAGGAGTCAACAGGCTCGTGCGAGATGAGCTGAGAGCAGGCGGGACCAGCAGGGGGCGGGGACTAAAAACTGACGTCATGTGAGATAGTTTCCAGGTGCCTTCAGAGAACACACCGGAAGTCACAGAAACAGTCACTTCCGGTTAGTTCCACTCTGTAGTCTACACAATAATGTCAAATTTGCGCGATAAGATTTTGTGCCACATATGTATTGAAGTAGTCAACAGTTGTATTATTGTCTGTATGTCAACATCTGAATGTCAAATGAAGAAAGTTCAATTGAAAAACAGATTTACAATTGAACTGGATTCATTATAAATAACACATATTATAATAATAAATACATTATATTCTCTTATTTCAAGTACAATACATTTGAAACAGAAAGCTTTTGAAAAATGTGACTCTTAAAGTATAGTACTTCATTTTAGAAAATTGTATTTAACTGAATTGTCCAGCAGCTTTATATTCAGTTTATTCGGGTGTTATCTATTGGTTTTTGGTCCAGGTTTTAGAGCCAATATTGTCAGTATTGATTTTTTACTTACTGCTATTACTCATTTACTCATATACCTTGATTTGTTTTTAAAAACTATTGTCAACATAATATACTATGACTTTTTTTTTTACATAGTATAACATTTGTTATAACCTTTTATGACATATGACCTTTTTTCCAACATATTATACTATAACTTTTTAGAAATCATTTTAATTACCTTTTTTTAAGACATTTTTAAAATTTAACATTGGTCAAATTAACTTTTTACAGGATTAATCTGATAGAAAAAGTAGAAGATCTGATTACTGTTGCTCCTCTATCAAAATAAAAGCCCCTCCCCTCCCAAATAAACAACAGAAGAGCCCAGACAGAAGCAGAAACCATTTCCTGTATTCAAAGTTTGAACACGTCAGTCGACCCAACATTTAGTGCAAGTTTTGCAAACATTAAATCATCATTCATACAACAGGTTGCTGCAAGATTGTCCTGCTGTATAATTTAAATTAATCAGCTGGTTGCCAATTCAAATTACATAACTTAATATGGTAGCAGAGAGATATGGCATTCATAATAATGACAATGATTTACAATCAATCAACAAATGGATATTTGACAAAATACTTGGCAATGGATACTTAAAGCTATATTTCACTCTGAACAGAACATTCCAACCTTTTAGCACAACAGCAATTATAGTTAATTTACAGTCAGCCCTGGCTTTATTATGAATTATTGTTAACAGTTATTATGCTCTCAAGAATGATTACTGTGAACCAGGTTCATCACACTGAAGTTTTTCATGGGATATAAAACAATTAAACATGTGAATGATCGTAAAGCAAAGATAAAGCGTGTTAACATAAAGAAGTCTAGAATAAAATGGACTATAATGTTGAAACGTTTGTGTATTATTGATCAGTGCAGCTGGGCGTGAAACCAACGAACATGATGCAGATTAACAGAAACGTCAAACTATTACAAATATAATCAACAAAAATGTGCTTATCAATAAAGTCAAAATGTTTCAGATCTTCTGTTTTATATTGAATATATTTTATTTTTAAACCGGTTGGTGGGACAGACTGGATGTAACAGTCGGCTCTGACCGCGTGAGCGACATTTAAAAAATACATTTTACAAGCTGGATACTTAATGAAGTGAAACAAGGATGCTGGTCGCATTACGTTGGCTTTACATTCATGCAGCAGCGTCCAGTTAAACACGTTAACCCTTCGTGTAAACATATGAAACTAAAGGGCATCGCAACCTGTGTTCCCCCCAAGCCGACACAACGCAGAGAGTGGGACGCCGCGCTTCTACAGGGTGAGGAATAAATATATATATATATATATTTATGGTGTTTGACAGTAAACATAAATGAGAAATGATTATAATAAAAGTGCTGTATATCAAGAAATAAGTAAACAGAGGACGTGAACTTTGCAACACATTTACGTTTTCCTTCTTTTTACACACACACACACACACACACACACACACACACACACACACACACACACACACACACACACACACACACACACACACACACACACACACACACACACACACACACACACACACACACACACACACACACACACACACACACACACACACACACACACACACACACACACACACACACACACACACACACACACACACACACACACACACACACACACACACACACACACACACACACACACACACACACACACACACACACTCTGCTCCTGAGATTAAAACAAGCTTAACTTAATTGACTCTTTTCTTCCCTCAACAGCTGTCAGTGTCTCCAGAGCTTTAAATCCACGTCAGCAGGTCTGATGAGGTGAAGCAGAACGAGACGCCCGAGGCCTTCGCTTGTTTTTATCATCGGCTTCTTCTCCTCAAAGGGTTTTGCAGTAGAGAAAACCTCAAGCACCAACGTTCCCACGGCTTTCCATAAAAAAAAAAATCACCCTGAATTGTATTCTTATAATTTCTTTCTGATTTTTTTTTGCTTGTGATAATGTGAGGTACGGATTTAAATGAGAGCTATTCAAGTGTTCACAATGGGAAGTTCACTCAATAAAAAAAAAAAAAACAAAGGTAATCATCCTCTGATTTACAGGCGTCTCTTTCCCGATGGAAGTGTTTGTGGAAAAAGGCTCCTGACCGACCTGCAAAGAAGCTGAAAGCGAAGCGCTGCGTTCAGGCGGCCATGACGCCACCTCCCACTGATGTCGGCTGGTGCTCTGTTTGAATGGTTTTACCCCGTTACCTCTCGTATAATCAGGCCATGCTTCTGGAGTACAAAGCGCTCCAAAGTTCCCTTTGATAATTATTATGTATTATTGTGTCAGACCCGTCCCCAGTAAAGGTTAAAGCGAGAGAAGCTGAGGGGAAAGGTTGTGACGCAGTCGGCCTCCAGCTCCACCTTCACTGGAGCTGGGACACCTTGAGGGCCGAGGTGCTGGCAAAGTCCAAGAAGAAGGGTCCTTCCTGTTTGGGCAGGAAGGTGGTGGGGATGACGTTGTAGAGGCCTGCTGGGACGGGGTCCGCCTCCATGTAGCAGAAACCACACCTGGGATCAGAGAGAGGACACATCAGGCTCTACAGAGGGGAACATCCGGTCAGAGAAAGAAAGAGAGCTCTCTCTCTCTCTCTCTCTCTCTCTCTCTCTCTCTCTCTCTCTCTCTCTCTCTCTCTCTCTCTCTCTCTCTCTCTCTCTCTCTCTCTCTCTCTCTCTCTCTCTCTCTCTCTCTCTCTCTCTCTCTCTCTCTCTCTCTCTCTCTCTCTCTCTCTCTCTCTCTCTCTCTCTCTCTCTCTCTCTCTCTCTCTCTCTCTCTCTCTCTCTCTCTCTCTCTCTCTCTCTCTCTCTCTCTCTCTCTCTCTCTCTCTCTCTCTCTCTCTCTCTCTCTCTCTCTCTCTCTCTCTCTCTCTCCTTCTGGTTCACTCTCCTTTAAAGCCTCTACCTCCATACCTGTAATCTCCACTGTTCCTCTTCTGGGAGGCCGCCGGGCCAGAATCCCCCACCGTGGACACCGTCACCATCTCAAAGCCAACGCTGTACTGCCTGCAGACAAGAAGGAGGGAGTAACTAGAGAGACAGAGAGAGACCTACAGTGTCTATGCAGACAGTCAGACAGCCCTTCACTCACCTGGATCCTCTCAGCTCCACCAGCAGTGGCCCCGGCCTCTCCAGGTTTATCTGGTAGATCGGGTTGTTCTTGTATGAGTCCTTGTAGTTCCCACAGCCGCCAGCGCTCAGCCCCTTCCACTGGCCGTTGATCTGGACATCAAACACATGATCGTGTGTGTGTGTGTGTGTGTGTGTGTGTGTGTGTGTGTGTGTGTGTGTGTGTGCAACATACCCTTTTGGTTTGAGTGAAGGGATTCGGGATCTTGGAGAAGGTGAATTTGCATCCGGAGTAAACCTACGAAGAGAGAGAGAAAATTATACATGCACACGAATATATATATATATATATATATATATATATATATATATTTTTTTTTTTTTTTAAAAGAAGTGTCTTTCCCACCCGCAGTGTGTAGTTGATGGTGTTCTGCTTCTCGTACTGGGACACCACCAGTGTGAAGGTGTGTGTTCCTGCGCTGGTCAGCTTCATCTTGGTCAGGTAGTGAGGGCTGTTGATGCGGATGCCGTCGATGTAAGGGGGGGGGTCGGCTGTGGAGCACGTAGTTCAAAGATTAAAAACTATATTTACATCAGACATTAATTCACTTTTAAATGCTTTAGGAAGTCTAAAAAAATATGTATACATTTGAGTCAATATTTTGCAACCAAATCAAATAGTTTTTACGATTTTCAACCTTTGCTTCTTTATTGGGACTTCTTTCTGGGTTTGGATAAAGTTTATGAATATGAGAATTCCTCCTAACAATGAAGTTAAAGGACTTTTCCAGGACTTTTCCAGGACTTTAAACCAAATTTCCATGACCAAACATTTAGTGAAATCTGGGTGTGTCCATGAAAAAGTGATAAAATGTAGTATTTAAACTAACAATGAGGATTCCAAAGCATACAGTATTCCTTAAAGGACACAAATGAATGAGAGACAATAGTTTGATTAAAAGAATAAACATTTATAGATATACTCAGCGTATGCCTGCTTATATTTTGAGTCTTTCTTTTAAAAGCATATTCATTATTTCAAACTCAGCGTAAATGAACCACATGAACACATGAATATAACATTTACATGACTTTTACTAAACTTTGGGGATTTTATTTTTTTCAAGGACTTTTCCAGGCCTGGAAATAACCATTTTAAAATTCCATGACTTTTCCAGGTTTTCCATGAGCGTATGAACCCTGTCCTAATATTCGTGGAGGTTGTTGATGGCGTTTTGCCGGTTACACCGTGCAACGAATTCCTCGTCATCGTCGCCCTCACCTGGGTAGTAAACCTTCTTCCCATCCGTCTTGTAAACGACCAGAGTGATGAACTCCCTGTTCTGTGCAAAGTCATCCTGAAGGAGCAGAACACAGTCAGCAGGTAAAAGTGAAGCCCGGCGGCCACAAGTGAGCCCACAGTGAGTGTGTCCTACCTTGTCGGTGATGTGTCTGGTGAGCAGCACCCACACGGCGGCGCCGCCCGTCGGACACTGGACCTCCAGCTTGAACTGGGGATTGTTGGCCAGACTGTAGACGTCCTTCACTGGGCCCAGCTTCCCATCCCAGCTACTGCAGACGGGACACACACACACACACACACCACCACACTGAGCACATACACCCTCACAATGCATCTATATGCTCGGACACACACACACACACACACACACAATGCATCTATATGCTCGGACACACACACACACACACACACACACAATGCATCTATATGCTCGGACACGCACACACACAATGCATCTATATGCTCGGACACGCACACACACAATGCATCTATATGCTCGGACACGCACACACACAATGCATCTATATGCTCGGACACACACACACACACGGACACACACGGACACACACGGACACACACGGACACACACGGACACACACGGACACACACGGACACACACGGACACACACACACACACACACACACACACACACACACACACACACACACACACACACACACACACACACACACACACACACACACACACACACACACACACACACACACACACACACACACACACACACACACACACACACACACACACACACACACACACACACACACACACACACACACACACACACACACACACACCTGTGAATACAGGAGGACTCTCTGAACAGACCGGGGTTCCAGCTCAGGTAGATGACGTCATAGTACTGACAGAGGTCCTCCCAGGAGATCCAGAAAACACCTGGAGAGGCAAAATAAATGTTATTTGATGGAGCGTTTTCTCTCCTGACCACCGGGGGGCGACTCCTCTGGTTGTATAGAAGTCTATGCTTCATGTGTTAAAACTGCATTCTCGCTCCTGACCACCAGGGGGTGACTCCTATGGTTGTATAGAAGTCTACGCTTCATGTGTTAAAGCTGCATTCTCTCTCCTGACCACCAGGGGGCGACTCCTCTGGTTGTATAGAAGTCTATGCTTCATGTGTTAAAGCTGCATTCTCTCTCCTGACCACCAGGGGGTGACTCCTATGGTTGTATAGAAGTCTATGCTTCATGTGTTAAAGCTGCATTCTCTCTCCTGACCACCAGGGGGCGACTCCTCTGGTTGTATAGAAGTCTATGCTTCATGTGTTAAAGCTGCATTCTCTCCACTGACCACCAGGGGGCGACTCCTCTGGTTGTATAGAAGTCTATGCTTCATGTGTTAAAACTGCATTCTCGCTCCTGACCACCAGGGGGTGACTCCTATGGTTGTATAGAAGTCTACGCTTCATGTGTTAAAGCTGCATTCTCTCTCCTGACCACCAGGGGGCGACTCGTCTGGTTGTATAGAAGTCTATGGGGGGGGGCTACAAGGTGATTGACGTATACGGCGTCTCTACGTCACTCTTCCTTAGTCTAAATATGGTCACTTCCTTTTATGCGTGAAAGAAAAACGCAAAAGCTCGAGGCTTCAAAACAGGCATAACTACCGTTGTCAAACTTCTGCGCTGTTTTGGGGTCAAAGTTGAGGTACTTGAGGAGTTCTGGGGTCCAGTTCTTCTCGTCCCGCTCGCTGTACCGGCCCTTCCACCGCAGGTGACTCCACGGATTCTTCAGCTGCAGGAAGCGCATTCCCTACGGAGGCAACGCAGCGCGTCACAGCAGGAAGCTGCATTCCCCAAACTGAGCGGCGCTCCGGGCACCAACCTTGTGATCCCTGATGTCCAGCACGGCGTAGGCGTGCGTCGGCACCAAACCCCAGCGCTCCCCTTCCTCCTCCGTCATCACCCCTGTCGCCGTGGTGACGAGGACGTCGCCCCTGTGGAACCTGGGAAGGTGCAGAGAGAAGAGCATGGAGGTCCGGAGGCGTGGGACAGAAACGGTGAGGAAAACCTCTTTTGTGCGTCGCTCACCTTTGGAAGAGCATACGGAAAGTGTCGTCCTTGCTGAAGGACTGATTGTCCGAGTGCATCGCGATGCGTTCAGGGATCCAGCCGGTGAGCGCGTGCAGATCGATGTTCTGCAACACGGCAGCAATTCAGCAAAAACGCCCACTCGCTGGAAAAACTCGCTTTTTGCCAATTTTGTGCGATTTCAAGACGTGGAAGTGGCTCAGACGTGTTTTTTTTTAAAAGTAGATTTTTTATGTTTTATGTTTTGTATTAAAATAATCCTCACCGAGTTGGAGCCGGGGAAGTCGTAGCCTCCCATCACCTTCATGTAGGCCTTCTCTATGAGGGACACCCAGAGCTCGTTCCGGTTGCTGGAGTAGGAGCACAGCAGCTCCCCATTGCGGTCCACCGGCAGGTAGTCGTCTATGATCACCTGCAGCCGGGGGCAGAGACCATGGCTTTGACTTCATCACTACTTCGTGCATATTCAAATCTCACATATAGTTGATAGAAAATTCAATAACAAAGGGGTATTCTGCTGGTTGCAATCTGCATCCCAACCACAAGAGGGCCCCATCACACACGGTCCCTTAAAGCCGGTTCCCCCTGCTGGGCTCTCCTCTCGTCCACTTCTTCATAACCTTCACTTCTTAAAAACAGAGCTCATGTGCACTCTGCTGTGTGTTCTGCGTTCTACAGTCAGTGTTTTGGTTCTGCAGTCAGCGTTTTGGTTCTGCAGTCAGCGTTTTGGTTCTGCAGGGGAACTGAATGAGGTTCTCTCTCTTTTACCTTCCTGGGAACTCCGTTGATGTGGAGCTTGACCATGTATTTCCCACAGGGGTTATACTCTGGTTCCCCTCGTCTGTTCTGAGGGTAGATGACGCTGCAACACACACACACACACAAATTAAAAAATCTTAGCCCAGATGACGTAAAACAGACAATATTGTCCTTTTATCTCATATTTAATACAAGTCAATATACTGGTGATGATACTGGTTGTTATATTATTTTTGGTATAAATATATATATATATATATATATATATATAAAAATATACATTTTGTTATATTTTATTGTGTAACCTGTACGTACAAATGCTGCTGTAGAGAAAACCCTCTTTCTGCTTAATAATGTTTGTTTGTTTGAGACGATATATATCGTGTACGAGGATGTATGGAATATGAAAACAGCATTTAGCAGCCGGTGAACGGGGAGCCAGGCGTGGATGCATCGGCACCTGGTGATGAGCTTCTTGCTGTAGCGCCTCTCGTAGGACGCGCTGATGGCGAGCGACGCCACAAAGGAGCAGTCGGACACCACCGTCTGGGCGGAGGAGAGAGCATCACATTCATCATACAGGTTCAGGGGCTCCACGCCAATCGAGACAGGAACTAAAGACGGATGTCGTGCAGCAGCGCAGGATCATGGGGATTTAAATATCTAAATAAATGTATAAATATGTATAAATGTATATAGTTATATATAGTTGTATATAGTTATATATAGTTGTGTGTGTGTGTGTGTGTGTATATATATATATATATATATATATATATGTATGTAATATATGTAAAATATAAATATATATAAATGTATAATTATATATAAATGTATAAAATGTGTATATCATACAGCATCCCTTCTCATCTCCACCAGGAAGATGCTGATCTGTGAGAACGCTGCGCCCCCTACTGGCAAACCATCAGAACCACCAACACATGAACAGCTGTTCACCTGTTTGATGCTGAAGCTGGACACGGACATGATCATGGTCGGGTTGTTGCAGATCTCGTCCGGCCGGACCCATCGGGAGAAGATGGCTTTCTGTTTGGGCGACAGCGCCAGCTTCCCCATCTTGTCCCTGGTGAGAAGGACAGAGACGTTCAGATCGACTCCTTCAAAATAAAACACGTCCCTGGAAACTGGAGGAGAGAAACGCGGTCCCTCATTCGATCAGCACGGCCTGACAGCGAGCTGAGATTGACAGCTGAGCTGTGATTGACAGCTGCGTTCGCGGCTCCTGATTGGCTGTTTCTCACAGGGTATCTGCCTCATGTACTGCTGTCAGGATGTAGACAGTTTGAACAATGTGCCACTTTCACTTTACCTCCAACATTTATTGAGGCCTCCAGTTAAAGAGTTCTATGATTATTATTTCTCTAAAAACTTCTAATTTTAAACTATTTATTTTGCTGTTCCTTCAGTACATGGGAGGCCCTGTGAGAGCCAATGAATCATGTCTTTATATTGCTTATGTTGGCATATTACATAACCTCTGGTATTATTATACATGTATGTTGCCGTTTCCTTGCTATACAGTGCAAGAATAGATATTATTATATATTTATATGGATAATAGTGACATAAGTCAGCGGTTTACAAGATGGCAGAGTGATGACTAACGTTTTCAACCTCAACTCACAGATTTGAAACTAAAACTGCTGAATCTTTGTAGCTTGGTTAGAATAAACACAGATTAAAAAGCTACTTTAAAGCTTCCTGCGGTGCAGCAGGTGTTTGTCGGAGCAGACTGTGACTCTGCTGCTGACCTGGTGACCCGAGTCACAGCAAACTCACGAGAAAGGGACCGGAAAGGCGAAGCGCTCCCTCAGGTCCACGCTCATGAAGGGCACGTAGGCGATGCCGTTGATGGTCGACGTGCTCCTGCAGAACAAGACACACACGGTTCAGGTGCAACGGCGCCGGGTCACCACCAGGCGGCGCCACAGTCGGGAGGATCTTCCTTTAATTTAAATGGACTTTTCAATAGCAGAAAACAGGTTGTTTGTGTTCATCGTGAACTTCAAAAGCTTTTAACGGTCACACATTCAGACATGTTGGAAAGGTCACGTGACAAGAACCCGGACCCGCTTCACACGAGCCGAGCAGGTTCTGGAGCACCGGGCGGCGGTTCCAGCGTGCCGGTCTCACCTGAGCACCTCGATCTCGTCGGTCGCGTAGCGCTGACCCTGCGGCTCGCTGGACTGGACCGCCCGGACCGGCTGGGGCGGCGGTCGGTCCTGGAGGCTGAAGTCCGGCCCGAGGGGGAAGAACTGGCGAACCGGACCCCCAGAACCGGCAGCAGCAGCGCTGGGCTTGGCTCCAGGAGGCCCGGTTGGAGTTGATCTGGACTGAGACTCTTTAAGACCCTCGGCCCTGAAAGAGTGTGGAGGAGAAGTTTATTTGATTTGATCTGGAGAGTAAAGTTGTTGTTGTTGTTGTTCTTTTCTTCTTCTGGCAAACACACAGAACAACAACTCACCTGAACACACAGAACAACAACTCACCTGAACACACAGAACAACAACTCACCTGAACACACAGAACAACAACTCACCTGAACACACAGAACAACAACTCACCTGAACACACAGAACAACAACTCACCTGTCTAAAGCTTGACGGGCCAGCTGCTTCAGCTTGGTCTGCAGCGCCGGGTCAGAGGTCTCATTGGACTGAGGAAACACAGAGGGAGAAACGAGTGTAGAAGTAAGCAGGGGAGAGAGAGAGAGAGAGAGAGAGAGAGAGAGAGTGATAGAGTGATAGAGAGAGAGAAAGAGAGACAGAGACAGAGAGAGAGAGAGAGAGAGAGACCTACAGTGTCTATGCACAGCTCCACCGCCTGAGTGTACAGCTCAACGGCTTCGTCGGCGTTCCCCTTCTCGTCTTCCTCGAAGGCCTGCGTGACCAGGAAGTGGGCTCGCTCCAGGTCCACATGCTGCCGGGACTTCAGGGGGTCGCTCTTCTGGGCCTGGACTGGGGTCAGAGGTCAAGGGAAGAGATGTCACTCACTACGAATAGGAAAGCTCTTCATTTTATGAATAAAAAAATATTTTTTTTAATTTATTCTTGTTTACATAAGCATGCATATGTATATTTGTATATGTAAATAAATATATTTACATATAAACATAAATATGAAAGCTTCTGTAAAAAAATAGAAATAAAATAGAAATAGAAAAGAGCAGAAACACGCAACAACTAAACATCATCCAGGCTGTCCAACAACAACACACAGACACACCCACACACAGACACACACACACACACACACACACACACCCACACACACACACACACACACACACACACACAAAGTCCTTGTAGGGAGTATGAGGTCATATCTTAAGTTTCTTAGTCACTCTGATGATGGAATCTGGGCTCAGCGATAATTAGAATATCACACGGTGAATCTGCCGAGTCACCTGTCAGGTGAGCTTACCGGCATTGTGGAGGGCTTGGACTCGATCCAAGTACTCATTGACTTTGTCCTGGATCCCGTCCAGTTTGGACCCCGCCATGCCGGCATAGATCAGGGCCTGGGCGGCCTCCTGCGGAGACACACACCCTATTTATTATCATACGCACACACACTACAGAGAAACGGAACTAAACATAAATAATAATATATAATACTAAATAATTAAATATGTACATGGAAAATCACACAAGTTAAACATTGACATGAAATAGTGCAAAAGTTAATAAAGGCATACAATACTATATGTATAAAATATAACATGAAATAACACGGTAAATAATGATTGCAAAATAAATAGCATGTATATGCCTATGATATGTGGTGTATAGTAATATACACTACTACTATATTTTAATATATATATATATATATATTAAAACAATATGTATAAATATATAAATAGAAAAATATAAATATATACAAACAGGTGTCAAACAGTAAGTAAGTGTTTGTTATTGTTGTACAATAATATAGTTAAGAAGTACTCAGATCTTTAAAAAGCGGAGCACACTGTAAACTGAATTATAACCTAATAAAATAAAAAAACACAACATGTTGCATTAAATAAAATAGCTAGATGGTCTCTTCTTGTAACTCCAAGACATGAATAATAATTGCAGTATATTTCTCATACAGGATGTCTCTTGTGTACAAAACGTACTTTAAGTATTCAGCAGACACTCGTAAGTAACTATAAAGTAAAGTATGCCAGTATGATAGTTATAAACATAAATAGCATTAGTTACTGTATATGATAAGTAAACATACATACATATATATACATATATACAGGCAGGTGTAAAACAAAAGTGCTTTGTTTTTTGTAATATAGTTAAGCAGTGTAACCCAGCAAAAGGCAACAGGCTCATTAGTGAAACAGCTGAAGGCCACTCGCACCTGTGCACCACCCACTCACCTTATAATAGAACACGGCCTCGTGGTATTTGCCACTCTGGTCGTGGGTCACGGCTGTTTTGGCAAACTTGACGGCATCGAGCTCCAGCGCCGTGCTGTCCATGCTGCGACGCGAGCCCGCGGCCGCTGCGCGTCGGCCCGCAGAGGGAAGTCCGTCCTCACCGCGGGGTCCGGAGGTCCTGCTTTGTTTTCCTGCTTCACCGGCGGACAGACGAGCGCTCAACGGCAGCGGAAAACAAAACAACCATGTTTGCTTCCGGGGAGCCACGGGATCCGCGCAGGCGCAGTAGAGGGCCCGGGCGAAACTATTAGTGTGCTGCGTTCACGTGCAGTGAGAAATGATAACTTTTTTTGTTAGTTTTTTTGGAGTGAATGTAAAACAACAGAATATACAGCTAAATGAAAATGTGTAAAACCCTTGATGGATTTTTGAGGATATTTGACAATGATATGATGTACGGTGATTGTGTGTATGATTGTTTTGTTTGAGAGAAATATATAAAAGCGCAAATACATTAATTATAACAATG
Source organism: Cottus gobio (assembly GCA_023566465.1). Taxonomy (NCBI): domain Eukaryota; kingdom Metazoa; phylum Chordata; class Actinopteri; order Perciformes; family Cottidae; genus Cottus; species Cottus gobio. The sequence continues at coordinate 27,343,694 of CM042221.1, forward strand.
TTGATGAGTAATTTCAAAAACTACATAAATAATGATTTACTATAATAATAACAATAGCAAAAAATATATTTATCTTTAAACAAAATTAATTAATTTCAAAATGCAGAACAAAATAATGTTTGCGTTGTGATGGACGTTCATCGGTGAAGGGTTGTTGAACGCGACTATCGGTATGGCTCCTCCCCCCAATACGAAAATGGATTGTACCTGTATTCATGTTGCCATTCCCTTTTGGTCTCTGTCATGGTGGCGGCGATGTGCATTAGTTTTTTTAGATTCATTTATTGTCCCTTTTCTTCATTTGTTGGTACCCATGTTTTGTTTTCCCTGGTTTGGTCGTGATTTTATTCTGCATGTTTTGGCTTTTAGAGTTTGTTTTAGATTTGGTTTAAATCCTCTGATAAACTTCTAACATTATAAAACACGTCTCTGAAACACTCGTGACACTTCCCTAATAACGGACACGTCCTGCCCTCAGCTGTGGCGTGTGCATCCTGTTCAGTCACGCTCAACGCTGTTCATTCAGCAAAATGTGAGAAACAAAAAGAGACAACAACGCCTGCTGGCATTTTTATTCAATGTGATAGACCAACACTGCTAGATAGAAAGCACATATTATAATGTCACCTCTACAGATTGATGTTTCTACATTCTTTACTAATACAAACTAGGAAAACAGCTCTGGGAACGTTCTGCTGAGATGATGCAGCGCTCTCTTGTGGCCAATCAGAGGCGACATTTAAATGTCACATGCAAGAAGAAACACACAATACGCACAATTGTTTTTTATAGGCCAATTGACATTATCACACAGGTAATTGCTCTTTGCAGAGTATCCAGTAACCTTCTGAAGTATAAGTGTGAGAAGTTAAACTGATAAAGCTCCCTGGACGCAGATCCATTGTTTCCTGTCACCACACCGAGCTGAGGTCCATGGTTGGACATTTTTCGAAACAGCACAGTGACCTTCAGTAGGTTTTCCTATCCAGGAGCTGAAGGAACAACATGATGTTTAGACCAAAGGCTGATAGAACCTATGACTCAAAGAGTTGAACAACGTGTCTCTGACCTGTCAATCAGCCCAAATCCATCGATCCACTTCCAGAGCCCACCTTCAGCTCTCAGGCCAATCCAGTATCCAGTCCCGAAGTTGACATTATTGATTGCGTTCTGAAGTAACAGAAACAATTATTTATTATACAGAAACCTTTTATTATACATTTATTATAAGTACGTTACACATTAAAGGAATCTGGCTTGGTGGTTGGTGCGTGACAATAAAACTAGTGCAATAGTAAAAAAACATAACTTAAATATGAAAATTATAAACAAAACAATCAAATCAAGAGTAAGTTAAAACAAGTATGTTATTAAAGTGTTGTGTGTATGTAAAGAGAAGAGTGTGTAAAGAGTGTGTAACTGAGAGTAATTGTCCTGAGGATGTAAGTGATCTTTTATATTAAGTTATATTTATACTTAAATAACAGTAAACATGCCTACAGACTCACCTACAGAAAACACATCTCATTTTAATAATTGTCATAAACATTCCCACAGTTCTCTCGTTACCTTTTCCTGTTCATTATGTGCAACAGCCAAATCTGCATTATTTACTCTGCAGCGTTGTCGAGCTTCTTCCCAGGTTATCTGATCAGCAACTATAGCATCATAATACCCATAGCAGCTGTTCCCCTTCTGTATCCAGCCCTTCCTACAAGTGGTACACGTTCTCACTGAAAGAACAAAGAGCAAACAATAAACAACTTCATTGTGATGTTATTGGTTATTTTTGACCTAAAGGAATCTGATCATACTACCACTATTGACTTTGGGGCAGTAGGTATCGATGCTCCACTGAGCTCTGCTGATGTTGTGCTCATTCCTGTTCATCTCCATGTCTTGTATTTGTTGTGTTAAGTTGTTCCTCTGGTTCTTCAGCTCTTGGTTCTGTGTCTTCAGCTCCTGGTTCTGTTCTACCAGGTTCTGGATTTCTGCTTCCAGCTCGGCGTTAGGTTCAGAAATGACAGAAGTAACTACGGTGACAGATGGAGGAACGTGTTGCTCTCTGAGACTTTGTTTCAAACAAATATATTTATACAACACGTGATACAAAAACACAATAAAAAACATGTTTTACATTAAATTATGCATTCATATGTTTCATATGTTTTCTTAATCTTCACACACTTTTAGTACCAAAAGTCCTCTCAACGTCACAAAGAGTGAATTTTGTACCATAAAGGTTGAAAACTTCAGATGAGCCACAGATTGATTTCTTCTGAGTTCAGACATTCAGATAAACTTCCACTAACAGGCGAAGCAGGAAGCAATAGCTGTGATTGGATAACGCTCACACAGAAGCTACTCACAGTGGATACGAAGGCCCATGATGAGCAACAGTATCAGCCAACACACTGCGATCACTGGAAGAGACCGAGTGAAGAAGAGGAACCTCTGGTCTGACATGGGGACAGAGATGGATCAATGAGGTGGATTTAACGCAGTCAAATGAGAGTTGATTCATCATGATTGACAATATTAGATATGAAATTGTGGTGACCATGGGCTGCAACCACCAGGGGGTGCAGCAGTAACTCTGGCTACGGGCAGTTTGCTTTCTGTTTTGATCAGGCAGATGCGGGACAGCCGGGAGGAGCGTGCCCGCCGACCACACCTGCAGCTCATTCCCCAATCTGGAGGCAGATAAAGCCTGCCGCCTCCTGAGCTCCGGTGTCGGGAAATTACCGAACGTGCCTACGTCGATGGTAGATGTCCCCCAGTTCCTGTACGCTGCCTTCACCCTGCGAACCGGAGCAACGCTTCACGAGCCACGTTGTGAGCCACGCCACGAGCAACGCCGCGAACCACGTAACGAGCCATGCCACGAGCCGCCGTTCTCGCGGCTGGGTATACCACCTTCCCCCCTCCCTTGCCTGTTGTCCCCGAATAAACACCCGTTGTTAACCCGCAACCTCTTTGTCTTGTGTTCGCGTTTGGATCCAGGCCCCTCGAGCCTAACAGAAATGTGTTTATAAGGCACCTGGAGGGGCTGTCGCTTTATCCACAGGGCGTACTGGATCATTAACATAGTCCGCTTCCTCTTCCATTTCCTCTGAAACAGATCAAACACTAATATTTATATGCATTTTACTCCCAATATGTTGAGCACACTGACACAAAAGATGGATTTCATAATGAATTTCTACATTGTAATATTAATTGTTGGCAGTCAAAGCATCAGAAGCAAACACCAACAATATGCTGCGCCACAAAAATACTTTAGGTTTGTTGTACTGAGAATACTCGGCTCAGTGGAAACCTTTTAAATATTCTATTTGCTTTATCCTTAAGTTGTTAATAAATCAACAGATTCCTCAAGTTGTTAATAAATCAGCAGATTCCTTAAGTTGTTAATAAATCAGCAGATTCCTTAAGTTGTTAAGACATCAGCAGATTATTTCTCACTTTACTCTGTGAAAAAACCTACATTAACTCTGATGGTTCCCAGTGTGTTGATCAGAGTGGAAACACAAAACAAAAGATGCAACTTGTTCTTATCATTTTCAACCCCTTTGGTGTTCGGGAGTCACCAGAAGCATCCTGCATTACCAACACACCAACATCCTGGTACTTAAACAGGTACAGTAGATAAAGTCTAAATGCAGACAATGAACATTAGAATATTTTAAAGTACCTATTTCATCCGGTGGATTTCTGTTCATCCTGAACAAATGTTTAAAATCCCGCTGCAGTTGTGAGTGAGAGCTGTTATGAGGGCGTCTGGTCCACTCCAATGGTCTTTAGTGCAACTTCTGCTTTGAGGTTTCGACAGATATTTATGAGTTTCTTTTTCACCAACTCTGCCGGACTTCCGAATTTATGTTCTGATTCGTAAGACCTTTTATTCAAAATAACAGACTAAAACATGGATTTGCTTCTCGGTAGTTAACACTTGACCGTCAACTCCACATATTCATATTATTTCCATCAGAATGTAAACGGCAATGAGAAAAGTCAGTTGAGAACAAATGAGCTGTTGAATGATTTTATAGGAAAATATGAAAAGTCTAAAAGTATACTTGTGTACATATAAACTGCATAACATACTGTAACGTATAATCTTTCCTGTATAATGGGTAAAGTATAATATTTCCTCTATAATGGGTATTAGGTAACCAATCCTGTGTAAGAGGATGTGTTTTTTCTTTATTACCAAATAAGACAACGAACGTCCTGTAGTCTGTACATGATGTAATGTGTAAGCGTGACCCCTTCTGTGTCTATGAAACAGCTCCTCAGATAAGTGACTGCGGATTTTACCAGATCTCTGTGTCTGGATAGGGAATCCTCCAATTCTTTGGAAAGCTAGACTTAATAAACTTCTTTACCAAAAGGAGAAAAATCCCATTTGCCCAGGCCTTAGGGGCTGGGACAAGGCTCTCAGTTGTATAGACTGGATGACAATTCTGAATATCAGAAGACTTAGAATTCCTAGGCTCTCTGAGTTTAGACAGGAAACCTGCTCGCTTATTAGAATCCCTAAAAAACACTTAAAACTTTTTGCATGTGCCAGTCTAAACTGTTTTCATTGAATTCAAATTGTTAGTGACTTGTACTTGTAAAGAAGAAGAAAATGAATTAAAACCACAGTCCTACCATTTTGTAAGGTGTTGGAACAAAAAAAAGACTCTAGTTCCTTAACATAATCTAACCTTCTGTCCTGAACAAGTGTGATACTGAGGTGACGACCGACGCGGCCAGAGGAACTTAAGGTAAGCACCTTGGTTGAAGACTTTGCAGTGTGTCTAAAATGTGAGTGGTCAAAATAGGCAATAGTAAATTACAGACAAAGTAAATGGCTTTTCATACTGGGTGTTAGGGTTACATCCTACTGAAAGCGCCTAAGGGCTTAAAGCCATAAAAAGACTTTTAGGAAGGCAATTCATTCCGTAAAAAACGATCAGACTACGGTGTGAGATAAAAGGCCGAAGGATTATACCCAAATCGTTAAGTATTATCATTTACTCCGGGATCACTGGGATAACCGCTGGAGGAGTGACAACCGTGTTAGGTGCGGAACCTGTTCCCCCCTTATTCTATCCCCCTTCCTGTCTACTTCCCGGAGCAGGACCTTCGTATACGGGAGCCGATAAACCGAGTCGATGACCCGAGTCGATGGACCGAGTCAATGAACCGAGTCGATGAACTGAGTCAATGAACCGAGTCGATAGGACCTCCTTTGATGAGGCGAGGGGCCGGAGGAGCAGCCGGCACCAAGGGACTCACCTGGACAGATCTGACCATGGATACGTGGAACGTGGGGTGGACACGTATTCATCTGGGGATCTTAAACCACACTTCCGCCGCAGGGTTGATGATACTCTCGATCTAGAAGGGCCCGATGAATCTAGGGCCCTGTTTCTTGGATTCAAACCACAAGGGTAGGTCCCGGGTCGACAACCACCTCCTCTGACCCACCTGGTAGATGGGGCTGGAGTGTTGTGTTGGTTGTTGGATGAGTGAGAAGAGAATGTGGGCTTCGGATGGGCTGTTCCTGGCGCATCGCCAGCCGGCTGGCCTGGATCCAATCTGGTGGTTCCTTTGATAAGCCCATTCAGGGATATGGGTAACTCGAATGAGACTAGTTCACACTGGGGAGGCTGATGGTCCGACGTTTGAGGGACTTCCATAACAAGTATGAAGCAGAACTAGTGGTTACTTCAATGGTGGATGGCGGAAACGGTACTGTTTTTACGGAGACAAGCTACGGAGATAAGCCCCGCCCCCTTTTTGACCAGAGTAAAGCGAATGGCGCGAATTAACCAGATAAAGTCGCGCGAGTAATCTCACGCGAGTAACGCGTCGCGAATAATGGTGATTGACATTAATGTACACACTGGCTGCTCTCGGACTGGCTGCTCTGTATGTCAATCAAGTGGGAGGCGGGAGGATACTTTTTTTTTAATGGCATGCGATGTACCCGCACTACCCTTGAGATCATAGTGTGAAACGCTCTTTGTATATGCAGAATGAGACCGAGACTTCTCTAATAAATGAGACTTCACTAATAAATGAGACTTCACTAATGAACGAGACTTCCCTAATAAATGAGACTTCCTTAATAAATGAGACTTCTCTAATAAATGAGACTTCCTTAATAAATGAGACTTCACTAATAAATGAGACTTCCTTAATAAATGAGACTTCACTAATAAATGAGACTTCACTAATGAACGAGACTTCCCTAATAAATGAGACTTCTCTAATAAATGAGACTTCCTTAATAAATGAGACTTCACTAATAAATGAGACTTCACTAATGAACGAGACTTCCCTAATAAATGAGACTTCACTAATAAATGAGACTTCCCTAATAAATGAGACTTCACTAATAAACGAGACTTCCCTAATAAATGAGACTTCACTAATAAACGAGACTTCACTAATAAACGAGACTTCCCTAATAAATGAGACTTCCTTAATAAATGAGACTTCACTAATAAACAAGACTTCCTTAATAAATGAGACTTCACTAATAAATGAGACTTCCTTAATAAATGAGACTTCACTAATAAACGAGACTTCCCTAATAAATGAGACTTCCTAAATAAATGAGACTTCTCTAATGCTGTGTTCACACCGAACGCGACGCGAATCTTTGACGCAAAATTCGCGTGAGTTGAAATTTTCCAACTCGGGCGAAAAATCGCTTGGCGAAAGCCAATCAGCGTTGAGAAGCTCTGCGCGTCATCACCGCCGTCCTGCCGGTTTGAATCAAACGGCTGCTGATCCACCTGAAGTAGCGCTGGCAGCGGCCGTCATTCAGACGCTGTTGTGCTGCTACGGATAATATTATGAACCCGGACACGGGGGCGTTTGATGGTCCGACATTAGAGGGACTTCCACAAGACGTTTAAAGCAGAACTAGAGGTTAGTTTAATGGTGGATGGGGGAAACGGTACTGTTTTTACGGAGATAAGCCACGGAGATAAGCCCCGCCCCCTTTCAGCGTTAAAGCAAATTTGCGTTGACGGGAATTAACCACATAAAGTCGAGCGACTAAACTCATGCGAGTAACGCGGCGCGAAATTTCGCGTCGCGTTCGGTGTGAACACACCATAATAAATGAGACTTCCTTAATAAATGAGACTTCACTAATAAATGAGACTTCACTAATAAATGAGACTTCCTTAATAAATGAGACTTCACTAATAAACGAGACACCCCTAATAAATGAGACTTCACTAATAAACGAGACTTCCCTAATAAATGAGACTTCACTAATAAACGAGACTTCCCTAATAAATGAGACTTCACTAATAAACGGGACTTCCTCTCTGGAGCGCTGCTGCTGCAGATGTTGACGGTGTGACTGATTATCGAGGCCTGATCTCACCTTGAGGTCACGTGTCACAGCATCCTGAATGAGGCGGCTCCTCCTGACTGGATTAAAGCTGATTGGCGGATTCAAGCAAGAAAAAGATAAAAACAACAACGTGTCGCAGCACATTTATTCACAAGTGACAACAGACTAAAATATGAACTTGCTTCCAGATGGAGGAACACATCAGCCATCAGCTGCACTAGCAGAACGTATAGATCTGAAGGCTTAGCAGCTAATAAGGAGCAACAATATGAAATACCAGATAGAAAACAGGAACCTGAGTGTTGGTGCCTTTCATCAATCTGCAGATATATAAAGCATAAGCATTGCATTTATAACCAATCAGAAGGAAAACACACAGAAAGTTATTCATATTTAACACTTTAGTGCCCCATCAGGCCGTCATGATGTCGGTGGTCAGACACAAAGTACATATATTATCCAATAATACACTTTAAAGCTGAGTCTGCTCTGAAGCATAGTTTGTCATACCAATATTATTTTTTTTTTATAAATAAATTCCCTAGATTTGTTTAGCTTTAAAAACACAGTTGTGAAGTAGAATTCTACACAGTTTGATATTTATTAGCCACTTGATGTTACATGTAAGAGTATCCAGTAACCTTCTGAAGTATAAGTGTGAGAAGTTAAAGTGATAAAGCTCCCTGGACGCAGATCAATTGTTTCCTGTCGACACACAGAGCTGAGGTCCATGTTTGCGTCAGGTCAAAAACAGCACAGTGACCTTCAGTAGGTTTTCCTATCCAGGAGCTGAAGGAACAACATGATGTTTAGACCAAAGGCTGATAGAACCTATGACTCAAAGAGTTGAACAACGTGTCTCTGACCTGTCAATCAGCCCAGATCCATCGATCCACTTCCAGAGCCCACCTTCAGCTCTCAGGCCAATCCAGTATCCAGTCCCGAAGTTGACACCATTGATTGCGTTCTGAAGTAACAGAAACAATTATTTATTATACAGAAACCTTTTATTATACATTTATTATAAGTACGTTACACATTAAAGGAATCTGGCTTGGTGGTTGGTGCGTGACAATAAAACTAGTGCAATAGTAAAAAAACATAACTTAAATATGAAAATTATAAACAAAACAATCAAATAAAAGAGTAAGTTAAAACAAGTATGTTATTAAAGTGTTGTGTGTATTTAAAGAGAAGAGTGTGTAAAGAGTGTGTAACTGAGAGTAATTGTCCTGAGGATGTAAGTGCTCTTTTATATTAAGTTATATTTATACTTAAATAACGGTAAACATGCCTACAGACTCACCTACAGAAAACACATCTCATTTTAATAATTGTCATAAACATTCCCACAGTTCTCTCGTTACCTTTTCCTGTTCATTATGTGCAACAGCCAAATCTGCATTATTTACTCTGCAGCGTTGTCGAGCTTCTTCCCAGGTTATCTGATCAGCAACTATAGCATCATTATACACATAGCAGCTGTTCCCCTTCTGTATCCAGCCCTTCCTACAAGTGGTACACGTTCTCACTGAAAGAACAAAGAGCAAACAATAAACAACTTCATTGTGATGTTATTGGTTATTTTTGACCTAAAGGAAACTGATCATACTACCACTATTGACTTTGGGGCAGTAGGTATCGATGCTCCACTGAGCTCTGCTGATGTTGTGCTCATTCCTGTTCATCTCCATGTCTTGTATTTGTTGTGTTAAGTTGTTCCTCTGGTTCTTCAGCTCTTGGTTCTGTGTCTTCAGCTCCTGGTTCTGTTCTACCAGGTTCTGGATTTCTGCTTCCAGCTCGGCGTTAGGTTCAGAAATGACAGAAGTAACTACGGTGACAGATGGAGGAACGTGTTGCTCTCTGAGACTTTGTTTCAAACAAATATATTTATACAACACGTGATACAAAAACACAATAAAAAACATGTTTTACATTAAATTATGCATTCATATGTTTCATATGTTTTCTTAATCTTCACACACTTTTAGTACCAAAAGTCCTCTCAACGTCACAAAGAGTGAATTTTGTACCATAAAGGTTGAAAACTTCAGATGAGCCACAGATTGATTTCTTCTGAGTTCAGACATTCAGATAAACTTCCACTAACAGGCGAAGCAGGAAGCAATAGCTGTGATTGGATAACGCTCACACAGAAGCTACTCACAGTGGATACGAAGGCCCATGATGAGCAACAGTATCAGCCAACACACTGCGATCACTGGAAGAGACCGAGTGAAGAAGAGGAACCTCTGGTCTGACATGGGGACAGAGATGGATCAATGAGGTGGATTTAACGCAGTCAAATGAGAGTTGATTCATCATGATTGATAATATTAGATATGAAATGTGTTCATTAGGCACCTGGAGGGGCTGCCACTTCATCCACAGGGCGTACTGGATCATTAACATAGTCCGCTTCCTCTTCCATTTCCTCTGAAACAGATCAAACACTAATATTTATATGCATTTTTACTCCCAATATGTTGAGCACACTGACACAAAAGATGGATTTCATAATGAATTTCTACATTGTAATATTAATTGTTGGTAGTCAAAGCATCAGAAGCAAACACCAACAATATGCTGCGCCACAAAAATACTTTAGGTTTGTTGTACTGAGAATACTCGGCTCAGTGGAAACCTTTTAAATATTCTATTTGCTTTATACTTCAGTTGTTAATAAATCAGCAGATTCCTTCAGTTGTTAATAAATCAGCAGATTCCTTAAGTTGTTAATAAATCTGCAGATTCCTTAAATTGTTAATAAATCAGCAGATTATTTCTCACTTTACTCTGTGAAAAAAACCTACATTAACTCTGATGGTTCCCAGTGTGTTGATCAGAGTGGAAACACAAAATAAAAGATGCAACTTGTTCTTATCATTTTCAACCCCTTTGGTGTTCGGGAGTCACCAGAAGCATCCTGCATTACCAACACACCAACATCCTGGTACTTAAACAGGTACAGTAGATAAAGTCTAAATGCAGACAATGAACATTAGAATATTTTAAAGTACCTATTTCATCCGGTGGATTTCTGTTCATCCTGAACAAATGTTTAAAATCCCGCTGCAGTTGTGAGTGAGAGCTGTTATGAGGGCGTCTGGTCCACTCCAATGGTCTTTAGTGCAACTTCTGCTTTGAGGTTTCAACTGTCTGAATATTTATATAGTTTTTTTTGTCTCTCGCCAACTCTGCTGGGACTTCCTGAATTATGTTCTGACTCGTGAGAACTTTTAATCAATATAACAGACTAAAACATGGATTTGCTTCTCGGTATATAACACTTGACCGTCAGCTCCTCATTTTACAGTTTTTCTCAATTGCTAAAACACTAAAACCCATTGGCTGAACAAAGATCTCAGTTGCCTGAACTAATTTAGTTCATTGTGCAGTCTGTTGTCAATACCTTAAACTATTTCACATGGTAAAACACAATTTGCAGATCTCACTTACACTTTTCAGCAAAACTCTAAACACATTCTCAGTCCCAAAACACATTCTGCACTCTAATGCACATGTCATCCATACTGGTAAACACAAGTGGCAACAATCAAATACAAATAGAGAACACTTGTCATTGATTACAGTTTTTCCTCGATTGCTAAAACACAAAACCTGGTTCCTGTAGCACAAACACCCAAACCTTTTCGTCATTCCCAGAAGCACACACACATTTCCCATAACCAAAAACACAATTCACCTGTGTCCACACATGTCTCAATATTCAAAACACTTTCTGCAAAACCTTACACAAAAGTGACCAAATAAATCATTCTTTACACTGCGTGTTTATTCAGCAAACACATGCTCTCAATATAATTAACTCAAGTTATCATAACATAAACTCAGAGACCACACACCTCTCAAGGTGAAAACACTCAGCCTGAAAATTGTTAACACACCAATCAGAATTGGGGGTCAATAAATAGAGCTTAGAGGCATGCTCATGTCCTTTGGAACAATGGATCCCAACCATGCAGAGGTTGAGAGACAAGAGAGAGGAAGAGGGAGAGGGAGAGGAAGAGGGAGAGGCAGAGGAAGAGGGAGAGGGAGAGGAAGAGGAAGAGGAAGAGGGAGAGGGAGAGGGAGAGGCAGAGGGAGAGGAAGAGGGAGAGGGAGAGGGAGAGGAAGAGAGAGAGGGAGAGGAAGAGGAAGAGGGAGAGGGAGAGGAAGAGGGAGAGGGAGAGGGAGAGGAAGAGAGAGAGGAAGAGGAAGAGGAAGAGGGAGAGGCAGAGGCAGAGGAAGAGGCAGAGGCAGAGGCAGAGGACAGCAAAGACAAGTAATTTCTGATGAAATCTGTGCCACTGTTGTTCATCATGTGGTGGTACATGGGAGGACAATGAAAGAAGCTGGCCAACTAGTCCAGCCATCAATGACCACCCCAGGTTCAGGGTCCTTTTTCTGCCAGCATACTCCCCTTTTCTGAATCCAATAGAGGAGTTTTTCTCAGCATGGCGGTGGAGAGTCTATGACCGCAGCACAATCTCCTGGAGGCAATGGTGAATGCATGTGAGGATATTTCTCTGGAATCTATCCAGGGTTGGATCAGACACACAAGGGGATATTTCCCACGCTGCCTGGCGAGAGAAGACATAATGTGTGAAATACTATGGCCTGACCCTGACCTGAGACAAGATCATGCTGATATTGATGCCGATGCTGATGAACCTGTATATGTGCTCAATCTGGAAGTGCTGTGAATAAACCCTATTATTGACATTTTGGTGGCAGTGTGTTGAATTAATCCCTCCTGTGTGTAACAAACACTAATGTAGTCTGTGTTTTGACAGCTTGTGTGTATTGTCTGAGGGTAACGACTGATTGGGACCCAGAAATTAGATGTTTGGACTGTTGGGTGTGAGTTTTTAAAATTGTGTGTGAAGATTTGAAAAAATGGTGAGTTGTTCCAGGAATTGTGTCTTAGCAATCGAGAAAAACTGTAAACACAGTCACTCAAAATTGATTTCACTTGTATCAAATGATGTGACACAACCAATATAAGCCAGTTCAGAGAGCAAACAGGTGGTTGCCCAAAGACAAGAAGAAGCACATTGATGACATGCTGACTCCTTTGATTTGTGTCCCCTTTGTATACTGTAGTAGGCCTACAGTGCATTGTAGGCTGTGTAATGTACTATAAACAAATTGTATGGCCTTGAACATTGTGCTTTCTATTTGTTACAGTACTGACTGCTCAATACATTTTGACTGGTTGCAGGTTCATATCAACAAAGAACAAGAATTACAGTATCACAGAGACAAAGGACACGTTTGTGAGATGCAGGGTACCGTACTGTAAAAATAGGGGTTCAAGGAGGAGGAAGAACAAAAGAAATTGCAAAGAGCAAAGCAGAGCAGTAATTTCTGATCAACTTTGAGCTACTGTAATAGTAACATGTTTTCGTTCATCAAAAGACAATGGCGGATAAATATGAAATTTGTTTTGAGATTAAAAACCTACTTCTCCCTGAGAACTATATGATTTGAACAATGTGTTTTCTATTTATTGGTGTATTGTTTACTGACTGCTTGATAGTGTATATTATTTTGATCACTTTGTTTATGATTTGAGAGCAGTGTTTGATTTTGAGCACAGGTAAATCTGTTTTGAGGCCAAAGTTTCATTTTGCAAGAGGATTCAGAGGTTTTGTAAATAGTGCTTGAAGATGAGGTTTTGTGTTTACAGTTTTGAGGAAATGGGTGACCGTTTCAAGAAATGTGTCTTAGCAATCGAGAAAAACTGTAATATTATTTCCGAGGTGGGCGTGACTAACAGGTGAGAGTGAATAAGCTGGTGAGGTGGGCGTGACTAACAGGTGAAAGTGAATAAGCTGATGAGGTGGGCGTGGCTCAGAGGTGAGTGTGATGCAGAGTGACAGGTGAGTATGGAAGCTGAACTGTGCAGATGAAGCAGAACATTTCATTTTCACACTTCAAAATCATCGGCCGCTAATGTTTAGTCATGAAACATAATGCAACCTGCTGTTGCACAAAAGATGAGATGTAACGTTTAACTTAGAGAAACCTGAAGATAAGTCTATTTTTAAAGCAACTGACAATTTCACAGAGACGTCTTTGGTTTTGAGTTCTGCACTGAAGTTGTGACAGAGTTGTTTGGTTTGTGGATAATACTGAGAAGTTGTGATGAAGTCTTCTCTCTTCATGCAGTTGACCAACACTTTGGGTCTCACGCTGCTGCCCTCAACCTTTGTCTTCTTCTTTTTTAAAGCTGTGTTTGGTAGGGACAGCCCACATTAATAAAACATTCCTGTAAATGCACCAGTTAGCCAAGAGGCAATCTCTCATCCTAAAACACAGAATATGAGTTTAAAACTACAATGTTATGCATTGTTTACCCTCTTCAAAGCATGCAGACACAATGCAAGAAGAAAGTATTAGTATGAATAGAAACATCGTTCAGGACACATTGTACTACATCGTCAAGTACATGCAACACAGAGGCTCTTAAACAACACATAACATAATTATGTTGTACATGGACGAGAGATTATGTTGCATTGTTAGACTCTAAAAACAAAACATGAAAGCATGCAGAGAGTGTAAACTATGTAAGTCACACTGAACAACAGTAACAGACGAGCAGGCAGAATTACATTGTCATATAACATACGATTTTATCTTTGCATTTAACCCTTCCATAGCAATTTAGGAGCAGTGGGCTGATGTGAGACGCAACTGGGGGTTCGGTGAACTGTGAGGAGATTGGGGATTGAACTAGCAACCTTGTGGTGACAGGACGACCACTTATCCCTTATAGTTTATATCCTGAGTTTCACAGAAAACCTTAAATGTACTCTAACGCTTGATGTTGCTGATCATTACCTGATACTTATACTACTCCCCGCGATTAGTAGTCACACTCATGGTTTCTATCTTCTTCACTCGTCTCATCTCTTCCGTCAGTCTAACTTTGTTTTAGGTGTTAAATGTCAATCATTCTGGCCTACTCAACACTCGCTTGCAGACCAATCCGTTTTTGAGCCGTTCTGATGCACCTTAAAAACCCGTCCACGCACACACAATCACACACAATCACACACAATCACACACAATCACACACCCAGCATGCAACACTACTGATCCCACTGCTGTTCACACCCCATTGTGTGTTCTGTTCATTTCTACAATATAGTTCCGTGTTTCCCCTACCATTACATTAGGGGGCGCTATTGGCAGGTTAAGACAAACACCCTCTTGCAGCCTGTACTGTATCTGTCTGTCTGTCTTAGCATTAAGCCAATCAGCGTTGAGAAGCTCCGCGCGTCATCACTGCCATTGCTGAAGCAGCGCTGGCAGCGGCCTCATTCAGACGCAGTTGTGCGGCTACGGATGATATTATGAACCCGGACACGGGGGCGTTTGATGGTCCGACGTTAAAGGGACTTCCACAACAAGTATGAAGCAAAACTAGTGGTTACTTCAATGGTGGATGGCGGAAACGGTACTGTTTTTACGGAGACAAGCCACGGAGATAAGCCCCGCCCCCTTTTTTTCCCAGAGTAAAACGAATGGCGCGAATTAACCACATAAAGTCGAGCGAGTAACGCGGCGCGAATAATGCTGATTGACATTAATGTACACACTGGCTGTTCTCGGACTGGCTGCTCTGTATGTCAATCAAGTGGGAGGCGGGAGGATACGTTTTTTTTAATGGCATGCGATGTACCCGCACTACCCTTGAGATCATAGTGTGAAACGTGAAATTCCTCTTTGTATATGCAGAATGAGACTTCCCTAATAAATGAGACTTCACTAATAAATGAGACTTCCCTAATAAATGAGACTTCACTACACTGTAAAAAAAAAATCCGTAAAAAAACGGATAAAGTCCTGGCAGAAAATTACCAGGAATTTATCCGTTATTTCACGGACACTTCTGTTAATCCTAAAACGGATAATTCCGTAGATTTACAGTATATTCTCTGTTTATTCACAGACACTTCTGTTAATCCTAAAACGGATAATTCCGTAGATTTACAGTATATTCTCTGTTTATTCACAGACACTTCTGTTAATCCTAAAACGGATAATTCCGTAGATTTACAGTATATTCTCTGTTTATTCACAGACACTTCTGTTAATCCTAAAACGGATAATTCCGTAGATTTACAGTATATTCTGTTTATTCACAGACACTTCTGTTAATCCTAAAACGGATAATGTAATCTAATACAGCAACATGATCAAATACAATCACCACAACATATATAAATTGCACATGTTTATTTTTTATGCCACGAAGGATATGCATAAAAGTGCATTCAATGGCTACATTTTTAAATGACAAGTTTTTTTTACGAATTATTTTGTTATTATATAACAATATGCAAAGCACCATGTTTTTGGATCAGACTTTCTTCTTTGAAACAGCAGAATAGAACAGAATAAAACACATTTAAAACATTAAAACTATGATTCATAAAGTGCATAATAGTTGTTCATAGGCGAATGGAGAGGAAGATTATGAAGTGATCGGGGCATCCCTAGTTCATTCAATGTTTACATAACACATAAAGACTAAAACAATACATTCAATAACAATTCATTGAACTATGTGCAAAGCACCATTAAGAAGTGCTCATTTTGTAGAAGATTGTTTAAATAGCAACAGAGTAAACAACGATACATTCATTAATAACATGAAGATAATGGTGTTGCACCAAAAGGTGGTCACAAACAAGTAAAACAACTTTTCAACTTTCTTTTAAACATTTCCAACATCATCATCAACAGTAAAACAGCTCAAGTTACCATCCATGGATTCTCGAAGTTGTTTAGTTCAAACAGGAACTTCAGCAGTCTTGGAGGAATGTGCTGGTGTTTGGTCCCCTTCTTCTCGGCCTTTGACCCTCGCTCAGGATTTATTCCCAGGAAAACTCTTAAAGAAAAGAATTAGTTTTTTAGCTACACAAGTAATGAAATGAATTAAACTGACAGAGTAACATGCAGACCAATGATCAGAAATGATCAAATTGCCATACTTAATACTTTCCAATTCAGCTATTGCATTAATAATGCTACAACTTAATGATGCATCTCAGTCATGTGAGTTTGTCAGCTGAAATACGTCTTATGCCGGTTACAAACTGGCTGCGTGCCGTGAGCGTGGCGTGTCAGTTGCGTGGTGGCTGCGTGGCGTTTTCTATGTCTTTGCACACCAGAAACGTGTCTGACGCGGCGCTGCTGCTGCTGCTAGCCTTGTCTGGACACATGGATGTTTCCCATTGATAAAATTAAATATCATGATAAACATAAATATATACTGATCTGATTACAGCAAAGACGGAAAAATAGGCTACAGACTATTTTGTTCTGTATTGACAGGTGACATATTTGAAAATCAATTTTTTGGCGCAGCTCAAGCTGTGCCTGAGACGTGCGTGTCACGCAGGCAGTGTGCACGCTCTAACCCAGGGGTGGGCAAACTTTTTGGCTCAGGGGCCACATTGACTTTTAAAATTAGACAGACGGGCCGGGCCAGTATCAGATGGATAGAGAGTGTTTGTGTGAACCAATATACATTATAAATAAAAGCCAATAACTAAAAAGTAAAGAGAACTTACATTACTTACTAACGAATATAACTTAAATGACTCAGCTTTTTTGTTTAACTTGCTGGCTAAGTCTTCGTCAATTAGTTCTACACGCCGAGTCACTGTCCTGCGTGATAAACTACATTTTTCGAATTTGTTTTTGCTCTCTGGACACAAGAGACCTGTTGCAGAGGGGCTCCATGCAGGAAGCTGGCAGGAGGCTGGCAGGCAGAACCCTATATGTCACATGAGTCCCGTGGGTCTGATGTGCGTTCGTTATGCCGTATAAAACGGACCATGTCTCCGTGGCGCGCTGGCCTGTGGGGGAGGGGTGGAGGTGAGCAGACAGCAGCAGCTGGACTCGCAGCCTGATGCGCTGCAGAAAGCACGGCACGTAAAGACCGCTGTAACGCTTCTCCGTTCCCGACTTGAGTTAAGAAACATCGATGCTGGTCTTTTGCCGTCATCGTGCTTCGGAAAAACGCCCAACGAGCCGGATCCGGCCCGCGGGCCGTAGTTTGCCCACCCTTGGTCTAGACTCTAGAATTTGCTGCGGGCCAATAAAAACTGACCCGCGGGCCGCAGTTGGCCCGCGGGCCGTAGTTTGGACACCCCTGCTCTAACCTGTTAACATGGGAGCTGAAATATAAATGGACTGCAGCCTTCGATGGTGTGTAGTTAAAGGACCACCTACATGTAAGGCCTCGTGCATAGGGCTGCGCTCATATACAGTCTTCCCCAGACATGTTAATGTTTCTGTTGGGACACCATACTGTTCAAGTTCTTGAGCTAACACATCCTTTGTATACTCCTGTTGAATATCCTGAAGAGTTTTCATCTCATTTGCTATCTCTGTAATTGTGGAGGCTGGGACTAAATACTTTGCCTGCAAACCCAAGTAAAACAGAGCTAGATTTTCTGTGTAGGCATCTTGCACTTTATCACTCTCAGCAGCCTTACTTTGGTCTACATCAACAGCATTACTTTGGTCTGCATTACTCACATCAATTACTTCATTCTCTGCAACATGTGCCCTCTCACCTGGAAAATACTGTTCTGCAGCTTCACAAAGATGAACAGGTGCTATCTGGGTGACACTCCACCCTCTGTGATATCTGGACAGATGAGATGAAAAGGATGTTTTTATATTAAATGTCTTAGAACATCCATCAAAGGGACAAGTTACAGTCAGACCCTCTTGTATGTGGTCACTCAAGTGAGACACAAGCCGTTTAACATCTGCATATTCTCTGTTGCAAAAATTGAACAAACACTTCAACTGCACAGACACACTCCGGTTCCAAGTTTGTCTGATCCCTGGGTCTGGGTGTGTTCGTGACATGTGAACAGCAAGGCAGTTGAATGAGGAAAACTTTCTTCCACAATCTTTATGGCCACATGACAAAAGTACATTATTAAGATGTCTGTGTGATCTGCAGTGCTTCAGGTATTCCGTCAATGACACGCATTTAAATTCACAGACATTACAAGCCAGCATGACGGCACTCGTGAACTGGCGTTAGCCGGTTAACTATCTTTAGCCGACCCAACTAGCTAACCAAAACAGACGGCTCGTTCGTTTGTGTATCATGGCTGAATAGGTGGATAGACTGAGGCTGGGGCTATATGGTAACTTTAGCCCGTTGTCTCGCTAACTGGTGTTAGCGAGACAACGGTTAGCTAGCTGGTTAGCTAGCTACTACTATCCGGTAATGTTAACGGTAACGTAAGACGTAAAAGACAGGTTAACACAGACTGGACAACTCTTTCAATTAAAACTATACAGAACTATATACATGCTATGTTATATTAGTTAAAGAAAATATAATTTGTACCACAGAAGTGCAATAAAGGTTTCTCCAACTCCGAAGATGAGACTGAACGTCCATTGATGACCGCTTCTTCTTTCAGAGATTCAGACGTTAGCGCGTAACGGTGCTTCATGCTCCCACAATGCAATGCGTTCTTAAAAAATACAGTTAAAAGTCCTGTAAAAAAATATTACGGAAAATTCCTTCACATTAATATGGTACATTGTACCGTATATTTACGGACTTTTCTTACAGTGTAATAAATGAGACTTCACTAATAAATGAGACTTCCCTAATAAATGAGACTTCACTAATAAACGAGACTTCCCTAATAAATGAGACTTCACTAATAAACGAGACTTCACTAATAAATGAGACTTCACTAATAAACGAGACTTCCCTAATAAATGAGACTTCACTAATAAACGAGACTTCCCTAATAAATGAGACTTCACTAATAAACGAGACTTCCTCTCTGGAGCGCTGCTGCTGCAGATGTTGACGGTGTGACTGATTATCGAGGCCTGATCTCACCTTGAGGTCACGTGTCACAGCATCCTGAATGAGGCGGCTCCTCCTGACTGGATTAAAGCTGATTGGCGGATTCAAGCAAGAAAAAGATAAAAACAACAACGTGTGGCAGCACATTTATTCACAAGTGACAACAGACTAAAATATGAACTTGCTTCCAGATGGAGGAACACATCAGCCATCAGCTGCACTAGCAGAACGTATAGATCTGAAGGCTTAGCAGCTAATAAGGAGCAACAATATGAAATACCAGATAGAAAACAGGAACCTGAGTGTTGGTGCCTTTCATCAATCTGCAGATATATAAAGCATAAGCATTGCATTTATAACCAATCAGAAGGAAAACACACAGAAAGTTATTCATATTTAACACTTTAGTGCCCCATCAGGCCGTCATGATGTCGGTGGTCAGACACAAAGTACATATATTATCCAATAATACCTATGTAGGCCCCATCAGGCCCGATCTTGCAAAATTGGGTTCAGCCTCTGGGATTGAGCATATCAAAAAAAAAAGAAATGTCAAATCCCTGCACCACAAGTCAATATAAGTTAATTGTGTCATGATTATAACACTATTACACAATAATTATAAACATAAACCATAAGCATGACTTAAAGCTGAGTCTGCTCTGAAGCATAGTTTATGTCATACCAATATTATTTTTTTGTATAAATAAATTCCCTAAATTTGTTTAGCTTTTAAAAACACAGTTGTGAAGTAGAATTCTACACAGTTTGATATTTATTAGCCACTTGATGTTACATGTAAGAGTATCCAGTAACCTTCTGAAGTATAAGTGTGAGAAGTTAAAGTGATAAAGCTCCCTGGACGCAGATCCATTGTTTCCTGTCGACACACAGAGCTGAGGTCCATGTTTGCGTCAGGTCAAAAACAGCACAGTGACCTTCAGTAGGTTTTCCTATCCAGGAGCTGAAGGAACAACATGATGTTTAGACCAAAGGCTGATAGAACCTATGACTCAAAGAGTTGAACAACGTGTCTCTGACCTGTCAATCAGCCCAGATCCATCGATCCACTTCCAGAGCCCACCTTCAGCTCTCAGGCCAATCCAGTATCCAGTCCCGAAGTTGACACCATTGATTGCGTTCTGAAGTAACAGAAACAATTATTTATTATACAGAAACCTTTTATTATACATTTATTATAAGTACGTTACACATTAAAGGAATCTGGCTTGGTGGTTGGTGCGTGACAATAAAACTAGTGCAATAGTAAAAAAACATAACTTAAATATGAAAATTATAAACAAAACAATCAAATAAAAGAGTAAGTTAAAACAAGTATGTTATTAAAGTGTTGTGTGTATTTAAAGAGAAGAGTGTGTAACTGAGAGTAATTGTCCTGAGGATGTAAGTGCTCTTTTATATTAAGTTATATTTATACTTAAATAACGATAAACATGCCTACAGACTCACCTACAGAAAACACATCTCATTTTAATAATTGTCATAAACATTCCCACAGTTCTCTCGTTACCTTTTCCTGTTCATTATGTGCAACAGCCAAATCTGCATTATTTACTCTGCAGCGTTGTCGAGCTTCTTCCCAGGTTATCTGGTTATCAGGTCCATCATCATTATACACATAGCAGCTGTTCCCCTTCTGTATCCAGCCCTTCCTACAAGTGGTACACGTTCTCACTGAAAGAACAAAGAGCAAACAATAAACAACTTCATTGTGATGTTATTGGTTATTTTTGACCTAAAGGAATCTGATCATACTACCACTATTGACTTTGGGGCAGTAGGTATCGATGCTCCACTGAGCTCTGCTGATGTTGTGCTCATTCCTGTTCATCTCCATGTCTTGTATTTGTTGTGTTAAGTTGTTCCTCTGGTTCTTCAGCTCTTGGTTCCGTGTCTCCAGCTCCTGGTTCCGTGTTGTCAGGTTTGTGATATTGTTTTCTAAAACATTATAGTTTTTTGTCAAGTTGCTCAACTGGACGGTCAGATTGCTGCGTTCCATTCTCAAAACGTCATTGTCTACGCTGAGTTTGTTGTTGAGGTTTGTCAAGTTGCGAATGTCAGCCTGCAAAGTCGTTTCGTTGTTTTCACCACTTAATGTAGCAACTGAAAAATGAAAATTTGACTTTTTAATCATGGTAATAATGTAACTTTGGATTTGTCTCATTTGTCAGCTATTTCCTGTCTGTTTAAAGGTTTTACAGCCTTTTGGAAGATTTCAACAAATCCCATAAAAAGACTAAACATGTGTTTCCTCATGGGCTCAAGACCTTTGGTTCCTACTGAAGACGTAAAACATATTACGGTACACTGTCAACAACAACTGGACAAGGAGACCACTGTTTGTGTCCGACGTGAAACCCAAAAGATGTTTGTTATGTATTGTTACACATGTAACTAGTCATTGTGACAAAATCTGCAAAGGTTGTTCTTTATTTACGTAAATTACGTTGTTACGCTGTTGCGTTGTAACGCTGTTACACTGTTGTGTTGTTACAATGTTACGTTGTTATCAGCAAAGTTTAGAGTTTGATACGGACACTTGCATTCAGGACATTCTTTGGTCTATTCATGGGGTTTGTTGACAATCAGAAAAATATATAATATCACTCATTCTTTAATTCCTTTATGCGTACTGTACTTTATCACTCATTGTGACTTCAGTCTCGAAAATGAAAGTTTCTTCATTCGACTACTAAATTATATGAAGTTAAATTTGAATTTATGAATGACTTCCTGTCTGAATACATTTCTACAGTTATTATTCTGCTCAGAAATTGACGGTCACAGATTACAGACATCTATAATACGTAAAACAAACGACCGATAAGGGTTGCTTCCTGATGTTTGTCTCATGTTGTATACTTACGGATGACAACGACTGCTACGAGGCCGACCAGCAAAATGACACAAAGAATCCCCAAACAACACGCCAACTTCTGATAGCGACGGCGCTTCTTGTTTTCTTTCTCATCTGGCAAAAAGACAGAAAAGTCACCCGTTAGATTTCACACAATAACCGTGCAAATGTTGTTGAGTGTTTTCGAAGTTACGTTAGTGATGTTTTTTACGTACTTATGTTACGATCATTTCTACGTATAGTTTACACCCAGCCAGGATGTTTGAAGATAATTTAAATCCAATAAAAAGCTGAATCATCATCGGGCGATACCTGGTGGGTTCACAGATTGCAATCCGACTGTTTACCTGCATTTTATTTATTTATTTATTATTTTTTTTTTTTGTGTTATATTTTTTTTAGGTATATTTATATTTATATGTATTGTGATGACTATATGGACCTCTGTGTCTGGAATAAAGTTGATTGATTAGCCAACGTGATTGGACGATACTACTTGATGACAAACAGAAACCATGAAGGCTCACGACACCAACAGCTTCTCCCTTTACCTTCAGATTCTATGCAGAAACCTTTCACAGGGATTATGTAACGTCTGACTTAACAACCATCCTTTGAGACAAAACTTTTGCCATTGAGCATAAAGTAGGGCATCGTAGCAGTGATAGTATAATTATGGTGGTATTCAGTAGTATTCTCGCCCAACACTGTCTTGGTAAAGACATTTAAAAAAGCTCAAATTCAAAATATTAAATCCCAGAACACTGGATGCTACACTTCCCATAAAGTCATTTGAATGGTATTTTCCCTTCGAGCCTCCAAACTGGGAAAATTGTTCAAACTCCACACCTCCTGTTTTGTTGAAAATATTCATGTTTCTTTTGTTTTTTGACAAAGCTCTTTTAGAACTGAGTTCCTAAGCTGACCCGGGCACTAGTTCCACTTTAATGGTATAAAGCTGAAAGAGGGGTGGCAGTAACATGCACCTGAATGTTCTTTTTGTTTCTGTATTTTACAGCTTACCGTTGGTGTCAGCAGGTTGTTCGGTTGTTTCACTTTTCACCTTCACTTGGTCATACACAGTTTCCTCCTCCTTTTTAGCTGAAAGATAAAAGGAAACAACGTCACGGTTGATTGCTGCGTAGCTGTCAAAGGACTTTTAATGGGAGACGCCCCATAGTATAAATGAGGTTATGAATGCTGTGTGAACAAACCCCTCTGCATAAACCCTCAGAATATATGTATGAATGAAAGAGTAAAGTTATATAAATGAGGTTATGAATGCTGTGTGAACAAACCCCTCTGCATAAACCATTAGATTATATAATAACGTCCTTTAAATAGATGTTTAGTGACATTAACACATTCTGGAGACTCTGCAGGTGAATAGGGTCGATACATTATCTCATAGATAGCACCATGAAACTTCACCACTTCATCACTGACACTAAGAGGAGCATTTATTGTGTTACAAGTTTTATGACATGTTATGTTTGAATATGCAAATGAGGCATTATGTAATGGTCAAATTTTGTGAATGTAATAGAAATCTACAGACACAAACAGACAAAGTAATAAAATAAAGACCTGATTGTGTATTTTGGATGTTTTTCTATCCACTACTTTGAAAGAAGAAACGTTATGGAAGTAGACCAAATTGAACCATAAAAAAATAATATGTTTTTGCCTTTAGCGTCTCGCCTTAAATGCTTATTTTATTGTTTAATATCAACAAAAACAATCTTTCCTCATGGTGATCGGTCATTCCATGTTTCACATTAAAACTGTCAGCTAAAACTAATAAATCAAAATGTCTGAAGGTTAGATGATCATGGATGAAACTGATGTGGACAATCTGTTAATGGGAAGTATTACACAAAAGAGAAACACAAGTTTAGGAAATGACCTGCAGTGAAACATCACTTCTCAAAACTGAGGACACAATTGTTCTTAACAGTTCAACATTGTGCATCTATATTTGAATATGTGGGGGTGTTGCTGGGTTGCACACTCGTCCACCAGTTTAAATAATGGATCAACCATTCGTTTATTTTGTCCAAATGGTAAATAATAAGCAGATTTTTCATGTTTACGGTTGCACAAAACAAATCGTGCATTGACAATTTTCCCCTTTTTATGGATTCTACCGCGACAATAAACCAGCACACAGGTTCCCATCAACGAAGACGCAGAGCCGCAGCAGCAGCCGGGGCCTCTGAAGGTTAAAGAAAGACCTGAACTGACCTTGGGGTGGAGCTTGTTTGCCGGACTTGAACACGACCGAGGCGTAGTTCACCTCCTCGGCCATCGCTGCATCCATGTGGAGCTCGGACTGACTCGCAGACAGTGAAGTGATGGCGTTGATGAAGCACGAAGTCGCCCAATAGGAGAACTGACGGTTTCCTATTTTCGGCTCAGTCCATCAGCCCCAGAGAGCAACTTCTGCTTTTGGTTGAGAAAGCAATTTGCATCCATTGGGGTGTGAACCGTAGGCAGGGCATTGTGGAAATATCTCCTGTGGTGAAAGGCGGTGTGATGATATTAACTTTGGACCTGTGAGGTCAGCTCGGCGTCAGGAAACAAGATTCATACGGAGCACCAACTCATTGAAACTCACTGAAAGTGGCGAAAGAAAGTGTGTTTGTCCCCTGAATGATGCAGTTTCTCTATTTGGCAACTGGTGTCTGCATCTTAATGACCACATTCTCACACTTTAGTCGTACTGGTTCTCACCAATGCTCATATGGCTCATATTCAAAAGGTGACAAGTGAAGGGTACAAAAAAAGCATGAAACTTAATCAGTTGATGACTTACATTAAGACAATTATTATTATTTATTCTTTCCACTGCGAGCGTCTGAGACTTTGCTTATTCGATCTGCTGGAAGACGACCCGTCCTCAGGCCTGCAGGGCGAGACATCGGGGCCACGAAGATATGAAAATGGATATTGATGGTGTAAAGGTTATCACCACTAGCAGGTCACAACCTTATGGAACAGTATAAAGAATAAATACATGTTGGATTTACCTTTCCAGTCACGAGAACTACCCTGACATTTAATCAGTTGGCACTGTCTCTGTTACAAGTATTAATGTCTAAGGTCACTTAATGAATAAGCCTCCTTTGAAAGAGGAAGTATGCTCCTGTTCCTACTTGTTTGTTTTTACACCTGAAATATTAAATTCCTCGATGTGGGCGTTGCTCATGTGACGCAGAGTTTGAATACTCCATTTCCAGTTGCTGCAGTGCTGAGCGGTGGCCACTAGATGGAGATGTGAAGGTGGAGCTGTAGTGTCGGTGCTGATAACCAATATGAGGCTTGCAATAAAGATTTGAATATTATCGCTGACATTTCTGTGCAGATACTGTTGATGAGGTCATGAGCTACAGAGGAACAGTTCAATCATTAACTAACTTTCCCTCGATAGACTTTCCAAAAAGAATATCTCTTCATTCCACATGATTAGAAGGAATCTATATTTACATGTGTTTTTGTTAGGTTAGATGAGAAGTCCAGATGTCCTCATATTCATACATAACATCACTTTACTTCTCAGACCGGCCTCAGCAAGAAGATGATGAAAAGTGTGGTGTCGTTGGTTTGTTGTTTCTTTTTGGTTAGCTCTTGTTCACACGTTAGCTTCCCACAGGTCGGGTTCCTGAAATGGGTCCACAGACTATTTATTTCATTTTGTTTTAAAGTATTTTTTTACAGTTATTTGAGGACACGTTTGCCTTCTTGTGACAGTAAACGAGTGGAGTAATGCAACAAAGGTCTCTGGGTGCAAACTGGTTTGGTGGTTCTCTTCCAGTGCCAGTGGTGAAGGAGTTAACGTTGGAGATTACATCACTGCCTCTCTCTCTCTGCCCTTTCCCATCTCTCCCAGCCCTCCTCCTCCTCCTCTCTCCCTCTCTCCCTCTCCATCCTTCCTAATCTCCCCTCGCCTCCCTTGTCCAGTCTGCAGTCTCCTCCCCCTCCCCTCCCCTCCTGTCCATGTGCCCGGCCCCTCCGGTATGAAAGGGAAGCCTCCTGCTGGCTCCACCAGAGCTTCACAGGATCTCCCCCAAATCACAGCCAGCGTCCCTCTGAGTGAGGCCTCCATTCTCCAGATCCTCTGTTTCCTAGCACTGACATGGAGCTCCGGGGTCTGCATACATCCTTCCCCCACAGCCCCCGTGGGGAGGAGAAGCACCAGATGCTGAACCTGAACCGACGCCTGGAGACCTACCTGGGCCGGGTCAAACTCCTGGAGGAGGAGAACGCGCTGCTCGCGAGAGAGATCCGAGGCCTGAGGCGCAGCAGTCCCGGGGTGGAGGGCTGGAGGGAGGGCCTGGAGGAAGAGCTGCGCCGGGCGAGGCTGGAGGTGGACGCGGCCTGGAGGGACAAGGTCCACGCGGAGATGGAGGCCGGCATGGTGGCCGAGGAGCTCCGGGCCCTGGAGCAGCAGAGCCAGAGGGAGGCTCAGGCCCGGGTGGAGGCCCAGAGGAAGCTGGAGCAAAGCAGGAAGGAGCTGGAGGAGGAACAGCGGGCACAGATCTGGCTGAGGGAGCAGGTCGGCCAGCTGGAGAACGAGATGAGGCACCTGATTCGAACCCATCACGAGGACGTGGCCCACTTGGAGGCCACGGTGACCCGGTCCAGAGCCGCGGTGGCACCCATGTTGGCTCAACGGGGGTACCAGACATCAAACCTCCAACAGCTGGGGCAGGAGTACTCCCAGAGGGCCACCAGGGCCTTGCAGGAGGCAGCGGAGGCCCATCAGGGGCACTTAGATCGGCTTGAGGAGTCACTGAACCGGGCCAGGAGCCGCCTAGCCCAAGTGGGTCAGGAGAAGAGCGAGAGCCAGCTGAAGCTCCGGGCCCTGGAGCAGGAGATGGACTCAGCTCAGGACGTCAGGCTGCACCTGGAGACGACTGCCGCCCAGCAGGGAGACAGACACAGCCGGGAGATCCAGCACCTCCAGGTGAGAGCCGTCCTCCTCATTGCACCTGGACCAGGTGAAGCAGCACAGGCTCCACCCGTCCACCACAAAGGCTGCAACCAACGTTTACACCCAATGAATAAACTGTTTACACAAAATGTCAAAAATGACAAATGCTCATCAGAAATAATCAGAATTATTCAATAAGAGGCCTTAAATTGATGATCATGTTGCATTACAATATACTTCATATATATATGTCACCCTTCTGTGAGCCGATCAATATAAATTGTTATGTAGGAAACATATTTTCAAAACACAAATCCTGCCATTTGAATTATTAAGCTGTAAATTGGGGAACGTCTGTGGTGTGAAAGCATCGTCTGTCGTTGGCGGCCTCTCACTGTGCTTGACGTCTTCGTTTAGACGCAGTCTAAAATAATAAAGCCACAAACCTCAGGGGGATTTCCAGCTAATAATCAGCATTTATCACTGAGGAAAAACTGAGTTTACACACAAGTTCGTTACAAATGACGGTGAAGCATTCATCACTAGATCTTTGTATATATAAACATTTATATATTCTGATTTCTTCTCGGGGCTGGTAGGCCTTTAGGAAGAAGTCCCTCTGAAGGCCTTTAAGGAACATGTGTGAGAGTCTGAAAGGGACTGGGAGGTCTACGTATTTATAGACTGGGGCTGTTGGGATTAGTTCTGTCACAGGGAGGTCCGAGGGGGAGACGCACCCACATGAAGCATGTGGTCCTGGACCTCCTTCATTATGTGGTCCTGGACCTCCTTCATTATGTGGTCCTGGACCTCCATCATGTGGTCCTGGACCTCCTTCATCATGTGGTGCTGGACCTCCTTCATCATGTGGTCCTAGACCTCCTTCATCATGTGGTCCTGGACCTCCTTCATCATGTGCAGGTCTAATAACAACCCAGTGTGACAAGTCAACCCTAAAGGGTTAACTTTGCATTATTAAAGCTGCATAACTGTCATGTTAATATCAAGCCCCTGGTCTTTATTGACTATGACGAACACAAAGGATGTTTATTTTTACCCAACATACCTCACTGTGAGAATGCGTTCATTTTTTCTTCTCTTTTTCTTTTTTAACCACTTCCTTTTCCTGGCTCACTTCCTGTTTTGGCAGGAGCACTTGGACGGCCTGGAGGCGGAGAAAGAGGAGCTGGGCCGGCAGATGGACCGCCTTGTTCTGGAGAACCAGGGCCTGCTGCAGCAGAAGATGTCTCTGGGCCTGGAGGTGGCGACCTACAGGTACACCGCACTCGGGGAACTTCCCTCTTTAAGAACATCCCCAAAGAAAGAACCTCACAAAATCAGAAAAACAATAAAGACATTCACTACATACCTGATTATCCTGTGCAGGGTGAAGGCATCCCAGCATGCATTGGGTGTCTCAGAGCAAAGCCGTCACACTCTTGGCCCCCTTGTACATTTATAATGATAAAGTCTTAACTATGGAGCTGGAAACGGGACATAATTAGCCTAGCTTAGCATACAGATGGGACATAGTGGAAACCCCTCGTAAGTTTCTTTATGTAGGTCTTCACAAACAATAACTTGTGATTATGGCGTGAGATACAGTTTTAGACTGTGAGTGTCTTACAGATATTGTAATATTTTACCCACAGTGACACCAGTGCTTTTGAGACACAGTGTATTGCATCACATCTGACTGAAGAGGACAATTAAACTGCACGTCTACAAATGTAAAAGTTATTTCATACAAACATGGAATTCCTCACGATGCACAAATTCTCTGTATCGTTTAGTTTCAGAGTTTTATGGACACACACACACACACACACACACACACACACACACACACACACACACACACACACACACACACACACACACACAGGTTGAGTTAAAGCTCAAGAAGCAAAAAGTTGACCAAGAATGTTGCTAACGGGCTAAAGTGAGGGAGATGATGGCCTTACAGGGCTGCTGGTGGCCTTTTTTAACGAGTGCAGCATGAAGCTAGCTAGCTAACGGATAGCAGGCTAATTCGCTTTTTAGTTTTTCTTTCTGCAAACTGTTTGTGTCGACTTTGGTGTTTCGTGACACGGTGGCTTTCATGAGGTGTCAGACCTCGCTGTGAAGAAGGAGAAACTGCGGCTTCGCAGTGTGATGCAAAGGAACGGTGCCTTTAATGTAAACACATTCAGAGCTTCATGTAAAGACGCCTCACTCACAGCGCCATGGGACATGACTACATCATATGTTTCCATACATTTAATAACTACTGTGAAGATAATGATCCACTCGTATTATCATCACTATCACATGGAAATACTGCACATCTCCAAAATGTTGTAAATATTTGCATTCACAGTACATACTCAGACTTTTCCAAGATACATCCACCATGTCTTCCCTTATGTTTGATAATCAATTGATTATGATACTTTTTTGAGAAGTTTCCAGCTTCTTAAACTGAGGGATTTGCATCTTTTCTTCAATCTATTTAAGATAAGATAAGATATACTTTATTGTCCCCAAGGGAAATTCACTCAAAGGGATAGTACATTATCCAGGGTTTGGACAGTCGGCTGAACGAGGAAAGCAATTTAAAAAGAGGAAATTGCTATTTCATGACATTTTGAAAATTGAACAATTAACCAGCGAAAGAAAAATAATCAGCAGAGTGATTATTAATGAAAATAATCTTTAGTTGCAGCCCGGTTGGTAACGAGACTGATAAGTTTAAGGCTGCCTCGTGCTGCTGCTCGCTAACAGTAGACGAGCTCCTCCCCGACCAGAGAGGGCAGGTCTAAAGGTCACGAGGTCAGAGCTGCATCCATTATGAGGTCTACAGTGGCGTCTCTCCTCCCCCTCCTCAAAGTATTGACCCTCACTCTCCCAGTTTATGAGCTATGGGAGTCTAGAATAACAGCAGAGGGGGGAGGGGGGCAGGGGTGGGAGGTGGGGGGTGGGGGTGTAGAGGACACACAAAGTCATTCCCTACACATGGGACCGTTGTCACATCGATGTGTTTCAAAATTATATTTACAGAACCAGAAAAAAAGCTAGACATGCAGCTAATTATATGATGTGTTGGAATGGAGGCTGGTGGGGTCCACGCGTGTGAATGGAGACAGTAGTGTTAGTGCTGCATGGGCTGTGTGTGCGCGTGTGTGTGTGTGTGTGTGTGTGTGTGTGTGTGTGTGTGTGTGTGTGTGTGTGTGTGTGTGTGTGTGTGTGTGTGTGTGTGTGTGTGTGTGTGTGTGTGTGTGTGTGTGTGTGTGTGTGTGTGTGTGAGGAATTGAAGGTTTGTGCGCTGCCAGTGGCTCCTCAATGGCCGGCCCTTTCCTTCATTACCATAACAACAGCTCCTGAAAAAGTTTCCCGGGTGAAAGCTTACGTTGGCTTTCACCCGTTCATGGATCGTCTGCATACCGAACATCAGCGTATTCACGTTTTGTGTGTGTGACGTCAGACTGTAACCTCTTGTTGTCCGTCTTCACAGAGCTTTGATGGACAGCGAAGGCCTCAGAGGAGACGCCCCTTTGTCAAATCAGCCAAGAGCCATTTCCACCACAGGTAACCAAGTCAAGAGTGTTAATAATCAGCTCCATGTTCGTGTGTACAGATTGAGATATGCCACGTAAATCTGCTTTATCCCCTCTGCTTTGTACGAGCATCACTTCAGTCTCACAGGGGATCATGTTTGATACAGTTTGTAATCGCATTAGTGTGTGTGTGTGTGTGTGTGTGTGTGTGTGTGTGTGTGTGTGTGTGTGTGTGTGTGTGTGTGTGTGTGTAGGCTCTCTGGGTCCTGTAATGCAAGCCACCAAAGACAGACAGTCCCCGGTGGTCATTGAGCCGCATGGCTCTGCTTTCCGGTAACTTAGACAACGGAGAAAGGAAATGTCGATCAATATCTCCCCATTAGTGTCCAGCTTCCATTGAGGACCTGCATTTCAACAATGCTTTGGGAAGGTAGTACGCTAGGACTACTAGTGAGGATTTTAATAACTAGTCCAAGCTGTGTGGACATATTGAACATCTAGGACACGGCATCTTGGCAAGAGTTGTGATCTGGGAATGGGTTTGAATTCCAGAGACAATCAATGCAAGTCATTATTAATACAGTAGCTCGGTTCATTGTGTATTCATGAGCTCTGCGCTTGTCCTCCACAGATGTTGGATTCAGTCCTTGGGGTGTTAAAACAAATCACCGGACCCAGCTGTCCGCTGGCCACAGGACCACTTCCCTCTCATCGGTCCGCGGCTTAACAGGAAGACGACCAACCACGCTGACGGCATCTCCGATGTGGAGCAGAAACCCTGACCCCCTCACCGACGCTCCGAAGATTTCCTCGAACCCTGACACAACAAAGTCAGCAACATGGGAAACCCAATATCCCAAAATACTGCGGGATGGAGCCGTGGAAAGTTTCAGACCCCAGGAGGTCCATGAGAAAGTCACCCATGCTGAGCCTCTATCGCCTCCCAATGAGCAGGAGGCTGAAACAACATCAGGGGACAACGAAGGCGAAGAGGACCGGAACCAAGCTGGTGTGGACCCGACACCGGACCGACCAGCCCTCCAGTCGGTGGTCAGTTATCAGGTGGAGTCTGGCCTCAGCGCTGAGCCACCCGCCAGCGATGAAATAGGTCAGTATCGGTTTACAACGCCCCACCTTACACCCTACTCCGTCAGGATGACAGAGGAGCCCTGTGGTTTCTCCGATGAGTCCGATGTGGATGTACCTCTTGAGGAATCTGCGGGAAAAGAAGATATGCAAGCGCTGCATGCGCCAATTGATGCGTGGCCAGAGAAAGAGTTCATAGGCAAAGAAATAGAGCGTGTGCAAAAGGAAACGGTCGATTCTGAAACAGAGGCGGGGATTGAACCAAACTGTGATTTGAGGACGAGTCGTTCAGTGTCTGCATGTCAATCTGAAGAGAGCTCGTTCAACAAAGTGACAGCATTCAGCCCCGAGGAAGACACCCTGGAGACGAGGCAAGACATGAGCTGTTCTGTCGTGGGAACCAATGAGACGGACCTTGAGGATAAGTTGTACCCTGATGGAGAAGAGATGGATACATGGGATAGTGTAATAGAGAGGAAGGTGGATCAGAAGACAGAAGAAGGCATCAAAAAGGACGAAGAAAAAGGACAACACGCGGAACCAGAGGAAGATATATCCGCGAGAGAACAAAAGCATGAAAAGAGAGAAAGCAGGTCTGACTTGGCCACAGGTGCACATCATGACAGCCACGAGGCTTCTTCAGGGACGGACACACGCGTGGATGACGATGAACGGCGTGCCGCGTTAGACCAAGACAACACACTTTCCCCTGACAACGAAGAAGACGATGACGAGGAGGATTCTCAAAATGTGTCCGTGTCATGGAGGACCGAGCTGGAGGGCGACAGCTACGCTCAGGATAACACGCTCGCCGACACTCGGCCTCTGATCCGATACAAGAGCGACGAGGCCGACGCCCACACTCAGGCGTCGCACGTGGACGAAAGCGACTTCAGCGAGGGGGAACAGGAAAAGAAGTTCGGAGAGACGGGAATGTGGAGCGAAGGCAAGTCAAAGAGATTCGGAACGATGGAAGATTTGTGTGAAGAGGTCGAAGGGGAAGCGCTGGAGGAGGAGTATAATCTGGGATATACTCACATTGAGAACAGGGCTGTTGGTCACGGTCAGACAGGAAGTGAGCAGGCTGCACTTTGGATTGCTGAAGGGGTGATCAGAAAGGTCAGTGAGGGACAATCGGATGGAGAAACCGAAGAACTCACCAAACCCACGACGATGTGCAACGATGAGGAGCTGGAGACGGACCGGCTGGTGCAGCACGAGTTAGAGAACCTCGCCACGGACAGCTACAGCGCTCACTTTGCACAGCGGCAGGTGAGCGGGAGCGAGGAGGAGAAGACGGAGCGAGAAGAGGCGGGAATGCTTTGTGTTACAGAGCCTGACGCCAGAGTAGACCCGCCACTTTCATCTTCCACTCCAATTACAGGCCGACCTTACGAGAACCTGCATTTCTGGGATTCGTCGGTGGCGGAGCCTCAAGCAGACTCTCAGGCGTTTGAGGAGGTCCGGCATAAAGATCAGGAGGCGACAGATGCTCCAGAGAGAAGAGAGGAGGAGGAGGAGCACAATGCCTCCATGGTGACACATGCCGATGTCACAGACGATCCCGCTCGCTTCGCTGACTTCCTCAGCAGGCCCGGTATGGAAGAAATCCACGACTCAGAGGATCCAAACTCTGTGTTGCAGGTCTCAGCGGATCCGGAAGGCCTGCAGGGTGTGGCTGCCCCCGCTGAGAGGAAAGAGGAAGCATCTCAAAAACATCTAGTTGAGGATGTTGCATACGTCAAGGAGTTTCCAGAAGCTCCAGAAACCGCCGAGTGGGAAGTACTAGAGAACCCAAGTGAGGACTTTGAATTCGGAGATCAGAGTGAAGATTATGAAAAGTGTGCTAATGTGCCTGAATCAGCTGAAGGTTATCTGCACGGCGACGGAGGCTCCGGTGAGGCCGTCATGACACGAAAGGAGGCGACCCAGGAGATTTCCCCCAGCAGAGCGCCTGATGGAAACGATATCTTTGTGGTGAAGGATTCGGCCGACCCGGTGAGCACAAACGGCAAAGACAGCCTCCACGGTTTCTTTACCTCCGGCTTCACGGATGACATCTGGGTGTCCGGTGCCGCCTATCAGCCCGATGAGGCCCGTAATGAAGCAGCGGAGCAAACCAATCAGAATTTGGTTTGGGGGAGTTCGGAAAACGTGGTTAACATGGTTGACTCCAGGCTGGAGATCGACGCATCGAAAGCCCTGAAAGCTCAGAAAGAGCAGGAGCGTCCGGAGGGGAAGCAGGTGGTACGTCGCAATGTGGTCAAGGGGGAGATTGTTGGTTCTGACGAGTCTGATGTTGAGGGTGAATCCTGGTCCTCTGGGGAGGAACCGGTGTGAACAGTAGCGCAAAGTTTGAGCTTGAGTTTCAGTCAAGAAAACAACGTCATCCGTATGACGCGTTCACTACGAAAGCCAAAGTCGTGCCTCGGTACGCTCGCCACCAACGTGCCAATTCTGTCGCTCACGATGCCGAACACTCGTTTCCTTAATCTGACATGTTTGATCAACGATTGTTTTTCATTATCCTGATGGTTCAAACTCTTTAAGTGTGCATGTAATGCCGGGTTATATCTCCAAGAGGGAACAGCATGAAGACTGAACAAAGAATGTCATTTGAAAGTCAAAGCGTTATTGATTTCTGTCTAATCCGATTTTACTGACTGACTGAAAATCAATGAGACCAGGAGGGCGGGATTCCTCGTAGAGCTGCTATTTCATAGTGTATCAAACTAGTGTTTCTGCTGGTGAGTCGTCTCATTGCATGCTTTACACGTGTAGAATGAAGGGTTTGCTGCAGTACATTTACAGCCCATAATAAAACAGTAGATTCATGATATGCTCCGAGTCTTTTTGTTGGAACGATTGTCTTCTTTGCTTCCAGCTCTATCTGTTTGATGTGTTCGTCCTCCGGAGAGCTGAACTCATTTAGACTGATTGCTGATAGAAAGCTGGAAGGGGCCGAGTCTTTATCGGCCAACCAGGAAGTTAGCGTCTCTCTCTAGAAAAAGCCGATATGATTTCTCCGTTGGATTTTGGGATTATTACAGAGAACAAATGTTGATGAAATATACACATTTTATTTAACTAGATAATCTTCACAATTGAACACCACTTTAAAGATTTTATTTTATGATCACTTTTATGATTTTTAAAGCGCAATTGCAACGGCCAGAAGTGGACAAACTAGTGTTGGGCCACAGAGGAACTCCACCGCGGTCACATGACCTCACGTCTCACCACTCATCTAGTCGTCTCATTCAGACTCTTTTTTAAGACACGGACAAGCTCAGTTTTTATATTAACTTCTCTTCAGCTGTTGTTAACCACAGACCTGATTTTAGATCGACTATGAGATAGGAGAACTGGAAGTGTGAAAACGGCAGTTAATATCTGTGGTGGTATTAGCATCCTGTTCTCTTTAGATGCGAGTGATGGCAACGCAGTGAACCCAGTCACTCTACAATGCCACGTGTTCCCTTTAATGACGCACGTAGCACCATATTTATACAAGTCCATCATACCCTAATTATGTCTCAGTGTCCTGAAAGAATATTGTCATTTCATACTAATTGTATGTATGAGACAAGTGGCACCAAGAGAGTACCTCATAGGTCAGCATACAATCCAACATTAATGTAGAACTAAATATCCAGTAATACAATAATCAACTCATATTAACTGGGTTTAAAAAGAGCCGTTCTTTCAAGAAAAACACTTGTGAAATAACAGTGAAATCCCACATTTTGTGCAATTCACAATGCAACACGTTGTTTCATCAACGATGTGTGCGTGTGTGTGTGTGTATTGGGCAACATTCCAGCTTCACTGACCTCAAAACAGTCAAGCTAACAAAGCAGCACCGGGGCCTTCAACAAGCAAACAGCCATCCCACGAGACGGCAGAGGAAACAATGTGTGACCCCCCCCAAACCAAAGACATCCGTGCTCTGCTGAAGATTTAAAAAAAGGATAATTCACATTTACTGGTCAGATATAAGATCCTTTTATAAACTGGTGTCTCAAAAGCTGTTCTTTCCACTACATGTGATGCATTAAATAAAAAGCCCAGTTTCTAGTGTGCACTACGGCACAGACAAAGCTTGTGAAGCTAATTGAAGGAGTTTGTCTACACGAGCATCCAGGCGACCGGCTGCAGGAATGAACACGTGTTCGTGGAGCTGAACGTTGGTTTGGCACAGCGCTCACATGAAGACGTCTGGCACAAATGAACGGCTGCATCAACTCATCCTGGAGGCGGGACATGTCTTTTGATTGCTGCATGAATCGCTTTGTTTCTTGGCAACGCGACGCCGCAGAACCGTGCGACTGAGGGTCAAAGCGACGCGTTCCCCGGGAGCCAGGTTCCCACTAACAAGCTCCCCGCTTCCCCACCGACGCTAATGAAGTATTGTTGTGTTTGAAGTGCTTCATCAGCTCATGGAACATGGTATCGGCAAATCACAACCAGCTATGAACACGTAGATGTACACACGAGCAGACCAGACCAGAGTTGTTCTGCAGGCTTCAGAAAAAGAGATATAATACGTGGGTAAGACAACGGTTTCATTTCTCATCACTTCCTCGAGTCCCTGTGCTCCAGAGACCTCCATTCTCCTTAATAATAATAAAATACTAATAAACTACATTTAACTTGCTGCAAACGTTTGTGTTGGATGTGCAGGGTATCGACACGAGGCACCGGTCCAGCCATGACCAACGGCCACGGGGTTACTGTGGGGGAGGTGTGTCTGTATGAGTCCATTAGGAGAGTAAACCTCTTAAGATAGTGTGTGTGTGTGTGTGTGTGTGTGTGTGTGTGTGTGTGTGTGTGTGTGTGTGTGTGTGCCCCGACAGCCATCTGCCAGCCCTCATCCCGTCCCCATTGATTTACTCCGGATGTCATTGGGCTGAATGATGGCCCTGCAGAGCCGGGCTGAGGAGCAGCGTCTCCCACTTTAGACCCCAGTAGAGTAGACCAGAAAAGGGCCCGACGGCAGGAAGGGTCCATCTCCTCGGGAACACATATGTATAATAACCAATACATATACCAAACTAAATACCAGTATTTAGTTTGTTTAGGGGGAAGATGGACTAAAGGTTCAGGGGTCACCAACAACAATCGTCCTCTCTTCAGAATATCACAACCTCACCATCGCAGAAATGCAGAATTGGACACAAATACAGAGAGACTGGTGTCAATCAATGAGTTATTGCCACAATGAGGGAATATATGTATAGGCGTAGGTACAGGTACCCTTAGGGTTAGGGTTGGGTTAGGGTTAGGTTTTTGTAGAAGGCGGGGTCCTCTGAAGAGGACCAAGGTAAGCACTGGCACTAAGGGGCTGCATTTTGATTTTAAAGGAACCTAAAACGGTTAAATGAAACTTAAAATTCAGGTAAAATTAAATAAGAGGATAAAAATTGGTAAAAACACAAGCCGAAGCGGGCAGTAGGAGAGGGGTCTGGTAGGGGTAGACTCACGAATGGGCAGAGCCCCCCGATGCTTTCAGGGGGGCCATTAAAAGGTTAAAAAGCGAGCCAGAGGTGGAAGAGGGGAGCAGGGGAGCCGGTCACAACTCGGACGCCTCCCAGTGGTGTTAATATAGGGTAAAATTAAGATTAAGAACACTAAAATAAATATAGGAAATAAATGGAATAATAAATTTAAAATGTGGTTAAATTCTTAAAATAGATAACAAAAATAGGTAACAGCACAGTGACATAATAGACAATTGGCACATCTAGATAAAAAAAAGTGCTTGCAGGGAAAAACAATTTAAGTAAACATCACATCTAAATGAAAGTGCTGGGGGTGTGTGCAAAGTGATGTTATTAAAACTTGCAACACAACCATAAGTGCTATAAAAAGAACATCTAATTAAAATAAGTGCTTAAAATAAAGTGCTGGGGAAGGGGAAACAAACAAGACAGATTTATAATATTACATATAACATGAATATAAGAGAAAAAATAAATATATAGTTATAATAACATAAGAAAAAGGAACATCACTTCTAAGGGGGGGGGGGCTTGTTAAGTGAGATAATTAAAAACATGCTGGGATACAAGGGAAGCATCCGGTTGCGCCCATATAAATTTGCACCCCCACCCTCCCCCCAACCAACACCAAAATTGGCCGCCATAGAAATCGGGTTGGGATAGGGTTAGGGTTGGTTTAGGGTTAGGGTTGGGTTAGGGTTGGTTTAGGGTTAGGGTTGGGTTAGGGTTGGTTTAGGGTTAGGGTTGGGTTAGGGTTTAGGTTTAGGGTTAGGTGCAGGAGGAAGAGGACGGTGTCCAGTGTTGTTTAGACAACCGGAATGCTCGGGCTCACTAACCCATTAAAATCATGTTGATTGATTGATTGATTGATTGATTGATTGATTTATTAGACAGTAAAAAATATAAAATAAATGCATAACAATATGCCAACATAGTGACATTGTACATTTATCAAAACTGTCGAGGATAACACAAGAAAGTTACAAAACTTATTTCCATTGTGGTCCTCGTTGTAGTCTGAAATGATGTCCAGGCAAGCTATAAATATGACTAAAGGTACCTTGCACACTCAACCACATACAAATACAAAACAAACACAAATATACACACTATAATAATAAATATTCATTAAGACTAAAAATTCTAATTAGCAATTAGCAACCATTCACCACAAGCTCGATTAAAACAGTAATCCGACTGGCTTAACTTAATCTCAACTGGAAGTTTATTCCATTCCATTGCAGCCATGTACAAAAAGGTATTTTGCCCAGAACAAGTCTTAAATCTACACGGAATTATGTCTGTGGCACTGCCTCTGGTTGAGTAGCTATGAGAGTTCCTAATAAGCTTGAAATAATCTTTAAAATATCTTGGCTAATTTTTGTGCAAAATCTTTCGAGTTAATCTCAGTTTCAGTTGTTTTACCCTGTTTTCAACTGTCAGCCATTTTAATTTCTTAAGTTCTGAAGAACCAACATGGTTTCTATTTTTGAGGTTTAAAACTACCCTGACTAACTTATTCTGTGCTGTTTGGAGTTGAACTTTAATTCTCTTAGGGGTGCTACTGTACCATGTAGTACAGGCATAATCAAAGTGTGGCTGAACTAAAGCATTAGATAACAATTTTAAAGTTTCTTCATTTAGAAACTGAGCCTTACGAGCCAGAAATTTAATTCTTTGGTTTACTTTTATGATAACCTTTTGACCCATACTTTCACCACTCACAGAACTATCTAAATCACAGCCCAAATATTTAACACATTTTTTAGTTTCAATCTGGATACCACCCACAGAAATGTTGAACTCAGAAGTCCTACTCAACCTAATTTTTGAACCAAATAGAATAGATTCTGTTTTCCCTAGATGCAAAGACAGTTTGTTCTCGATCAGCCATTCACTTATGTTCTTTAACTCATCAGTTAAACGGTTCTCAATAACTTTTTTGTCCTTATGGGAGAACACCAAGGCTGAATCATCCGCAAAGAGAAAAAGATTACAACTGCAAACAGATTTCATATCATTTATATACAAGAGAAACAACAATGGACCAAGGACACTACCCTGTGGCACCCCACATGTTATTTCTCTTGTCTCCGACAGAGTGCCATTAATATCAACTCTTTGATACCTCTTAGTCAAGTATGATCCAATCCATTTACATGCCATACTGTTAAAACCTAAGGCTTTTAGTTTAACCAGCAGGATCCGATGATCAACTGTGTCAAATGCTTTTTGTAGGTCTAACAATACCATACCACAAAATTTACCCACATCGATCTCTCTTCTTAAGTAGTCTGTTAGATATAATAAACATGTATCCGTAGAATAAGATGTTCTGAAACCAGATTGTAAATCATAAAACAAATCAGAATTACTAATGTAATTATATATTTGCTGTTGTATTATCTTCTCCAAGACTTTTGAAACAACTCCCAAAATCGAAACTGGTCTATAATTACCCTCTTCTAATTTGCTCCCTTTTTTGTATAGCGGAACAACCCTAGCTCGCTTCAGATCGTTCGGAAATGTACCTGACCTAATTGAAAGATTAAAAATATGAGTAAGATATGGCGAAATATATTCTGCTGCATCTTTTAAAAATCTGGCAGGTATTTCATCAAGACCCATTGCCTTTGAACACTTAAGTTCATTCAATAACTTTAGCACCTCATCCTGTGAAACCATGGAAAGGCTAATAGAGTCTGCAACCACTCCAAGCTTAGAATAATACTTAAACATGACCTCACCATCATATAACCCAGGTTTTCTTGGTAGCTTTTCAACTAAGTCTCCAGCTATAGAGGTAAAAAAGGAGTTAAATTTATCTGCAACCTTTAGTTGATTAGAAGAGAGCTCCCCATTGATATTTAGGCAAATATTTTTTGTCTTTGTCTTAAGTCTATTACTGTACCCAATTTGTTTCAATGACTGCCATAGTTTCTTTGGGTTACCTTTATGCTCAATTAATTTATCACAAATAAAATCCCTTTTACACATTTTAATCATCTTCTGCACTATATTTCTTAGCTTCTTATAATTATCCAAGTCAACCTGCTCTTTACTCTTCCTAAATACAGAAAAGGCTTTATTTCTCTTATTAATTGCTTCTAAAATATCCCCATTCATCCATGGTTCTGCCCTCAGTTTTACTCTAATAGTTTTAACGGGAGCAACTTTATC
Organism: Cottus gobio; assembly: GCA_023566465.1. Lineage (NCBI taxonomy): Eukaryota > Metazoa > Chordata > Actinopteri > Perciformes > Cottidae > Cottus > Cottus gobio. The sequence goes on from CM042221.1 coordinate 27,384,046, forward strand.
TACTGCCTCTAAGAACATATTTTTAAACTGCTCCCATGCTTCATCAACCTCCAAGCATAACACTAAAGGCCAATTCAGTCATTTTAAACCCTCAATAAAAACCTCACGACTGTATTTTTTTAATGACCTGATCTTAATTGTGTTTTGTTTCTTCAATGCAACTTTAAATTTTTTCCTTGTACAATAAATTAATGAGTGGTCACTCATAGTACAATTCACCACCCCACTCTGAGAAATCATAGATTGCTCAGATACCAAAATGAGATCAATGACTGTTTGACTCATTTTAGCTACTCGAGTGGGCTCTTTAATTATTTGCTGTAAATCTAGAACCTGGCAAAACTTATTAAAGGCTCTATACATCCCATGATTTTGTTTGAAACATCAGTATTAAAATCACCTATCATTATAACCTCATCCTTAAAATCACTACAAGGGACAGAAAGTTCTTCCAACAGCTGATAAAAATTATTCTGATCAGGCGGTCTATACAGAGCCCCAATTAAAATAGGTTTACTTTTAGTTAACTTTACCTCAAACCACACAGCTTCAATAAGATCGTGATTTAAATCCATTCTGCGATTGATGTCTTTTTAATCTGTTTTTTGTACACAGGTATCCAGCGGAGGAGCCATTTTTGAGGTGAGTAGGACTGTCCCTACATGGTTTGGTTCAATCCATGTGGGTACATCGTTTGTAATTTTTTAATCCAATTTTTCTCTTTCCTCAGCCTCTGTCTATCGGACCACCAGGCTGCTGGGTTAGTTATTAACAGGAGATCTGCAGGAACAAGAACAAGTTACTAATATTGTATCAACAGTAAACTGTATTATAAGTATTTCCCGATCAGGAGAAAGGAGACATTCAGACCGGCTTCCCTTCCCCTTGTTGGGCATCGGCCTGACACCTGATCCCTTGTTGGGCATCGGCCTGACACCTGACCCCTTGTTGGGCATCGGCCTGACACATTACCTCTTGTTGGGCATCGGCCTGACACCTGACCCCTTATTGGGCATCAGCCTGACACCAGATCCCTTGTTGGGCCTCGGCCTGACACATTACCCCTTGTTGGGCATTGGCCGGACACCTGATCCCTTGTTGGGCATCGGCCTGACACCTGACCCCTTGTTGGGCATCGGCCTGACACATTACCTCTTGTTGGGCATTGGCCTGACACATTACCTCTTGTTGGGCATCGGCCTGACACCTGACCCCTTGTTGGGCATCGGCCGGACACCTGATCTCTTGTTGGGCCTCGGCCTGACACCTGATCCCTTGTTGGGCATTGGCCGGACACCTGATCCTTTGTTGGGCATCGGCCTGACACCTGACCCCTTGTTGGGCATCGGCCTGACACCTGACCCCTTGTTGGGCCTCGGCATGACACCTGATCCCTTGTTGGGCCTCGGCCTGACACATTACCCCTTGTTGGGCCTCGGCCTGACACCTGACCCCTTGTTGGGCATCGGCCTGACACCTGACACCTTGTTGGGCATCGGCATTACACCTGACCCCTTGTTGGGCATCGGCCTGACACATTACCTCTTGTTGGGCATTGGCCTGACACATTACCTCTTGTTGGGCATCGGCCTGACACCTGACCCCTTGTTGGGCATCGGCCTGACACCTGACCCCTTGTTGGGCATCGACCTGACACATTACCTCTTGTTGGGCATCGGCCTGACACCTGACCCCTTGTTGGGCATCGGCCTGACACCTGACCCCTTGTTGGGCATCGGCCTGACACATTACCTCTTGTTGGGTCCCAGCCCGGTGACGGCTGCCCATCGAGCCACCGGTCAGCCGGCCGCGTTGAGCCGAGGTTGCACCGCAGGGTGCAATCGGCTGACGACAGCTGCAGGCTGGGTTGTGATCCAAAATGATAATCCTGGATCAGAACCATGTGGGCAACGGGTTGTGACCTGGATGGTTGAGCTCCCCGTCATCTGTTTGAATACTGCTGCTCGTCAGTGTGACGCTCGCCCCTAGAAACTGGATCATTTGACCCAAAGACAAGAGTCACTGGTTTGAGCCTCAGTCTCCTGATGGGGCTCCTGACAGCAGCAGCATCTCTGGTTTCAAACCAGTAAGCAGATCCAGAGAGCTCTTTAAGCTCATACAGTTATGACAGAAACCTAGAGATTCTCATCACAGCTGTGTTCATCAGATCAATCCGCTATACAAAGGGCTCATGATCATTCAGAGTGAGAAGGAAATCAAATACAGGAAAGAGATTCGATTAAATAACACAACACAAAAACAGAAAGAGCTAGAATATAAAGCCATATAAAGAACAGAATGTGATGCCAGAAAGAGAGAGAGAGAAAGAGAGAGAGAGACATAGAGCAAGAGAGAGAGATAAAGAGAGAGAGAGAGAGAGAGAGAGAGACAAAAAGCTTTACACAAGCAGGAAAAAACAGAACCTGTATGATGGAACAGGGAAGTGGGCGTGGCCACTTTATCCTGCTCAGAACCACCTGAATGATCCCAGATTAGAAACGCTTTATGCTTTATATAATATTGATGCCGGTCACAGATACCAGCATGTGTGTGTGTGTGTGTGTGTGTGCGTGTGTGTGTGTGTGGGGGGGGGGGCTTTGGGGGGCATGGGTGTGTCGGGCAACAGATGCCCACAGTGATCTAATCAGGGACTGGAAATGAAGTTAGATGTGCGCTGCTAGACAGGCCACGCCCAAGAGGAGGAGGAGGCCAAGAGGAAGACGATGACTCACATCCCCCCCCCCACACACACACACACTCTGTCTCTCAGCAACCACAAATCACATTCACAACATGGAAAATACAAACATTAAAATAAGATCAGTTCAATCCTTCGTGTTCAATCTTTATTTATAGCAGAGACGATAGAAGCAGCTTCCATCTTGTGTTGCTAAAGTGAGGCTACACAACAAAACTTTATATTAAACTATTTACACAAAACCCCATGTTCCATAACATAGGGCTGAGGGAACATAGAGATGAGGGAACATGGGGCTGAGGGAACATATGTATGAAGGAATATGGGGATGAGGGAACATAGGGCTGAGGGAACATGGGTATGAGGGAACATAGGGTTGAGGGAACACGGGGCAGAGGGAACATAGAGATGAGGGAACATGGAGCTGAGGGAACATAGGGCTGAGGGAACATATGTATGAAGGAACATGGGGATGAGGGAACATGGGTATGAGGGAACATAGGGCTGAGGGAACATAGGGCTGAGGGAACATGGGTATGAGGGAATATAGGGTTGAGGGAACACGGGGCAGAGGGAACATAGGGCTGAGGGAACATATGGCTGAGGGAACATGGGGCTGAGGGAACATGGGGCTGAGGGAACATGGGGCTGAGGGAACATGGGGCTGAGGGAACATAGGGCTGAGGGAACATAGGGCAGAGGGAACCTAGGGCTGAGGGAACATATAGATGAGGGAACATGGGGCAGAGGGAACATAAGGCTGAGGGAACATAGAGATGAGGGAACATAGGGCTGAGGGAACATAGGGCAGAGGGAACATAGAGACGAGGGAACATAGGGCAGAGGGAACATAGGGTAGAGGGAACATGGGGCAGAGGGAACATAGGGCAGAGGGAACATGGGGCTGAGGGAACATAGGGCTGAGGTAACATAGAGACGAGGGAACATAGGGCAGAGGGAACATAGGGCAGAGGGAACATGGGGCAGAGGGAACATAGGGCAGAGGGAACATAGGGCTGAGGGAACATAGGGCTGAGGTAACATAGGGCAGAGGGAACATGGGGCTGAGGGAACATGGGGCAGAGGGAACGTAGGGCAGAGGGAAGGTAGGGCAGAGGGAACATGGGGCAGAGGGAACGTGGGGCAGAGGGAACATGGGGCAGAGGGAACATGGGGCTGAGGGAACATAGAGATGAGGGAACGTGGGGCAGAGGGAACATGGGGCTGAGGGAACATAGAGATGAGGGAACATAGGGCAGAGGGAACATGGGGCAACGGGAACATAGGGCTGAGGGAACATAGGGCCGAGGGAACATGGGGCTGAGGGAACATGGAGCTAAGGGGAACATAGGGCTGAGGGAACATAGGGCAGAGGGAACATGGGGCAGAGGGAACATAGGGCAGAGGGAACATGGGGCTGAGGGAACATGGGGCAGAGGGAACATGGGGCAGAGGGAACGTAGGGCTGAGGGAACATGGGGTTGAGGGAACATGGGGCTGAGGGAACATGGGGCAGAGGGAACGTAGGGCTGAAGGAACATGGGGCAGAGGGAACGTAGGGCTGAGGGAACATCAGAATCAGAATCAGAACCATTTATTGCCATGTATGTTTACACATACAAGGAATTTGTCCTGGCGGGAAGGTGCATACATTTAACATTTAACAATACACATTTAACAGTTAACGCAGTGCAATAAATGAGGATGAATGGATGAATGAATATCTACATTGAAACAGCAGCATATCAAAATACCAAAAATAAGATAAAGTGCATGGAATGTGCATGAGTGTAAGTGTTGTGTGAAAGTGGCAAGTGTAATCAAGTATAAGGCTATGTGCAGGGGAGTGTCTGGTGGGAATTGTCTGTGGGTGACAGAGTCATAAGAGTCAGTGGGGGACCCGGGCTCTGTTAGGGGGACCCGGGCTCTGTTGATGAGCCCGACTGCAGACGGGAAGAAACTGTTTTTGTGGCGTGAGGTCTTGGTCCTGATGGACCGCATCCTCCTGCCAGAGGGGAGGGACACGAACAGTTTGTGTCCAGGGTGAGAGGGATCAGCTACAATCTTCCTCTTCAGGGTCCTTGAAGCAAACAAGTCCTGGAGGGACGGCAGATTGCGACCAATCACCCTCTCGGCAGAGCGAATGATGCGCTGCAGCCTGGCCTTGTCCTTGGCAGTGGCTGCAGCGTACCAGACGGTGATGGAGGAACAGAGGATGGACTCGATGATGGCAGTGTAGAAGTGCACCATCATTGACTTTGGCAGGTTGAACTTCCTCAGCTGCCTCAGGAAGAACATCCTCTGCTGCACCTTCTTGGAGATGGAGCTGATGTTTAGTTCCCACTTGAGGTCCTGGGTAATGATGGAGCCCAGGAAGCGGAAGGACTCCACAGCTTTGACGGGGGAGTCACACAGGGTGAGAGGGGCTGGTGGGGCTGAGATCTTTCTGAAGTCCACAACCATCTCCACTGTCTTCAGAGCGTTGAGCTCCAGGTTGTTTTGGCTGCACCAGGTCACCAGGTGGTCAGTCTCCCACCTGTAGGCGGACTCGTCCCCACCAGAGATGAGTCCAATGAGGGTGGTGTCATCCGCAAACTTCAGGAGCTTGACGGACTGGTGACTGGAGGTGCAGCTGTTGGTGTACAGGGAGAAGAGCAGAGGGGAAAGAACGCAGCCATGGGGCAGAGGGAACGTAGGCCTGACCCCTTATGGCCGCTGTATGAGGACACGTTGACTTCGATCTTCAACTGTCTGATGCAACATGTGTACTTTTAGAAAGGCATCATTATTGAAAAGTAAAACCTTGACATTCTTAACCACATGTTGATGGTTCAAGGGGACCCTTGGAGGCTCGGGGTCCCCTTGGAGCCTCTTCAGGTCCTTGTGAAGGCATTGAACGCATCACGTGGATGAAGACCAGGTCACCCTCAGAGAGAAATGGCTGCCGTCATCCCTCAGCAGCAGAAAAGAGGCCGACTGTTGGACCATGCCGGACGCCTCCCTGAGTGTGTGTGGTTATTATTAGCGGCCTGTTGAGCCAGGAGTGTGTGTCTGTGTGAGACGGGAGCCACCGGCTGCTGGGGACAAACCAGTTGGCCAGCTGACGGCGGATATTTGTGTGTGTGTCACTTCTTTCCTTCCTGCCGTCCTCCCTCTCCAATCCTGATGAGATCAATGAAAAGAGGAAACGGGACACAAAACACAACGAACCCTCGTTATGAGCACATTTTCAAAATAAACTTTAAGGTTTAGGCCACCGGCTACTTCACTATGTTGAGATAAGATCATTCTTTGAGTTAAAAGGACCTCTGATTATTCACCACAATGACTTCCGGTTTCACACAAGGAACACATAGATTGCTGTTTGTTGTCTGGCCACTAGGGGCAGCAGAAACAAGCCGTAAATGCATCATTAATATTATAACTCCACATATTT
>CM042221.1:27395179-27407679 GCA_023566465.1 Cottus gobio
CACACACACACACACACACACACACACACACACACACACACACACACACACACACACACACACACACACACACACACACACACACACACACACACACACACACACACACACACACACACACACACACACACACACACACACACACACAGCTCGTCCCTGATTCAAAGAAAGTCTGTTTGTTTCCTCCTCCTGGTTCTGCAGCTAGTCCGCCTGGTTCGGGTTAAGCGAACAGACCCGGGTGGGTTTTGGGGGGCGGGGTCTCGTTGACCGGTTCCTCTTTTAGTGTCTTCATATTCAAAACTGAGACAAATCCAAAAACACTCCAAAGATCGACAGTCGAGGACAGAAGAACAAAAACTCCACGCTTTAAAAGAAGAAGAAGAAGAAACGCCGCTGACTGGATGGGCAGCGCGGTTACAGACGGCCGCCCGCCGCTCACCACAAGCAGGTGCATGCTGGGAAAACAGGGCTGCGTTGGGCTGCGTGGACCCGCCGGGTGACAAAGGTCCAAAGTGAAGGGTTACGAGCCACGGATTAAAACACTCATTCAAACAGCCGGTCACTTGTTCTGTAGAGTATCCCTGGTTTGGTGGTGTGTGTGTGTGTGTGTGTGTGTGTGTGTGTGTGTGTGTGTGTGTGTGTGTGACAGTACCATTTAAATGTGTATGCACAAGTGTGTGTCCACACGTAACGGTGTGTTAGCATACTTGTGTGTGTGTGTGTGTGTGTGTGTGTGTGTGTGTGTGTGCACAAACAAGGAGACCAGGGGCATCAGGGCTGGTGGGGGCATGTACACAAGCCACAAGTACACATCTTCCTCTCCATCCTCCTCCTCCTCCTCCTCCTCACCGCCCCCTCTTCATGTGACCCAGGCGTCCAGTCGCATCCTCTTGACGTTGGTCCCGTCCTGGTCCTGGGGCTCGGCCGACGAGGGCCGCAGGAGGACCATGGCGGGCTGCTGTCCCCCGGCGCCGGCCTGGTGGAGGAAGTCCGGAGCCCCGCCCCCTCGCCCCTGGCCGCCGTCGTCCCGGTCACTGCCCTCGTACGAGCTGCCGTTGCTGCTGAGGCTGTCGACCGGCGAGCGGCCCTGACCCCCCACCTCCAGGCGCAGGGCCCCGGGGTAGGCCACCGACACCAGACCTTGTCCCTGGACTTGGATCTGGCCGCCTCCGCCGCCCATGGCGCCGCAGGTGGAGCTGGGGGTGCTGCGGTCGCGGTTGGGTGAGACGGGTTCGGACTTGATGTTGATGTTGGGGTTGGTGTTGACCGTCAGAGCGCCCTGAGTTATCTGACCCATCGGCCTGCAGGGGCGAGAGAGAGAAAGAGAGAGAAAGAGAGAGAGAGGGAGAGACAGAGAGAGAGAGACAGAGAGAGACAGAGAGAGAGAGAGGGAGAGAGAGAGACAGAGAGAGAGAGAGAGAGAGAGCGGGAGAGACAGAGAGAGAGACAGAGAGAGAGAGGGACAGAGAGAGAGAGAGAGAGAGACAGAGAGAGAGAGGGACAGAGAGAGAGAGAGAGAGAGACAGAGAGAGAGAGAGAGAGAGAGGACAATGTGGTTACGGATTGTCCTTGACCCGCCACACAAGAACGGGACAAAGGTTTTCTGGGATGAAACAGAATAAAAGTTAAGGAATGGTGCCTCAACGTGAAAGCAGCATCATGACCGTTTACCAAGATGAAGGCCTTTAAACACCGAAGAGGAGGGGGGGGCGAATAAACAACACAAAAATATTAAATATTCTCATTAATTTTATACGTCTCGGGCTTTTATTTTGAAAGGCACAACTCAAACCGTTCAACACAACGTGATTGATTGATCGATAGCTCAGACAAATATCTGTTAAAGTATTTATAGAAAAAACATATATATATATATATATATAGGAAACAGAAACACGCCCTGTGTGTAAAGGTCTGGAGGTTGAAGACAAAGACCTGAGACAAGCTGCAGCGATGCTACGAACTCCACAAAGAACACAAACAGGACTAGCAGCCAGAAGCCATGCAGCCGAACCTAACACCTGCCAGCATAGACTTCTATACAACCATAGCCGCCCCCTGGTGGTCACTAAAGATAATGCAGCTTTAACCCATGAAGCATGGACTTCTATACAACCAGAGCCGCCCCCTGGTGGTCAGTAGAGAGAATGCAGCTTTAACACATGAAGCATAGACTTCTATACAACCAGAGGAGTCGCCCCCTGGTGGTCACTAAAGATAATGCAGCTTTAACACATGAAGCATAGACTTCTATACAACCATAGGAGTCGCCCCCTGGTGGTCAGGAGAGAGAATGCAGCTTTAACACATGAAGCATAGACTTCTATACAACCAGAGGAGTCGCCCCCTGGTGGTCACTAAAGATAATGCAGCTTTAACACATGAAGCATAGACTTCTATACAACCAGAGGAGTCGCCCCCTGGTGGTCAGGAGAGAGAATGCAGCTTTAACACATGAAGCATAGACTTCTATACAACCAGAGGAGTTGCCCCCTGGTGGTCACTAAAGATAATGCAGCTTTAACACATGAAGCATAGACTTCTATACAACCAGAGGAGTTGCCCCCTGGTGGTCAGTAGAGAGAATGCAGCTTTAACATATGAAGCATATACTTCTATACAACCAGAGGAGTCGCCCTCTGGTGGTCAGGAGAGAGAATGCAGCTTTAACACATGAAGCATAGACTTCTATACAACCAGAGGAGTCGCCCCCTGGTGGTCAGTAGAGAGAATGCAGCTTTAACACATGAAGCATAGACTTCTATACAACCATAGGAGTCGCCCCCTGGTGGTCAGGAGAGAGAATGCAGCTTTAACACATGAAGCATAGACTTCTATACAACCAGAGGAGTCGCCCCCTGGTGGTCACTAAAGATAATGCAGCTTTAACACATGAAGCATAGATTTCTATACAACCAGAGGAGTCGCCCCCTGGTGGTCAGTAGAGAGAATGCAGCTTTAACACATGAAGCATATACTTCTATACAACCATAGGAGTCGCCCCCTGGTGGTCAGGAGAGAGAATGCAGCTTTAACACATGAAGCATAGACTTCTATACAACTAGAGGAGTCGCCCCCTGGTGGTCACTAAAGATAATGCAGCTTTAACACATGAAGCATAGACTTCTATACAACCAGAGGAGTTGCCCCCTGGTGGTCAGGAGAGAGAATGCAGCTTTAACACATGAAGCATAGACTTCTATACAACCAGAGGAGTTGCCGCCTGGTGGTCACTAAAGATAATGCAGCTTTAACACATGAAGCATAGACTTCACTTTTCAGAACTGCCTGACCCGTCTCTCGTCTCTGACTTTTAATTAACCAGAACGTCCGGTTTCCATCTCGCTGCACGTTGTTGCACATTTCACTGACATCGGCAACATGTGCATGTAGGTTTCTGTAAACGTGACCGAGGTCTGAAGGAGTTCTGAACGATGTCTGAACGAGGTCCCTCTCTAGAGCTTCAGGATGCCAAGAAAGCTTCCTCCTCCTCCTCCTGGAGTTGAACCTGTCACCGAGGCTGACACCGGGTGTTGACGCTGCACTGTGGCTCGCTCCTTTTGACGGTGTGTCGACAGCTTTTTTTTCCCGGATCGTGCTCTTTCCCGCTCCTCCTGGCTCGACGCGGTCGATTCTGCATGTGAATCTCCCAATTAGGGCGTTCGCTCGCCCCTCGGGTGTCTTCTAATATGTCACATCATGAGCCATCTGCAGCGCCGGGCTCTAATATTCCCTCAATTACTGGCAGACCGAGAGGAAGTTAAGATAGCTCCTCCAGGCGATCCGCACGCGCACGCACACGCACACGCACACGCACACGCACACACACACACACACACACACACACACACACACACACACACACACACACACACACACACACACACACACACACACACACACACACACACACACACACACACACACACACACAGTCGCGGCTTAAGGCCTCGGTGCAGGTAGATGGATGGCGGTGCCACGGGGGCGTCGTTGCTATGGCGAGAAAACGGCGAAGTCAGCGGGCCGGTGACAGTGAAGAAGGCGAGAGCGGCAGGCCCCCCCCCCTCTTCCTCCCCCCCCCCTTTCCTCCCCCCAAGCGCTAACAACACAGCGAGCACAGCCAGAAGCCAGAAGCAGACACTTGGTTTCAGCGCAGTGTGATGAGATGCAGCCGTGTTTCCCAAAATGCATTGCTTCTCCGAGGACCGCCACGCCTCCACTCTGACATCAGGCAGATCCACTCACGCAGTTTGTTACTGAAAGTGATGAGTGTCCAAGTCTAAACGGCAATAAGTTGCCCCCATTGCAAACTGGGGTAAGACGGGTTGCATCATGGGAAATGTAGGATTCAGACCCACGCTGAGGCATCTCAGCCTCTTCGTTAACAATCATAAAGGACAGTTATCTAAAATACGTTTCCTGCTCTAAATTGAGTTTTGCCGTCTCCAATATAATGGAAGTAAAAAGCTCCAAATAAATACTTTAGAAAAGCAGCAATGTCCCTTTAGGTTTAGGGATTTAAGTTCAACTTCATGGATCTGTTGAACTAAATCGCTGCAGTACTTTGAATGCTTGTTTTTTTAACATCATCCTCATTTCTTAAATACTACTCAACATAACTCAGCATATTGGCTTAATAGTGTGATGTATATGCACTTTCAAATGTAGTCTTTTCCTCATCAAATCTCCATCTGTTGCATCCTTTTACTAATTGCCTTTGCCCCGCCCCCTCGTTAGCGATCCTTCATGATCTGATCGTCATCTCCTCATTTCAGTAGCAAACTGCCGTTCACGGTCCCCGAGCAGCAGCACGTATTTGGGGAGCAGCAGCGTGAAGAAGCCGTGGCTGAAGTAGAGAGTACAGTACCAGCAGAGGCCGTCCTCCCTGCCAAAGAGCAAGTTGGACTGAGAGGCCAAGCTGTGGAGGGAGGGGGGGGAGAGGGGGGAGAGGGGGGGGGAGAAGAGACAAGCAAGTTTAAAAAATAAAACTGGCCACAACAGCAGGGAAACCAGTCGTGGTGGTGAGTCCACACGGAGGAGGGAGGAGGAGGGAGCAGCTTCCTGTGGTTAGAGGCGGAGCTTCACGTCTCCGACACGCATTAATTATGACAGTCAGCGTTAATAAACGTGAAATGAGGAATCATCATTAAAAGGAACACATTCTCAAACAGCGTATTAGACACACAGGTGCGGATGTCAGGATGAAGCGTTAACCACGACGGACAGCAGCTCCAGGATCCTCCTTCAGGTCCTGGAGGCCTTTACACAGCGGGCGCTTTAAAGGGGGCCAGAGGACCGGCCTCCTGGGTCTTAAGGACCGAGAGGCTGCAGCCAGAGGACCGGCCTCCTGGGTCTTAAGGACCGAGAGGCTGCAGCCAGAGGACCGGCCTCCTGGGTCTTAAGGACCGAGAGGCTGCAGCCAGAGGACCGGCCTCCTGGGTCTTAAGGACCGAGAGGCTGCAGCCAGAGGACCGGCCTCCTGGGTCTTAAGGACCGAGAGGCTGCAGCCAGAGGACCGGCCTCCTGGGTCTTAAGGACCGAGAGGCTGCAGCCAGAGGACCGGCCTCCTGGGTCTTATGGGGTGCTAAACACAAATATTGTACACTCCAACGCATTTCCTGCAGAAAATGCGTTGGAGTGCTAAAAGCTGAAGCTTAAAGCTTAAATATTTGAAAAGAATAAGTGAAAATAGCTAAATTAAGCTGAAAATAGCTGATAGTTGAAAATAGCTGAATAAAGCTCAATAAAGCTGAAAATAGCAGAATATAGCTCATTACAGCTGAAAATTGCTGAATAAAGCTGAATATAGCTGATAGCTGAATATTGCTGAATTGTTCAGAAGGCTGATCTCCCAGGTTTACACAGTCTGCATTAGAAGGCCCTGCTGCACGTGGATCATCACTGGGTTGTCCTCTCTTTACAATATCTGCATAAGATGCCTGTTGTACACATGCAGTATCAGGCTGACCTCCCGGTTTCACACTTCCAGCATAAGACGCTGCAGACATCTTTACCTCTCCATTGTTCTGAGGACCAACACATTCTGCTTCTTCAGTCATTTCACAGTGATTCTCCTTGGACCTCTGCCAGCGCAGGCTCTGAGCTTGTGACCTCTTACCCTTCCTTGGCATTGTTGTAACGTTTCAAAACCACAAATTATAAATTATTAAAATTGTGTGAAGTCAAATGTGAAGATAGTTGCACAAACCTTTGGGTACAAACTACAGTTCTCCAAAGAAAATTGCTAAATTAAGCTGAAAATAGCTGAATATAGATCAAAGACAGAGCGAACATCAAAGACAAAAAACCCACAAGCGCCATGGTTACCATGGCGATTGGAGAAGCACAGCTCTGCCCCGTAGGGAGAGATATTTAATTAAATTCAGAAATTCATAGTTTAAAATTCTTAAAAGATAGAAAATATTTAAAAATATGCAGTCATAGATGAAAAATATGTCTACATTTTAAAGTTGAAATGGTATCTTTAGCTGAAAGTATGCTGAACCTATAAGCTGTTAAAGTTGAGGATTTTCTCCATAGGAATCCCATGTTAAAAAAAAGCATAAAAAGATTAATATTAAGAAAAGTTGAAAAGTTAAAAATATGAAAGGTCATAGCACCCCTCTCCTGAAGGAGCTGAATTTTTTAATATTTGAAGAGTTTCTGTAGCTGAACATATGAAGGAGGAGAAACCTTTCAAAATATGTACGGAAGAAATAGAATAATAAAGATTCGAAGAACAATAGTTGGGTGCTTCATGCTGAAGCACTCCAACTAAATATTGTCTTCCAGAGAGAGAGAGAGAGAGAGAGAGAGAGAGAGAGAGAGAGAGAGAGAGAGAGAGAGAGAGAGAGAGAGAGAGAGAGACTAGAATGTGTTTTTGTGGGTGAAAAGAAACAAAAAGGTGAGAAGAGGAAGAGAAACACATGGAAACCTTCCCCCACGCTGTCGGCTGCACAGAGGACGGGTCAGATGGACACAACAACAACAACAACAACAACAACAACAACAACGATGATGCACAAGCAGACAACAACCCGACATGCGGCTCCGTTTATGTCCCGAACGGAGACGACAACACGAGCTGAAGGTGAGGCATTAACATTTAGATTGGGGAGTGTGTGTGTGTGTGTGTGTGTGTGAGAGGAGCTGGTGGTGTTAACTACATGCCACTCGGCCCCTGGAGTCGCAGCTGTTGTGTACAATAACAAACAATCCATTATCATATTTTCATGGACAATTTTCAGCACGTCACACGGAGGAACCGATAAGAGGATCAACGTAGTCGGACCCTGAAGGACCGTGAAGGACCCTGATGGACCCTGATGGACCCTGAAGGACCCTGATGGACCCTGAAGGACCCTGATGGACCATTATGGACCCTGATGGAGACCCTGATGGAGACCCTGATGGAGACCCTGATGGAGACCCTGAAGGAAACCCCGATGGAGACTCTGATGGAGACCCCGATGGAGACCCCGATGGAGACCCCGATGGAGACTCTGATGGACCCTGATGGAGACCCTGAAGGACCCTGAGCGGCGTTTCTTGAATCAACTTCACGGGCGCGACGATGTATTTGTTCTCGATGTGCGAAGCAACCAACCGGAGCCACCTAACTCCACCTAACTCCACCTAACTCTATCTAACTCCATCTAACTCCATCTAACTCCATCTAACTCCATCTAATTCCATCTAACTCCATCTAATTCCATCTAACTCCATAACTACGTTTCATTTCATTTCTCCTGTCTGGATTATTGTTGTTGTTTAGTCTCATCTCTGCTAAACGTCTGAACCACAGCTGAGACGCTTTAATCGGAGAAGCCCCGCCCACTTTTGTTCCGTGACATTCCCAACGAGCGCCGGCCCTTTCGCCCTTTGCGGAGCCGGAACACAGAGAAGCAACAACAGGCGTCACATTCAACAAACAAATGGAGAGAAAGTCGTGTCGCTGCCGGTTCGGTGGCTCGTTCGGCTCGACCGCAACGAGACGCTACCATGTCATTCACCTCAGGTTAGCAGCAAAATTGGAGATGCAGTTAACCATCTCCGCATTCTGTTTCTCTGCACCCCACATGCTGTGGAGACAAAGGGGGGAGGGAGGGGGGGGAGGAGGGAGGACAAAACAAGAGGCCGTTACAAGCTGCTCCCCATCACCGCTCACACAAGGCCAGCCGAGTGGCCAAAATAATGGAAACACGTCGTGAAGCCGCTTCAGCAGAAACACAGACAGAGACAGATCTGCTGTGGAAAACACGTCTAAAAGAAGAAGAAGAAGTGAAGGGGGGGTCAAAGGAAACACAATCCTGATGAAACACAAAAGCTGCATTGATAACGGTCAGGGAGCCGACATGTGACCTCACCGTCCTGTTTCCTGTTGGTCATCAACGCTCAGAGAAGCTTTCACTTCTCCAGCTGAACTACATTTGAGGAGCCGTGAACTCTGGGTAAGTATCCCAGCATGCACCCTGCACCAACCAGAGGCAACTATTGCTGGAGGTGGACTAGAGGGGGACTAGAGGTGGACTAGAAGGGGAAGAGAGGCGGACTAGAGGTGGACTAGACTAGAGGTGGACTAGACTAGAGGTGGACTAGAGGGGGACTAGAGGTGGACTAGAGGGGGACTAGAGGTGGACTAGAGGTGGACTAGAAGGGGAAGAGAGGCAGACTAGAGGTGGACTAGACTAGAGGTGGACTAGACTAGAGGTGGGGGTGGGGGGGGGGGGGGGGGGGGGGGGTCAGCTCACAGATGAATCAACCACAGCTGGGGTGATGCTTCAGAGCTGCCTCTCGTGTTACAGCTGAATCAAAGATACAAAATAAACAACAACTCTCCCGGTCGCTGGTTTCGAGGGGAAAAGGTCAAAGAGGAAATCCACCTCGTTTATGGGTTTGGTCAAAAGGAAGAAGAAGCCGCTTACACCAAGTTGCTGAGCGACGCCAAACTCATCTGCTGTGACTGTTGCTGCTGTTGCTGCTGTTGTTGCTGCTGGTGCTGTTGCTGGGAGACTGCCGGTTGCTGTTGCCAGGCAGCCATGTTGCCAGGCACCAGCCCCGATGGCGTGAACGTCTGGAGCGCTGTGAGATCTGCACTCGTCAGCTGGTACTCTGAGATGAAGGGGCAACAGGGAGGAAGAGGAGGAGGAGGAGGGGTTGTTTTACATCACACAACTTTCTGGTGCATCAATATTAATCAGCGCTAATCCATATTAATGGAGACCTTTGAAGTGGAATCACAGCAGAAGCTCTCCCACAATGAACAAAGTGAATATTCATATTCATACTGGTGGTGGCATCACATGGGGGGGGGGTGGTAGAGAAGCGTCTTACCGGCGGGTAAGGTGTTGTAGGCCGTCTGCATGCCGGAGAAGGGCGCTAGGAGACTGGGCGTTGCCACGGAGACCACCGGCGTGGTGAGCGACTGCGCCACCTGGGAGCCGCCGAGCCGCTGAGCAGTCTGGGAAAACAAGATGAAGGACGACCGTTTGAGACGCAGGAACGCAGAAGAGGAGATCCACCGCCACAGGGTGGTTCTACTGGGGTCCCATAACCTTCTATTATATAGATATTATTATTATGTTTCTATATACTGTGCTTTTTTATATAAATAGCTTTAAATCATGAAGCATAGACTTCTATACAACCAGAAGAGTCGCGCCCTGGTGGTCAGTAGAGAGAATGCAGCGTTAACACATGAAGCATAGACTTCTATACAACCAGAGGAGTCACCCCCTGGTGGTCAGGAGAGAGAATGCAGCTTTAACACATGAAGCATAGACTTCTATACAACCAGAGGAGTCTCCCCCTGGTGGTCAGTAGAGAGAATGCAGCTTTAACACATGAAGCATAGACTTCTATACAACCAGAGGAGTCACCTCCTGGTGGTCAGGAGAGAGAATGCAGCTTTAACACATGAAGCATAGACTTCTATACAACCAGAGGAGTCGCCCCCTGGTGGTCAGGAGAGAGAATGCAGCTTTAACACATGAAGCATAGACTTCTATACAACCAGAGGAGTCGCCCCCTGGTGGTCAGGAGAGAGAATGCAGCTTTAACACATGAAGCATAGACTTCTATACAACCTGAGGAGTCGCCCCCTGGTGGTCAGGAGAGAGAATGCAGCTTTAACACATGAAGCATAGACTTCTATACAACCTGAGGAGTCGCCCCCTGGTGGTCAGGAGAGAGAATGGCGGAGCTGTGACATAGGAAGGAGGAACAAATCTAATTGGCTTGTTGAATCACATGTTTTCTGATCTCGGAAGCCCACCAAAACAAAACAAAAACTGACTATTTCCCAGTATGTGTGGTTGGTAAACACACCAGATACCTAAATGTAAGGAAGTTTTTCATGATATGCCCATTTTGAGGAATTCTAGGTTTAGATATAAAGAAAAGTCTTGAAAACTCTTGAACTTGAAAAGTCTGTAAATGCTCTGATAGAAGATGCTGAAGTCTCCATCAGACATCGTCTCCTGGATCTGTTGGATCTCTTGGATCTCGTGCCGTGAGAAGTCCTGCTCCGGTTTTCACAACAAACCACGTCCCTTTTTAAAATCTCCTTATTTGGTCTGAGAGGGCGTCACGGTGGGGAGGCTTTGTGAGAGGCACCGCCGGGCCGGAGAGGCATGCCGGCAGGAAACATGCATTCAACCAGGCCGACGGCAGAGGGAGAGGTGTGTGTGTGTGTGTGTGTGTGTGTGTGTGTGTGTGTGTGTGTGTGGAGGTATGCAAGGAATAAATACACAATGAGAGGTGTATGTTTTGTTATGAGGCGCGTGTGTTTATGCAGAGAAATATGCATGAACACACGTCAGCATGCATGTGTGTGTGTGTGTGTGTGTGTGTGCGTGTGTGTGTGCGTGAGTGTGTGTGTGTGTGTGTGTGTGTGTGTGTGTCAACATGTCCGTCTGTGTTCCAGGTTGGTGGACTTTGTGTGATCTCTTCCGTCTGATCCTCGGAGCTTCGACACTCGAGGACGACACCAAACATGCACATGCTGAGAGTCAGCTGGTCGCTCGGGTTCCCTTCTATATTCCAGATTAATATTCCAGATTCATATTCTATATTCCAGATTCATATTCCAGATTCTGTTTGTGCTGCCCAAATGTCCCTTAAGCTCCATCTCACCGGCAGAATTTTAAAGCACAAACGCTTTGGTGTTCTGCCAAATAAAATAAATAATATTTCTTGAATGTTTTCTCTCACAAAATGCCACAAGGGTGGCGGTTAGATTCCCACTTAAAGCCGCTCGTGGACAAACAATATATTTACGCTACGTGAGTGGTGTCTTTTCTGCAGAAAAGCATTAAAGTGTATTTTCCCCCAAAAAATCCTCAAATTATTCTTTTATATCTTCAAAAGCAAATTGCGAGTCAGGATGTTAAGTCAAGAGTCTGAGAGCTTAAAATAATGCAGCACCCTCCGGTTTGAAGCGGTGCTAATAAGTGTGTTTTCACACATTAATTGAGTACTTTTAATGAAGAGGAATTTAATATTCAAGGACCTGCTCGTCTTATTACTCTGTATTGTTCTGGGACTCCACCCAGTAGAAACTCCTCTTCAAGTTCAAGTCAAGTAGTTTGGGAGTCGAGTCTCAAGTCCTCGTGAACCCTGAACGCTACCAATCAAGGAATCCTCCAGGAAACCAGAGCGACCAGCTGATTGGTTCCTCCAGAGCACCGAGACACACCCACACTCGTGAGGTCACACGGGACGGCACACCGGTGAGGACAAGAGTCTATTCACCTCACTCACCAACTCCAGCTCTTCCTCTGTCTGCTCGGTGGAGGAGGAGGAGGAGGGGGGGGGGGAGGAGCAGGAGGAGGAGGAGGAGGAGGGGGGAGGAGGGGCAGGATGAGGAGCAGGAGGGGCAGGATGAGGAGGAGGAGGAGGGGGGGGGGGAGAGGATGAGGAGCAGGAGGAGGGGGGGAGGATGAGGAGGAGGGGGGGGAGGAGGGAGGGGGGGGAGGAGGGAGGAGGGAGGAGGAGGAGGAGGAGGAGGAGGAGGAGGGGGGGAGGAGGAGGGAGGAGGAGGAGGGAGGAGGAGGAGGAGGAGGAGGAGGAGGAGGAGGAGGGAGAGGAGGAGGAGGAGGAGGAGGAGGAGGAGGAGGAGGAGGAGGAGGAGGAGGAGGAAAAGACAGAGGGCAGTTACGTTTCTGCTGCAGTGAACATCTGAAGAAACATTGAAAGAAACTTCATCTAAAGTCGATGTTTTCACAATATGATGGACAGCTGACTGGAGGAGAACCGCTGGATCCAGGAAGGGAACGTTTGCATTTCTGGAAAAATATGAGAAACGTCCCCAAAATTTGCTTTAATATATTTTTAAAACTGGAGAAGAAGAAATGCTTCGTTCTCCTTCTTCAACTGGAGCTGATCTGTGGAGTCGATCCTGCTCACGATGATGAGAAGCAGAACCGGCTGGTGAATGAATAAAGTTTTATATTAACGTAACATAACCTGCTCAGACCTGACGGCTCAATGGAGGGTGTGCT